>CM039734.1:66189425-66511575 GCA_022539455.1 Dendrobium nobile
CCAAATCATGCAGTTGGTGGGTTAGGGTTTCACTATGAATGTGATGCAGCTAGCAGCAACAATCCACTTGTACAGCAGTTTTGGAACTTCTACAGCAGTTTTTGTGAGGTGTTTGAGTTCCTAGTAGCTGCTAGGAATTATGAGAGAGACGATTCACCTCTCGAACAGTGAATCAACTTGTATCTTGTTTTGCTTTGCTTGGAAATTAGTAAAAACAGGTCTCTTTGTGTTATTTCTGTATCTATTTAGAGTAAGTTGTTGTTTTATATTGTTGTGTGATGTTTTGATCATCAAGTTCTATCAGAATGCTAACACCCCAATTTATTATTCACCATGAGTATCTATTCTCACAAAGTGCGCAAAACTTATAAAGATGACAAAGATACTTCAATTCAATTAAAAACCACATTTCATAACAAATAAAGTAAACTTTTAAAAGAAGAGTTGGTGAAAATGTCTGCAAAATAGTAACTTAGAGGGCAAATTTTAAGACGAGATATTGTACATTCAAATATTCAAAGGTTTTTTTTAATAATTTAATTGATAAATATTGAAAATAAAAGGAAGAAGGCTACAATATAGTAAGTTATAAATTAATATATCATTGACAACAAAAACCTCTACGAGCAGCAATATGCTTATTATTATTCAGAATCTAAAAAAATAGGCTAAATGTAGTGCTTACCTGTTTCTTTTCTAGCTCTTGATTTTTCTCTTTTAGTATAGCGAGTTCAGCTTCTAGCTCCATGGTATAAGCCTGACCCAAATTAAAAAGAGTTAAACTATAGTTTCCAAAGATATTATACCACAATGTTGTATGTAAGAAACAAAAGTTATTAGCAGAATCACATAATGTCAACGTTAAACATGCACTTAGATTTGTCTAAACCAATGAACTTTAAGAGTGATTTTCTAATTAAGGATGCTTAATAATTCTTATTAAGTAAACTAAAAATGTTTACTTACCAGACATAATAAAGTCTGCGAGGCAAACATAACTTCTGATGCATAAAAAAATTTCATCTAACCATATGCATTGAGATACAATTTTTGGATGAAAAAGTTGATATGACACTTTCCATAAATTACCTTTAGGAATAAACGGACATCAAATTTGATAAATTTGCAGCCAAAATGATTGCCTTGTCATGTTAATTCTAACCAAACACTAAACTCACCAAAATCCTTGTGTGTTTAATCCTAAACTGGACCAAATATAACTTTGGCCCCAGAACTAGATGAAACCAGATTTGTCCTATCAAATCCAAGGAAGTCGACCCTCTTCCTTCTTCCTTGTGATAGACTAATTGAGCACGTGACTTATGGTGGATAGCGGCTGACTGCCAATGCTCCCCTCCAACACCCTTACTGCAAGTGGCTCACCCCTTGCTGCAGATCGTGACAAGGTTATACCAATTTTGAGTAGTTTGCTTGCATACATTCGGGCTAAATGAAATTCTTAGGACCTCCGCAAACCTCCAATTTATATAACACAAACGATTCAACACGATTGTCATTTCTTGATAGCCTAAATTTAATCCGTGAACATTTTTAAAATAGTTTCAATCAATACAACCATCAAAACTTAGATACGCCAACTCTATTGGACTAGTTGATGCAGGGTATCCCATATGTCATTGAGTCTAGTTTACATCGTACCTAGGACATTTCTTTTGATTGAGTCATGTGAATCAGACCCTTTTGCTTGGGTCATGAGTCAAGCCTATATTTTGGGACCTTATGATTCTTATTCCTAGGCTTTGAGTTGTAGTGTGAAGCATTGAGTTGTATTAATTCATATTTGTGCGTGAGCTAGCCTAGCCCTATCTCTTGACCTTATTTTAACCATATTTGTCTGCCTTTTGACCAAGCTACATCGTTTGAACACCATGTCATCACCTGATAGCCACACATCATAATTGAATTTATCTCACGCTATAGTTTTGTCTTCATGCAAAAGGTTGTGCTTTGTTGAATGAAGATATTGAACTCTTGCGCTTTTGTTTGTATTATTTTCCTCTCAAGTAAGGAACTTCTTGAGTAAGTGCACACCCCCTTGGAGAAGAACTTTTATTACATCCAGTGAACGTACGCTCCTCTACGTTCGGTTTTAGACCAAAACAGCGCAATACCGGAATTTTTGAAAAAACTCGGTACAACTCGGTACTCGTATTGCGCTTTTTGCCTAGATCCGACGTAGAGGAGCGTACGTTCACTGGATAAAATAAAAGTTCCTTGGAGAAAGACATCAACAGTAGGAAGCACAATGAAGGACAAAGTTAACTCCGCTTCATCACCAAGACTTTATAAAGATCAATAAGGTACACCAATTTCCAAGGAAAGAACAAAAAGGGTAAGATGGTTTTAAACAAACCATTTTAACACACAAATACTTACAGTAGCCTAATACTGAGCTAGTACCATACAAGCATAAAACAGGGTATGCAAACAACTGTTTAACAGAACAATTTAATCAATCCACGCAATAGTAGGTCATGTAAATTAAAAAGGAACCATGCGAATGAATAAGAATAATTACACAAAGGCAACGTAAATTCAATAAAAATGGGATTCATATGAAAATCAGCCCTAAAAGCAGAACAATAAATAATACCTTTTTCCGGCTCGAGATCTCGCAGCCGACTCTCGTTCTTTATCATCCTCCTCTGCCTTCTTTCCACAACCTTCTCCACCGCACCATCGGACTTTCTACCCCTTATGGCCCCATTGAACCCGAAGAGCATCGGAGAACAACGATGAAAAATCTCCTTTCCCCTTTGCAGGTCTATCAGAAGTAACCTGCTTTGCCGGCGGCCCCGCACCAGCAACGGCGAAAGCTGCAGTTCCCAATCCAATCATCCCTGTTATCAAACCACTATAATAGCTGGATCAACGATCCCGACGCTTCCGCCTGTCATTCTCCGCTGTCTCCCGGGATCAACGTTAGCGCCTATGGTAGCTGCGCGGAGTATGGCGTCGCGCCGGCGACAGGTATGGCTAAATTTGTATCAAGTTGCCTGGAAGGGAGCTTGGCATCACTCCCACGTTGCTGCGTTCCACCTGAGGTAAATTGAAGGCAAAAGCGGAGTTGCTGTTGCCCGATGCCGACAAGTCTCCGTAATAAACGCCGTTATTATTGTTGCTGCTATTGTTAACCACGGGTGTCGATACAGTAGGGTTGGGCTCTTCTCTCACTACCCCAGCTCGCACCAGGAACTCCTCAAGCGTTATCTCGCCGAGCGTCGGCTGCCTCTTTTGCTGGAGATCTGATCCACTGCGCTTTCCACGTTATCGATCATAACATGCCGCCAAACCTCGTCCACGGTCTTCAGACTAAGGGTCCTCGGGAGGCTGAGCGATCCCTGGCGCTGGAGAACGCCCGCGCCACCGTCTACCCCACCGAGTGCGACCGCCATTGCCTGGTTCTCCTCAGCATTCCAGAGGTTCTTCAGAAACTCGTCCATGTTCATCGAACCAAAATCCTTCCCAATCCCCCCCATCGTGCTTTGGAACTCGTCGAAAGTCAGCGAGAAAATCGACGGCTGCCGCGAAAGCGGAGTACCCGCCGCCGGCCGACCGCCGTCGTTTCCATCGTTCCACATGCCACGATAACTCATTTCTTCCGCCCTCACTGCCCCGAAATTCCGGCAATTTAGCTACAGAACAAAGAAGCACCCACCATCAACCGCCTCGCAGCCAAAATTTCTTATCTCGATATCCACAAATCTAACGGAAGATGCGAACGTAGGCTTATATTCCGAAATTTCGGGATACGAAACAGAACAAAAATTCAACTCTAAAGTGCTAGAGAGAGAGAGAGAGAGCGTACCTTTCAGGTTTATTTTTTTCCTCCTTGTGGAAGTCCACTTAGGCCTGTTGGCGACGAGCGATGGCTGGCGCTGGGACGAGAGATTTAAAGGCGGAGCAGATGAAAAAACCGATAAAAAATTGATGAGACGGGCAGGTAATGGGCGAGTCCAGCGGCAATGATTTGACGCTTCTCCTATATATTAGCCACTTGGTGTTTTGCAGTTGGATTTGTGAGTCGCGCTAAATTCTACGCGGCTCCATATCGCCTTGTCAATTTATTTGATTTTTTTTTAATAATTTTTATTTTTTTAATAATTCGGCTGGCTCCCCCTTAAGCCGGCCAAATCAATCAAAATTGAGGAAACGATTGTGTACGCGCGCAAAAACCAGGGCTGTGTCGTCCAGCTTGAAGTCTAGCTGGAGCTCGAGTTTGAGTTAAGTTGAGTTTATTTGTAAATTTAAATTCAACTGTTTGAAAATTATTAGGTTCAAATTAGACTTAATTCGCTTCATTTGGGATAACTTTTGTTACTGTTTTCAAAAACAAATATTTAATACTAAAAAACTGTTTCAGAAAGTAGTAAAAAAACCGTCTAAAATGAAGCCTAACCCTAGCTCGTTTAAAAAGCTTAGAATTGACTCGGAAATAATTAAAATTTTAGTATAATGATCTTAAAATTATTTTGAATTTATTTTTAATTTAACTGAGTAACTCAACAAACTACAAGCAAAGTGACATTAAGCTTTTCGACCTCGTAGGCTTGAGCTTGAACTATTGGCTCAATGGGCTTGTTAATCAGTTGGTTTGGATGACTTGCGAGCTGACTTAGCACACTTATATCCTTATATAAAAAAGCTCTGCTAGGGTTTTTTGCTCCGGGTGCTCCCTCGCCCCGCGAGGGTTTTCTCCCGGCGACCTCTTGGCTTCAGGAAAGTTTTCTCATTTTCCTTCTTCCTCTGGTATTTGGAGTAGTTTTTTGGTTGGTTTTGTTTTCGGTTTTCGCCGGCTGTGCCGGTATGCCGTGGCTAAGCTCCAGAATCCTGGATTTTTCGGTGGGGGTTCTCACTCTCGTTCTTTTCTTGAAGCACTTGCTGGTTCCAAGAATTCTTTTCCGGATTTGCATGCTTCGACCTTCCGTGGATTACCTTCTTTGTAGATTTCCGATGATGAAATCAACAAGCTGGCCGCCCCTTTTCAGTTCTCATTAGTTGGCTTTTTCCCCTCAAAAGGCCTTCTTTAGAAGCTATTCGTAATTTTTTTTTCAATTTAAAGCTTAAAAGTGAGGTTTCTGTCACTGTTCTGGACCCCTCTCATATTCTGATCAAGCTTTCTAATGATCTAGATATTGTACGGTGTTCTGTCACCGCTCTTACCTTGTCTATAACTGTTATATGAAATTAACGAAGTGGTCTCCTAGTTTGGATATCAATGTGAGTCACCGGTATACGATATGGATTTCGTTTCCTCGTCTTCGGCCTCATTTCTTCGCTCCTCGAATTCTATTTGGGCTTGGAAATTGTTTGGCAGGCCCTTGAAAATTGATGAAGCCACAGCTGTCGGTACCCGTCCGTCCAATGCTGGGTGTTGGTTGAGCTAGACATTACCAAATCTTACCCTAAACAAGTTGGTTTGGTTCGGAAGCTTTAGGTTACGTTCAAGAGGTAGTTTTTGATAAGTTTCCTCGTTCTGTGCGGGTTGCAAATGTATTGGGCATTCCTTGGGAAATTGTCGTCTTGTTGCGTCTGTTCTTCCGAATGTTTCTTCAAGCCCTTTAGCTAATTTACCCCCTCAATGGTTGATAATGTTATTTCGAATTCTGATCCTACTGTTGTGGAGGTTTTGGGGGATGAGCTTGCTAATACTGAGATATTTCTGAAATTTTACCGACTGCATTTTCTCCGTCTATTTCCCCTGTTGTTGAGGAGGCTCTGGCCAGTTGTTTGATGTTAACTCTAATGGGTTACCTGGTGCGGTGTCCGGAAGCCTCCGGCTATTGTTAGGTGCCAGAAATTAGTGTGGTTTTGGGCTCTTCTCCAATTTTGGATCAGTTGGATCCGAGCCCCCTTTGTTGCCTGATTTGGATGATGCAGCTGTTTCTGTAGCGAGATTGAATGTTTCTGGTTGGTGGGTGATTCGCCGGTTTTAGGTGTTGTAATGTGGTTGTGAACGGCTACAGAATGTTGGTGTGACTGTGGCTCCTAATGAGGTGTGTGGTACTTCAGGAACGTTGATTAATTCTCAAAATTTAGTTAATGTGCATGTGAGTCTTTGGCTTCGCAAGCTTTGATGTACCAGTTGGGTGGTACTTTAGGAATGGATGTTCGATCCCATGTTATGGGTTGCACTTTTCTTCTGAATATGAATCGGATTCCGATTCATATTCAGATTTCTGCGGTGGTTCGGATCCTGACAGCGACTTTAAGCTGGTGCGTGATAGACCTCTCAATGTTGAATCTCGTGGGAAATTTCGCGGTAGAGGCGGTTAGAAGAATATAATTTTGTTTCATTTCTGTTCTTCCCTTCTGAATTTTCGGATTTGCTTATCGGTCGGATTTGGTTGGTTGGAGGTTTGCGGGGCAATGATGCGCTGGGGCTCGTATCCCCTTCGCCTAGCTAGTGGCAACCTTAGGTGTTTTCATCAATTGGCTTGGTTCGATCAGCGTTTTATTCATCTAACTGGATGGTCCTTGCTCGACTTTAGGGATGCTTGGAGCCCCGGCAATTTTCTGAGCCCTCTCTTTGTAGGGTTTATCCCTATTTTCTCTTAGATGGTGTATCTTATTTTATTGCAGTTATGCATCTTACTGTTGTAACCCTCTTTATTATCCAATATATTTGATGGTTTAAATATATATATATTTATATATTATATATTATATATTATATATATATATATATATATATATATCCTTATATAAAATCCATTAGGAAAAATATCTAAATTATGTATTTGTATTGATATCAATTTCAAGATTAAAGGGATGATATATTTTATGTCATTTTCTGAATTTGGGGCCTCGATGAAAAATTAATATTTTATCCCTAATCTTATCTCCATGATTATATATTGGCGAAATTTTAATTAAATCTATTGATAATAATGCCCGAGACATATCATATATAATATCGAAATTTCTGCTTACGACATATATAAATAAATCAATTTATTAATGAATTCTCTCAATTGATCTTATATATTCAATTACGTAAATTTTAATTTTATGAGTATAAAATTCTCTAATGATTTTGGACAAATTTTTGACTCAGTGCAACATTTATGAATTCCAAATGTCAAACAACATAATTCTGAATAATTTAAACAATTAATTTTCATAAGAATATCTTTTTAGCTGAATGGCTGGCAATAGTGTAAACCAGTTAAGCCAACTCGTGAGCCGGATCAAGCTCAACTTGATAATGGCTCATGAGCTGAGCTTGATTAGCTAAAGCCAAGCCTAAGCCAACTTCGACATGACTGGTTAGCTTGCGAGTCGGCTTGTTTAAAAATTTAATAATATAAAATATATTAAAATTCAGTAAGTCAACTATAAAGCTATTTTAATATTTTAAAATTATATTTCACTTTCTTACATCTTATTTTCATCTTTTCATAATTCTTCTATAACAATTACTTGAATGATAATCATTTTCTCTCTTATGTTATAAACGAGATAGCTCGAACTCATAGGATTAAGTTCAAGCTCGATCTCTATTAATTAATCAAGCTCAAATTAGGAGTGACTCGACTACGACTCGACTTGTTTACACCTCTAGCTTGTATTAACAAAAAAAAAATAGAATTTCGCTATTACTTTTTGCACCATTTATTTATCTCAACTAATTTATCAAGCTCAAAGTTAGTATTTAAATAAAAGATAAAGGAGTCATTAGCAGTTTGATAATTCTGGATCGCAACTTATAAAAAACTTATTGCTTGTCTACTAATTCTACGTGGCTGTTATTTTATAATAATATGTATTTATTTACGTAGTATTCTATATTATGGAAATCAAAAGCACAACAAAATCCAGCTGAATTATTCGAGGCTTATAGCTTATGGACTTTGAAATTGTCTAAGAATGCACACCGGAGAGTTTAGAAAACTTAAAAAGATTTTTACTTCTTAATTATTTAGGCTTCGTTTGGAACTGTTTTTTAAAGCAATTATTTTGTATAAAAAAATTTTAAACTAAAATTTTTATATTGCAAAGCTACTTTATAACGCAATAAAAAATTTGTCCCAAACAAAAAATCAATCAAGAGCGCCAAGAGACTTGAACTTCTATGTAGTGATGATTATTAAATCACAATTGTTGGATTGCTTAAAGATGTGTGAATATTATTCTATCCAACTAATGAAATCTAACAGTTATTTTAAGTTATTATGATCATGAAGGCTCAATTAAGATTGCCTATGATACTAATCTCAAATATGAGGCCTTTGTCAATCAATACATTATCTTACGGGATGTGATGGTCATGTATAGATCTTATTGATGACATGACTCAAATATATCAAAATATCTTAGGCTGAGAGTATTTTAGTCCAGCATGAATCACAAAAATGAGATGATATATCTATTTAATGTACAATCTAACCAGGGTAATAAAATGATCTTTATTTCGATAATTAATACGTACACTATAGTGATAGATAAATTTCATTTTACCCTGAGAAGAGCCTCTATCAAATTTCCTTATGTCCTTTCTATTTATCTTGCCTTCAAGTTCATCTATGAACAACATATTGTATTATCATCTTGAGGGTAATTGCGATCTTAGTAGGTTCATCATTTTAAATATTCATATAAAAAATATGGGAATCATAAAGTTGAAACATGAAATAAAAGCTATAGTTTAAATGGGAGGGAATTTAGTAGATGATCAAATAGATATAAGGGGGTTACATAGAAGGTAGATGTAGACTATAATAAGAATTTCTCCCTATTGTTCAGCATAGCATTAATATGAATATGACTAGTACTTGTCTTCTTTGATTGGGTATTGCAACAACTTAAAAGTGAAAAGAATATTCTTCCATGATAATCTTAAAGAAAGAATTTTGATGACTCATTGGCTTTATTGTACAAAACAAGGAAAAATATATTTGTCTTTTAAGGAAATCATTGTATTGGTTAAAATAGTCCCCTTAAAAGTGGTGTAAGTGACAAATTGCGACTAATTCACTAATTTTTATTTTATTTTCTTGCTTATCTTCTATGGCCCCTCAAAATTCACTAATTCTACTCTTCATTGACATATTCTTTAGTGGTTAATTGTACCTGAATTGAATGTATACTTCTACACTTAATTAATTAAGGGGGAAGAAGATATAAGAAGGTGTGGTACTTGAATTTCTTATTGCTTGGATAGCTGCTTTCAAACTAGAAGTGCAGCTATTATTCTCTTATTTGTTTAATGAAAAGAAAGCAGATCTCATTATTTGTTTCTTTGGTATTCTTCGTAAAGGTTTTTTCATGTACATTGAACTTTACATGCATAGTTAATTATTTAAGGAGTTGTTTGGTTGGATTATTTTAGGGTGTAAAGAATTTCAAATATAAAGGTTTTACAAATTTTGGTACTTTGTTGGAATAGAAAAAGTAAAATATAGTAAATATAATTTAAAGTGAAGGAGTTCGTTTTGAGTAGAGTAAAGCAAATTCTTCGATTTTGAGTGAAAATCGCTTACACCTGCAGAAGCTTATTTGACCACCACCCGTCGGTGGTTACCACCAGCCACCACCCTCAACTGCCCCTCGCCGGCCACCACTGTCGCTGCCACCACTGGCTACTGAATGCTACAATAAAAGGACTAAAGAGCTAATGTGTGCATAAATGGGATATAATTAAGCTCTTAATTATGGCCCACTACCCAATCCATTTTACCCATACCAATTTAGATGTCCATCAAGTGAACTTTCAGGGAGGATTAATTTTTAACATTTTGTTATTATTATTAGACAATAATTCACTAATTATATTTACTACATAATAATGTATATTTATGGGAATACACACAGGGAAGAATTCATCATCTCTTTTAGTGAGGCACTAATGATAAAATAAATTTTTGTTATTTTAAATTATGTTCTTAATTATATTACTCCTTAGTCGATAAAATATTGATGACAAGTAAGCAATATCTGTGATGATTTTTCTAAAAATATGAGACCTATGAGTTTGTAGTTTGCCTCTCTATTTTTAATTTCCTTTAACTTATTTCTATTTTTAACAAATATCTTGAATATTAGTTTGTAATAAATGAGAAAATAAAGAAAAATGATATATATTTTTTCTCAATTATATGCTTCATTAGGGGTGTCAATATTTGACACGACACGAAAACCCGACCCGGAAAATCCGAGTTGAACCCGACCCGATTCAAAACGGTCGGGTTCGGGTTCCAGAAATTGACCCGTTTAAAAAACGGGTCGGGTTCGGGTTGACCGACGGGTTGCCGGGTCACCCGCGAACCCGTTTAATTCGAAAAATTTCGAATCCCGCCTCTGCCCGCTGCTCGCCGCTCGCCTGCCCGTGCTGCCCTCCATGCGCCCGCCCGCGCTGCGCGCCGCGCGCCAACCTGCTCTGCACCCGCGTCCGCGCCAAAACGCTGTGAGCCCGCGCCTGCGCCCGCGTGCCCAGCGCGCCGATCGCGCCGCGCTGTCCCCGCTCGCGTCCGCCCGCCGCGCTCGCGTCTCCGGCCTTCCACCGCCGTCGTTCCGGCGCCGGCAACCCAAACCGGGTCGGGTCGGGTCAACCCGGCAACCAGCCGAATCGGGTCCGGGTTCGGTTTTCCGACCCGTTTGTCCACCCGGGTCGGGTTAGGGTCGATGTGAGACCTCGTTCCCTTACTGTTCCTCTCTAGTTTGGATTTTTCCTCCCAGGATCGTCCAGGACGATAGTGAGATCGTCCAGGCCGATCTGCACTGTAGAAAATATCGTTCTGAGGACAGTTCTGGGAACCGTCCAGGACGATCATTTTTGGTTTGATCGTCCCGGGACGATTTGGCGATCGGCCGGGCCGATAGCTTATGGATATATGCAAATCAGCTCGTTTTGATGAGAGAGAAAATCATTTAAAATCAAAATATCTGATTTGAGGAGGAGAAAGAGAAAAGGAAAAAGAGGAAACTTGGTTTTGGAGGCCGCGGAGCGCTTTTCGTCCGACGCTGCTGTTGGGAAAAGTGAAGATCTCGTGGTAAGGACTCCGAACCCTATTTCTGTTTTCAAAGATATTGAGTTTTGACCGAGTTGTGATCTGTTTTGTGTTTTCGTAGTCGAATTTTCGACGTGATTTCGTATCGACACAACTTTCACCGCACAACTTTTGGTATGTTATAGATATGACTATTGTACACGATTTGAGTATTTTCTACGACGATTTTACCGGTCGGAATTGATTCTACGCGATTTTAATCGAATAGAAAAATATCAGGACTTGATTTGATTTGATTTCTATAGGACAATAGTCTTGTATTGATGTTATAGATATTCTACTGTAATTTGGAAGAATTTGGAAATCGTGTCTTTTTGCAGGATTTTTGTGTAAATTTGACCGACTGCCGTTACGCTGCCCGATTTTCGTATGATTTTCGAATTTTCTGGAATTGATAGATTGAATCAAAATGTGTATGACTATGGATATGATTGTACTAGATTGATTTAATATTGATTATTGCATCAATTATGGCCTGATTATTGAGCTGATTATTGATTGACTATTGATACTGGAACCCAAGTGGAACCTGGTTGAACGTTGGTTGGAGATAGATCTTGACCTGTACAGGATGGTGGGCCGACGGGCTTTCCTTTAAATCATTGATCATTGATATAACGATTGGGAGTCATAAGGAGTTTCATAGATATGCCGACGGGCGGCCGACGGGCAAAAAGAGTGACGACTCTTATTCATTGAAACCAACGTACGGATCTACAACAGCAACGGATTCTACAACAGCAACATGACCAGTTGATTTTACTTGTCCAGTATATAGTATTGAATTGCATGTTTACTGTATTGATTTATGGATTCATTGATTTATAGATTCCTGCTTTATCGACTTTGATTGGATTTACTAGATCGTACGATTTCATTGATTTCACTGATTGATTGATGTGCATCGACATTGAGCATTGATATAGAAATGGATGGATATAGATATTGCATTGATATCATGGACATGAATAGTATAGAATCATTGACACTGTTGCCTATAGATTCATTGATTCCTGCTTATAAATTCATTGTTACTACTGCCTATGGATTTATTGAGATTGAGATTTATCATATCGCTTTTCCGATTGATTTTATCGACGTAATAGTAGATTTTACTTTGGTTTGATTTGATCGATTGATTCGACACGAATGATTTAACGGATTGATTGATTCGACGACTTGATTGATTTGACGGATTGACTGACTTTCTTCTGTGTACGGATTTCTTCGAGATTGACGTGAATGGATCGAGCTAGATTTATTGATTTACCTGCTGCTGCATTGACTGGTTTTATTGACTATGGATTTCTATATTGCACCGATTCATTGACCATTGACTGATATAGATTTGATTGACTGTGATTGACTGACATGCATATTGATAGCATCGCCGTGCTTTGATCTCAGTTATAGGTATTAGGTGACCTGCTGGGCTTTGTAAAGCTCATTATATGTGGTTGATATTTTCAGGTCAGGGCAAGGGAGCAGAAGATAGGTATTGATCCAGATCTTCAGGTTTTTGTCTTTTGATTGATAGTGATTCTTTTGTACTCAGGATAGATTTCAGAACTGGTGATTGTAGTGTAGTTCCTGAGTATTGTACATGAACTTTTGAGATATGAACCGACTTGTATATTGATGTTTTAAATTTCATAGATGTTTGATAGACTGTTTAATTGAAGGTTTTAGATAACTCTGGTAAATTGTTTGAATAATTGATTGACATTCTTTCCAAGTTAGATCTTGGGGCATCACAAGTTGGTATCAGAGCAGTGTTATTGGAAGAATGGATTGTTACCAGAGTTGTAGGATTGGATTGATAATTGGGTAGATTGGGTAGCTTTAAGAGCTTCATTGGCATACATCATTGCATGTTCGTATTATCTGTTCTGAATTGTGCAGGTGAAAAGCTATGGATCATCCGGCTGAATCAAGTGTACCGAATGAGCAACACAGCGCAGCCCCAGTACCTTCAGAGAGTATGATGCAGTTAGCTACTGCGATTGCACATGTGATGGGGGATGCTCAGAGCAAAATGAGTGGTAGCAAAGAGGAAGAAGTGGATAGACACATGCAGATGTTTTATAAGCTGAAGCCTCCGTTATTTAAGGGAGGTGTGGGACCCCAGGCTGCTGAGGATTGGATCCTGAGGGTGGAAAAGATTTTTGACAGCATGCAGTGTCCAGGGAATCGAAAAGTACCATTGGCTGTATTCCTGTTTGAGGGTGAAGCGGAGAGATGGTGGATTGGACAGCAAAGAGAGAAATTCCAGGGGAAGACCAATGCTGAGATCACCTGGGATGAGTTCACTGCAGTGTTCAGGATGTGGTTTGTACCGCCGTCAGCTCAGCGACAGATGCAGGAAGCTTTCATGAGATTGGAGCAAGGCCGCAAGTCAGTGATGCAGTACGAGGCCGAGTTTACTGCACTTGCGAGGTACGCTGCTCATCTGATTCCTACTCCCGAGGAAAAGTGCTATAGATTCCTACATGGATTGAATAGAGAGCTGAGGCATCCACTAGTACCCTTCCGGATACATGAGTTCTCTGAGCTAGTGGAGCGGGCCCGATTGATAGAAATTGATTTGGCGACACCGGTGTCGAGGTACGAGGATACCAGGAGGAGGAGGGATGAGGTACGACGGGATGATTCTGATAGAGATAGAGAGAAGAAAAGCAGATATGATAGTTCGAGAGGATCTGCATCGCGATCTGCATCAGTAGTATCGTCTGGTAGTTCTGGAGCATGTATTCACTGTGGTAAACGACATGCAGGTCGATGCTACCTGTTGACGGGGCAGTGTTTTTATTGTGGACAGCAAGGGCACAGAGCAGCAGATTGTCCTCAGAAAAGACTGGGTGGACGGACTGATTCTGGCACGGGTACAGGACAGCAAAGGACTGTTGGCTCGAGAGCTTACAGTGAGAGATCAGGGAACCAGATGGATGATAGATCTGTCAGAGATCAGAGAGAGACAGTTGCGCCACGACCTCCTGCACTTCCTCCAGTGGTGCCACGTGTTTACAGTCTACAGCATCATGCAGATCAACAACGCACCGAAAGTTCTACTGGTAAGATTGATTTGACTAACCGATTGATATTGACATTTGATCATGCATATTGATATGTGATTGATTGCATTGTGTGTTTGTATGGAATTCGACGAGTTTTGATTTGGATTTGGATTTGGATCGATTTGTTTTGCGTTGTTTTAGGGAAATGTCGGGACGACATTTTTCTAAGGTGGGGAGATTGTGAGACCTCGTTCCCTTACTGTTCCTCTCTAGTTTGGATTTTTCCTCCCAGGATCGTCCAGGACGATAGTGAGATCGTCCAGGCCGATCTGCACTGTAGAAAATATCGTCCTGAGGACAGTTCTGGGAACCGTCCAGGACGATCATTTTTGGTCTGATCGTCCCGGGACGATTTGGCGATCGGCCGGGCCGATCAGCTTATGGATATATGCAAATCAGCTCGTTTTGATGAGAGAGAAAATCATTTAAAATCAAAATATCTGATTTGAGGAGAGAGAAAGAGAAAAGGAAAAAGAGGAAACTTGGTTTTGGAGGCCGCGGAGCGCTTTTCGTCCGACGCTGCTGTTGGGAAAAGTGAAGATCTCGTGGTAAGGACTCCGAACCCTATTTCTGTTTTCAAAGATATTGAGTTTTGACCGAGTTGTGATCTGTTTTATGTTTTCGTAGTCGAATTTTCGACGTGATTTCGTATCGACACAACTTTCACCGCACAACTTTTGGTATGTTATAGATATGACTATTGTACACGATTTGAATATTTTCTACGACGATTTTACCGGTCGGAATTGATTCTACGCGATTTTAATCGAATAGAAAAATATCAGGACTTGATTTGATTTGATTTCTATAGGACAATAGTCTTGTATTGATGTTATAGATATTCTACTGTAATTTGGAAGAATTTGGAAATCGTGTCTTTTTGCAAGATTTTTGTGTAAATTTGACCGACTGCCGTTACGCTGCCCGATTTTCGTATGATTTCCGAATTTTCTGGAATTGATAGATTGAATCGAAATGTGTATGACTATGGATATGATTGTATTAGATTGATTTAATATTGATTATTGCATCGATTATGGCTTGATTATTGAGCTGATTATTGATTGACTATTGATACTGGAACCCAAGTGGAACCTGGTTAAACGTTGGTTGGAGATAGATCTTGACCTGTACAGGATGGTGGGACGACGGGCTTTCCTTTAAATCATTGATCATTGATATAACGATTGAGAGTCATAAGGAGTTTCATAGATATGCCGACGGGCGGCCGACGGGCAAAAAGAGTGACGACTCTTATTCATTGAAACCAACGTACGGATCTACAACAGCAACGGATTCTACAACAGCAACATGACCAGTTGATTTTACTTGTCCAGTATATAGTATTGAATTGCATGTTTACTGTATTGATTTATGGATTCATTGATTTATAGATTCCTGCTTTATCGACTTTGATTGGATTTACTAGATCGTACGATTTCATTGATTTCACTGATTGATTGATGTGCATCGACATTGAGCATTGATATAGAAATGGATGGATATAGATATTGCATTGATATCATGGACATGAATAGTATAGAATCATTGACACTGTTGCCTATAGATTCATTGATTCCTGCTTATATATTCATTGTTACTACTGCCTATGGATTTATTGAGATTGAGATTCATCATATCGCTTTTCCGATTGATTTTATCGACGTAATAGTAGATTTTACTTTGGTTTGATTTGATCGATTGATTCGACACGAATGATTTAACGGATTGATTGATTCGACGACTTGATTGATTTGACGGATTGACTGACTTTCTTCTGTGTACGGATTTCTTCGAGATTGACGTGAATGGATCGAGCTAGATTTATTGATTTACCTACTGCTGCATGACTGATTTTATTGACTATGGATTTCTGTATTGCACCGATTCATTGACCATTGACTGATATAGATTTGATTGACTGTGATTGACTGACATGCATATTGATAGCATCGCCGTGCTTTGATCTCAGTTATAGGTATTAGGTGACCTGCTGGGCTTTGTAAAGCTCATATATGTGGTTGATATTTTCAGGTCAGGGCAAGGGAGCAGAAGATAGGAATTGATCCAGATCTTCAGGTTTTTGTCTTTTGATTGATAGTGATTCTTTTGTACTCATGATAGATTTCAGAACTGGTGATTGTAGTGTAGTTCCTGAGTATTGTACATGAACTTTTGAGATATGAACCGACTTGTATATTGATGTTTTAAATTTCATAGATGTTTGATAGACTGTTTAATTGAAGGTTTTAGATAACTCTGGTAAATTGTTTGAATAATTGATTGACATTCTTTCCAAGTTAGATCTTGGGGCATCACAGTCGACCCGTTTGAACCCAGTTCCGGGTTCGACCCGAACCCGACCCGTGACCCAAAATTGACACCCCTATGCTTCATTATTATAAAGATTTGCTAGTGTTATTATTTAATAAGCAGGATAGCGGTTGACATACTACTTCAGCGTTTTGTATTTTGGGTATATGATGAGCAAGATTTTACTAGATTTTACAAAATCTAACTCATTAGAAGAACCTTTAAAATTCGATTTTGTTCTGTTTTTTTTTTATATATATATAATACGAAAGGTGCACAACATATATAGTTTTGTTGTGCTTGTGCACCAAACCCATAGTGAAAATCCTACCAAACATACTTCAATTCGCTTTTGCATTTGTATTAATGAATTTTTCAATTAACATTTGTTTCAATCTTCCTCCATCGAGTGCAACATTGCCAAGTATTTGTGCACATTTGAATTGGCCTGAGTCTACAATTAGAGCGAATGCTAACATAAATTCCCTTCTTCTGTAGAATTATTATTTTTTAAATAAAACTCACCAAAGAGGCTTACACGTTAATATGAAAATGAGATTACAAGTCCTTAGCGAATCAATAGCCCTCCAAAAATACAACATTTAAAGAAAAATATATGAGCCTTTGATTCGATCTATTATAATTTAAACCACATAAAAGGAAACAGAAAATAAAAAAGAAGCCAACAATGCAAAATGCCACAGAATTAGAGCAAACAGCAGCAAGAGTTGAAAAACAGTAACCTCCCAACAAAAAACACCCCAAACGAACTTCAATCCAACGAAGTTCAACCTGAAAGAGCTTGCAAATGATACAACAAACCACAACAAGGAGAAGGATAAAGAAGACGGTGCACCCACAACAACCACAAAACATCGAAAAAGAAGAAAGCCAAAAGAGGAAGACAACACCACAAAGAAGCAACCCAACAACCAGACAACAAACACAAAATGACAAAGAATCAGAAACACCACCCTAACAAAAAAATAGGACAATCAATAACCCCACAGCCAACAGACACAACCTCCACCAATACAAAAAGCAAAAAATAACATCCAAAGCAGCAAAGAAAAACAAATTATTTCCTTTTATGCTTCCTTTTACGACGATTTCCACCATCATAGGCGAAAGCTTTTTCAATAATACGGTTAACACCCAAGTTCCCCTCCTGAAAAACATCCTCATGCCCATTCAATTCATCTTCATTACCTCCAAAAGGTGAAGAAGCATAACCATCAAGCCAATCATTTTGCACCAATCAATTCCTCTCCAAATTACCCGCCAATTGGACTTTCAAAGCCTCATTAGAAATGAGAGAAATTGGGACGTCAATAACCGGTTCCAGCAATGTTACAGGAGAGTCAGAAGAAGCCTCAACCATAAAGTCAGAAGGATGACATCCTCCAGACTCACCAATAACAACCTCATCAACTAACTTAGGCGAGAAAGAACATGTAGCTATATGGTTAATATTGTCGTTATTAGTCTCCATGCCCTCACTAACCAAAGCCACATTAGCCATGCCCTTAACAGTAGAATCCACGATTTCCCAAGACCCATCAGGCACAACACCAATGGGAGAAGCAAGATGACAGCCACCAGCTTGAGTATCAGCATCCTCATCAACTAAATTAGGTGAGAGAATGGGGTTAGCTCTAAGATTACAAATATCGTTATTAGCCTCTACACCCTCACTAGCCAAAGGCACAACTCCTTCAAAATTAACAACATGAACAAAAAACACTGGAGCAATGTCCACAACACCATAGCCCCCAACAATTCCAAAGCCAACATAATTTGCTTGGCCAATAACCACAACAAAGTTAGTTTCATTACACACCACCACATTAGGATAAAAAAAACAGGAATACTAGCATTAATGCCTAACTTAACCGAATTATTTATACCCCCCCTCCCCCCCCCCCCCCCCCCCCCCCCCCCCCCCCCAAAAAAAAAGCATTTCCAACAGAAATAGCATTAGCAGCAGACGACTGAGCAGAAGAATGAAGAAAATGACAATCACTAAGCACATGCCCAAGATTATTACACTTAGCATAGAAGAGCGGAAGTTCCTCCATAACAACCATTTGAATGTAACCAATTTTTTTGGGACATAGCCAAATTTTATCACGATACTTCTTAGTAATATCAAGCTCTACCAGAACATGCGCAAGAGACAGACGCATCCCCAAAGACGTAACATTATACACCTTTAAAGGCATACCAAAGAGTGATCCAAGGGCATGCAATATGCAAGTGGGGGCGAATGTTAGGAAATAAATCCATATAAGAATAATCGGCGATTCCACAACAACATCACAAAGAGCGAACCATTTAGTCAACTTCATATAACAATTGTTAACCATATAAGATCTATGGCAGAAGACACGACAATATTCCATCTCATTGGAAAGCTTAACCAAAATGTGTGAAGGATCCAGTAAAGTAACAGATAAATCACCTTGCAGCTTAAGCTTGAAATAAAACTTATGAATAGAATCAAGAGACAAGCGATGAGAGGGAAAAATCCAACTAAAGGATAATGCAGAGCAGCATCTAGCGCCAAAATCTCTTCCTCCGATATCCACAGAAATGGCAGACCACAAAAAGTAGAAGGTTTCAATTCTGAAAAATTCCCACAATTGGACTTACCAGAGAGAGCCTCAACAAAAGATCGAGATTTGGGTGGACCATCCAGAAAGCCACGGTCGAACAAACAATTCATTGCCATTCTGGCCAAAAGGCCCGAGGTGGACGAATCAAAAGTAAAAAAGAAGGCTAAACTAGAAAATAGAAAGAAGAAGAGAAGCTTCCTGCTTGTCTGGCCCGAGCCACGCCGGCTTGCGAACCCTAGTGGCAGGAAACCCTAGCGGAGCGGGAGAAGAGGCGTCGAGAGCAAATATGTGGAGCTCTTTCTTCTGTTAGATGGATCTTTCAACTAATCAACATAAGAGACTTCTCTCAGGAGTATTTATCAATTTAATTCTTGCTCAATATCAACTCTAATTCATTCAATTTAATCTTAAATTGAGCTTAGTCGATCCGATCTTCATTGAAACAAGATCTGAGCCATTAAAATTAAGACAAGATCAAAAGTAGCACTACGAAATATAATTTATTGCTCTAAAATGTTGCTCAAAGTGTACATGCAGGAGTTAATTCATGGTATTATGGCACAACTGTGACTACGTACAAAACAACTAAATCTACTTTTTCTCTGTTTAAATTTCCTTTCAGTCAAATGCCTACATTGAAACTAAGCGCCCAAGTAAATATCCTATCATCATCCATCTAATCTAGCTTGATTTCATGTTTATCAGTATCTAAGGGCAAATAATTTCCCAGTCTTGTGCAGTTGACATAGTCCTGTGGAGAATGAGGGGGTAATCCTGGTACTATCAGCCCAAACAATCTCAGCAACCGCAAAGTCCATCCTTCACTGTAATCTGACCCTTCAATAAATCCAATAAAAAATCCTCGAACCAGTTCCCACATTGCATTAAAATATTTGGGAATCACGGTGAACACTGAAAAGTAGTTTTTATTTGGCTCTTCATCCTTCACCTGCATCATATAGAGCACAACATAAATTATTCTCCACGAAAACACACTGCAATATTATTCAAACTATACTAAATGCCATCCAAGTAAACAACACGGTAGTTAAAACATTAAGGGGATATTTGGTAGCAGGATTTAGGCCGAAGTTAGAAGCGGATTTGAGCGAAATACAGCCAAACAGCTTAAAATGCAAAATCAAATGTCACGGCAAATGAAAGCTGCGGTAGACGGAAAATTACCCCTTTTTGTGGTAAATCCCGGATTTCCGATATGGTCTAATTCAGCGGATTTAACGCTATATTGGAGCGATAGAGAAGAAAAGTCCGCTCGTTTCAGGATTTAACGCTTTAAAGCCAAACAGTCACACATGATTTAAAAGGATTTATCATGAATGTTACCAAACAGTTTTCAGGATTTAACCATCTCAGAATTTCGTAAATCTGAGTTTAGAGGATTTACGAAATCCTACTTAAATGAAATCCTGGGTGCTACCAAACAGTCCCTCTAAATCATTCAAACAAATTTCATTGCAGCAACCAACAGAAGTTAAACCAAGCTAGCTAGCAACCATTAGTTGAACTAGAACATGTTAACATATTACAGCTTGGCCTTAGCTTTGTGGTAGCTTATGCGGGACTATGGAGCTGGCAAGGCTGTTATAATGTCTATTACTTGATTCACTTTGTTGTAGGCAAAATGAAATTATTTGCATGATTTCAGCAGGCTCAATCAAGCTAACATTAAGGTTTTAGGCTTCATTTGAGATGACTTTTTTCTTGCTTTCTAAAACAGTTTTTTAGTACAAACTTTTTGCTAAAAAACTGTTTTAATAAGCCCTATGAAAGCCGTCCCAAACGAAGCCTTACTATAATTTAAAAGAAGGTAGTTTCAGAACTAAGAAATTGAAGCTCACCGTTCCTCTATAGAAGCTATTGTAGTAGAGACACTTGCCGAAATGCTTGAACAAGAGCGTCGAATCATCATAAGGCAACCTCGGCACCAAATCATTGCAATACACAAACCTGCTGTATCTCCTCCTCCCCTCCGCATCACCCAAATACTTCTCTGCAAACTCTCCGAGCTTTTCGTCCCCAACCCTCGGCTGCCCGAACGTGTAAACCCCCTCCAACCTCTCCAGCAACAAATCCTCACCGTGCAGCGCGAGCACCAACGGAAACAGAACCGCCAGAGCACCGCCTAAGCTGTGCCCCGTCACAACGTACCGCGCGTTCTCATTGCGCCGCAGCTCATCGCGAAGCTTCTCGCGCACGACGTAGTAGGCGTATGGCTTCTGGTTATTGGAGTGAGCGTCGAGCTTTTCCGGCAAGCCGCCGTTCTTTTGGAGTCCTAAGGCTTTGATGAAGCCGCCGTGGATCTTGCCGACATGGGGGATTTCGTACCATGAGAAGTCGATGTCGGTGCACCACTGGGTGGCGTCGAAGGGTTCGGTGCCGCGGAAGGCGACCACGATGAGATCGGCGGGGCTGTTGGTTTTGTCGCGCATGATGAAGGCTTGGGTGGTGAAGTCCTCCTGGTAATCTGAAAAAAAATTATGGAGAAAATCTATGTGAATTCTTCAAGAAAGGCTTCTATGTCACATGGAATTTTTGCTTTTTGAGTTTTTTTAAACGGAGATTGAGACTATGCTCGCCCGAAAAAAAATACAGGTCAATTAAATAAAATTTTGTAGGGCAATATTACAGTTCCATCATTGTTATTCTGCAATTATATGAATGTTTTGTTCATGTTTGGAAACCGTTTGTTAATCCAAATTGTGGTTTGAACCTTCCAATAGTATTTCGGGTCTTTGATTTGGACCTATTTGGGCTCAGGTTGAGTCTAATTTGGTGTTGTTGGGTTCATATTTTCAAGACGTTCATTTTGACGGCAAGTTTGCTGAAATCGGAATTCGGATGGTCCCAATTTTAATTTTAGAAGTTTCCAACTTGATTTTGTCTCGATATTCATGCATGATCAAGATAATTTTTTGATAATGCATCAACAATAATGACCAACCTCTAAAAAATTTTGTTTTTATATTAAGAGGTAGATAAAGAAAGAAGAGAGATAAAATCAATTTTATTCATATATGCTCTATCTTTAGAATATCAGTGCCACATACACTCCCCAAAAAATTCAAAAAAAAAAACTTATAGATTTTTGTACATTAATGATGCGCTTACTTATTTAGATCAATTAATTCAAACTCACATGCATATACATCACATATACAAGACTCGAACCAAGATCTCTTGGTCGATAATCAAAGCTCCCAATCAATAGATCTAGGTGAGCTTCATACATGATACTTATATTGCCTATATCAAACTTAAAAATATATTACGTACAATGGGTCTAATATTCATTTAGATTTTTTTTGGATCATTTTCAAATATATATATATATTTTGGATAGTACTGCATCATTCATTATTTCATAATGATTTTTTCTGCTAATGAAATTAGTAAGATGTTTCAATAATAAATTTGTGCCACTTGTCAATACTATTTTACTTAGTTACTAAGAGTTTGTTCAGACGGCTTCACCTTTCATAAAGATTGTTTTAAAGTTATAGTCCGGAAATTAATTTCTTAAAAATCTATTTTTTAGCATATAATTTTTTAAAAACAGAGATAAATAGTAGCCAAATAGAACTATGATTGAGATATGAAACAATAAGAAAATTATCCCACACAAATCCTAAGTCAATCTACTTGCTCTATGTGTGAACTTTTAAAATTATTCTATTTGAAAGAATTCAAAGTTTTAAATTCATTTAGGTTGCAAATTACCATCATCTATCTAATTAAATGATGAATTGATCAAAGTTTTTAATTATTTTGTTAGCATGTTTATATGTTGCAACAAAATGGGCCTTTCTTTTATTTAAATGAAACATTTCTGTCTTCTTTAACCCCTATTTGTATTGTGTTCACTCAGTATGATCATACAAAAGCTTACCATTCCAGCAGTTGTAGTATGCCAAGAACTCCATCTGCAATTCAAAGATGCTAAATCTATTATTTCCAAAGAATCAAATACTACTTATGAAATATTATTAATAATATAGGCTAAATTTATGTGTAACATAATTTACTTCAAAATGAGCATAATTTCTATTGAATTTGCATTGAGATTAAGGGCATCTCCAACCAAACTTCTCATTTTCTACTTCAAAATACAGTAATAGCCATATCAAATAGTAATTTGTCTTCAACCGAACTTCATTTCGATACCAAAAAAGACTTGCAAATAAATTCTTTCTCATCTTCATTTATGAGCTAAAAAAAAGTTTTTGTGAAGAGTTTGACCCCAATATTGGCATCGCACTGTTTGCAGCCACAAAAATGCGCTTCTTTTTGGCGTTTGGGTGGAGGATTGCGGTAGCCGCAAACAAATATTTGAAGTTCGGCTGGAGATGCCCTAATACAATTCATGATATCATATATATGCACTAATCTCGACATAAGTTTAAATACATTCAAAAATGCATCTTTACATAAATTATGTCAAAATACCATTATCTTTTTTTTTTTTTTTTGGGGACAAAATACATATACCACAATTTACATTTCACAACTTAAAATAATTTCTCATATCAAATGAATAAATGAATCAAATTACCTTCCATTGATTTTTGATCGTACTTTTAATGAAGCGCTCGTTCTCGTAGGATAGTTTGGCGGCCATTATAGCAAGTGCTGCTTGGTATCGTGGGTCGCCACTCTTGATACTCTTATCCAGCTTTACTCTTGTATCAATAAGCCCAATGGCGGATCTGTATGTATCTGATCCTTTTTCTGGAATTTGGACTTCACCTAATTAAACAAGAGAAGTGCCAATTCACTATCAATATATGACCAAGTTCAATTAATTGTGAAAACGATGCTTGATATATGAATTTTTTTGGTGATATTTAGGCTAATTAAGACAAACTGACACACACATCACATATGTAGGATTCGAACTTAAGACCTCTTGGTTGGTAATGAAATCTTCCAACTAACAGGCAAAGATGAGTTACGTATGTGAAAAATTATATCACATAGCTCACATTGATCTGTTAGTTAAGAAGTTTAGCTATCAACAAAGAAGGTTGCATTTTTTTTTTTTTTTTTTTTTTTGGAAAAATTGGCCGAAGCCTGTATTAATCATAAACGGTTACAAGTAATAAAATAAGTCACTAAAGCCATTAATGGCCAGCTTGAAGAAGAAGCCCAAAAAAAAAGGAAATAAACCTAGAAAAAAACTATTAAATGGCCATAAACAATGCCAACTTAACAAACAAACAAGTAAAAGACTTAAAGAACTCAACAGAAATGAAACAGATTTATGTGAAATAGCTCTGGTATATACTCTTCCCAGAGATGCCAAACTCATCAATAGTAAAGAACCCAAACAGTCTGTTCCAGCCATCAGAATCCATATTCAAAGTGTACCAGCTCCGAAGCCAAGAGGTTCTGGACTCAGGTAATTGAAGAATAAACAGATAAGTATCGAATCCCTGGTTGCCCGGAGGCCGTCCAAGGGAGCAGCAAAACGGAGCATCATCATTGTCCAGAACGGCTTCCCCTGCTTCTGCGTCTACCTTTCCCCCAAAACTTTCCGCGAGTGGCAATATTAGACGAACGCACAAGCGCATAATCAAGATCGGATTCTAACTGTTCGAAATCCGAATCATCCTCAGACGAGTCAACCAACCAATCACTTTGTTTCCTAATCTCCAATCCAGAAGAATTACCCACAAGGTTAGCCAGCACTTGTGAATCAATTTCACTAACAGTCACCTCTACTAATTTGTTTGAGATAGAGATAACTTCATTTGTACCAAGAGAGTGAGATTTCGCTTCAGTACTAGCCGGAACCACATCTACATCACCAGCAACCTTTAAAACTTGTTCACCTTCATTTGAGTTCACAACACCCATGACAGGTGATCCAACGGCATTCAACATATTCATCCCACCATAAGACACATCCGACACCAAATTCTCCGAAGCCACCAAAATACCATTTTCACGAGTACAAACACCCACCACAGCTGATGGAACAAAAGGAATGGCATTAAGAGATAAAGCAAAAGAATCATCCGAACGATTAACCTCCTCACCCATCATAACCATGCAGTTACTCACTTCCACAGCGGAAAAATTTTTTTCTAGAACTAATTGATCTACACTGACAGTTTCAATTTCCACAACACAAGTATTCACTAACGGGCTACTACCAATATTATCCTGAAACGGGAGAACATAATCATTGACCTCAGAGGCATTTAAATTCAACTCACCCTCATCAACATTCCCCCCCGTGCCCAAAACAGAATTCGGCTCGGACACAGGCAAAGCATTCGACAAGGGCTCAGAGACAACATTAACCACCCCGTTCGACGGGCTAACCTCCGGAATACAACCACCCACAGGACAAGGCACAGACACAAGGTTAGGATTCAAAATTTTACAACCATTTTTCGCATGGCCTAAAGCAGAGCAATGCACACAATACCAGGGACGTCTTCAAACACCACTTTTTGTACATAACCAAGGCAATCTGATCCAATCCAAATCTTTTCCGGGTAGCTTTTGGACACATCCAGTTCAACCAAAACACGCGCAACAGAAGGCCTTGATCCAACGGAAGTCGCGTTATCAGTTTTTAAAGGTTTGCCAAAAACAGAACCTAATCCATGTAAGATACGAGAGGAAAACAAATGAGGTCGGAGGTTTGGAAACGAAATCCAAATGGGAATGACCGGAGACTCAATATCAATATCCAGAGAGGGGGACCATTTAATTAGTTTCATGAAGCAATTACTCACAAAATACGACCTATGAGCAAATATCCTACAGTAATCCCGGTCATTGAAAAGCTTAATCAAAACATTCCGTTGGTTTAAAACAGTGACAGAAACCTCACAATTAGTTTGAGTTTAAAGAAAAAACTCCTAATGGCTTCAATGGACGGTCCTACGGGCTAGGAAATTTCCCAACAAGGGCAAATTCGAAAGGAGCAGCCAAAGCTTGAATTTCCGCCTCCGAAATCCACAATGCAGGCAGTCCATGATGAGAAGAAATCTTCAAGTCGGGAAAGACAGACGGAGAAGAAGAAGAGCCTGCAAGGGCCTCCTTAAAAGACAGCGAAGAAGACCGACCCAAGAAACCAGGGTCCCTAAGAGGCGCCATACAGCAAGAAAGAAAAAAACACACGACAAAAGCAGAGAAAAACTTTCCTGAAACGACATGCAGCAAGACGGAGAAGATGAAGCGGCTAGGGCAAAAGCCCTAGCCATCCCCCGGGAGCGCAAGCGAGACAGAGAAAAGGCATAATTACTTGTAGTTAAATTTTGAAAGAAGGTTGCATATGTGGTGTGTGTGAGTTACACAACTCGCCTTGGTCTGTTAGTTGGGAGCTTAGGCTACCAACTAAGAGGTCATGGGTTCGAGTTTTGTTTATGCGATGTGTGTATGAATCTGCCTTAATTGACCTAAATGTTCCAAAAAATAGTGTGTGTGAGTTTTTCTTAATTCGCTAAAAAATCTTTAAAAAAAAACTCTTCAAAAAGAAGCCCTTTAATATATTTTGGAAAAAAAATTTATTATAGTTAAAGGGTTTATCGTATTTTAATTTTTAATTTTTGTTTTAATAATAATAGTCCGCAAAACAAATATGGAATGATTAATTAATTAAAAAATTATATCATAATATTCTAATTTAAATTAAATCGAATTGGACTTTAAAATATAATTTAATTTATTTTAGACAACATTAATATCAATGTAAATAAATCTGACATATTCAAACTCGTCATAAGAAAATTTATTTAAAAAATTAGTCTATTTAGACTTTTGGGATGTTGTTATTAAGGAAAATTTAAATGTAAATCCGGCTAAGGCCGCGAGGATAATTCAAAGTCATTTAAGGGAACATTATGGTACTCATCTAAATTGTCCTTTGTTAATTTTTAATCGTCATTATAAGATTGAAAATGTTATGTAAGAATGTTGTAATGTATTTTTTAAGTTGATTAAATTAAAATTAGAATATTTAAAATATGTAAATTTTAATTAAAATTATATATTTAATTCATCTCAGATTAAATCAAATTACCTTAAAATAGGTGAAATCAGCAAAAGGAAACATACAACAACAATAATAACAAGCTTTTATCCCACTATGTGGGATTGACTACATGAATCATTTTTCTACATCGTGTCCTGTTAATATATGACTCCCAAAATAAATATATAAAAGAAATAAATATGCTGCATTTAGAATGTGCCAAGTTATTTAACAAGTTATGAATGTACCAAATAATTTGGTGAGTTATGAATACACGGAAAATGTCCCGGACTCATTTTGAGAGAAAGGTGATGGGAGAGAGCGAAAGAGGGATGGCAGGGAGAGGATAAATTATTTTGAGCGGAGATCGGACGCATAATACTGTCCGGAGACCAATCATAATGCGCCATGTCAGCGAAACTGAACACAGGGGTGACGTGACGCATTCTGATTAATAATTAATATTAATCCGGGGAAATAGAGAGAAAGAGGAGATGATGGAGGAGAAGAGAGTATAGTAGAGAGAGATGGGGAGAGAAATGACGGGAGAGAGAGACAGGGAGAGTAGAGAGAGAGAGAGATAGGGAGAGAGAAATGATGGGAGAGAGAGACAACGAGAGTAGAGAGAGATGGGGAGAGAGAAATGACGGGAGAGATGACTGGAGAGAGACTTTTTTATTAATTTTTTTAAAATATTATTTTTAAATAATATTATTTAAAAAAGTTTAGACTTTATATTTTTTTATATAATATTATTTAGTTATTTTTTTAAATCTTCTCTCCTCATCAAAGAGACTCTCTCCCACCATCTCTATCTTGCATCTCTCTCTCTTTCCTTGTCAGCTCTCCCTCAAAATGAGTTGAATGTGTCGAACAATCAGGTGCATATATAGCTCATCAAATCGTTCAGCGCATTCCGATTGCGTAATCGACACATTTAGTCTTTTTTAAAATTTTAAAATTTGGTGCTCCTTTTGTAAATTCTATTTAATAACGATGTCTTTTATAAAATGTCCAAAACGAACATTCATCTTAATTTAATCTAAATATTTTTCCAGGGCTAATTATCAAGAAAATTACTGTTAATTAAGGACTTCGAAGCCATCTTTCGCGTGTGACGAAAGAAAGAAAACTACGGCAATGGCGTCCAAAAGCCATCACAGTCGAATTGATTTGAAGGTTGCAGGAAATTATCCGCAACAATGTTAAATTATACTTATTTTTTTAGTAGTGTATATATGTATAATTTCGCGCGGTAAAAAAAAAAAGAAGTGTATATGAATACTTCATAATATTAATATGCTTTAAATATATTTTATATTAATATTTTTGAAAGAGTTCCCTTATGAGCTAATATGTTGGACTTAAAGCAATTATAATAGAAAGCTTCTAAATAAAGAAATTGGCTCACTTACATGAGAGATTATTCTATGCGGATGTGGAACGCAGTTCATCGTTTGGAGATCAACTAGAATGCGCCACGGCAGCGGTATCGAGTCGGGTACCGAGCAGGGGGTGACGTGGCACATTTTGGTTGGTCTTCGAATGCGTTCACCACGTATGCACATAATATTTCACCTACTTACACCGCTACCATTATCCAATAACAAAAAGAACAGAAATGCACAAAATATTTTAAAAATTAATATAGTTTATATTTTAATTGATTATTCTCGAACTGTAATTCTTTCAAAATAGATCTACCAATTATTTCGGCAATTATGACCCTTTTTTTAATTAATACTCCGATATTTTTTTTTCCATGCCAAAATAATATAATTTCCTTACTTTAAAGCAATTATAATAGAAAGCTTCTAAATAAAGAAATACTAAAAAAGGTAAAATCGGCCGAGGATCCTCTACAATTATATATTATAATACTTAAATGGTAAAGTTCTTCACTTTCAATCATTTCATTATTTTTTGAGCGATTGGTATTGATTTCATTTTTTTAATTATTACGATTTTAAGAAATAATTTAAATCATCTAAAATAAATTAGGTGGTTAATTATAATTAGAGAACTTTACCATCCAATTATCATGATAATTAAAGGAAATTTCTTGCTGGTTAATATTATATAACTTCACAGTCACTTTAATTTCTTCTATAAAATATTTTTATACTCTTCTATGGATATGCCTTGATTTAATAGGGTAATATTTTTATTTTATTTTTTCTCTGATTAATTAACAAAGTTATGATCTCTGCTACGAAGAACTGATCAGAAACTTACCTCTCATAAAATTTGCAAACAGAGACAACAAGCCGCCATTGTCGGGAACCAGATTTCCCCAAAAGCCGACGGCCGACCCGAACCGAGCCATAGGAGAGCTTAAAAGGAGCAGACTCCTCTGCACGAGAAGGGAGATAAAGATATCCCATCTCCGCCTCATTCCGGCGATCTCCGTCCCCGGCGGCCCAAACATGGACTCATTCTCATCAACGTTTCCAGAATACAACACATGGAGAAGATCAAGCAGCCCAGCCTTGTCCGGTCTCAGCTCCAAGTAATCGGTGAAGGAGCCGGTGTCTGCCATGACGAGATCTCAGGAGCTTCTGGGAAGAAAAACTAAAGAGAAAGAGAGAACTGACGAGAAGAAGCAGAGACAAGAGAAAGAACCTAAGGGAGTAAACAGCTTCCGGAGTATTAATATAGAGATAATAGCTAACGAAGCGGTTAAGATTTAATAGGATGTTTACCCTTAGGGGCTGTTTGGTAGAATTTAGGATTTCATTTAAGTAGGATTTCGTAAATCCTCCAAATTTCAGATTTACGAAATCCTGAGGGGTTAAATCTTGAAAACTGTTTGGTACCATTCATGATAAATGCAGTTAAATCCTTTGTGATTGTTTGGCTGTTCATTTTAGGATTTAAGGCTGTTAAAAAGTTGACATACATTATTAGGATAATTAAAGCACGACAAGAAAAGTTTAAATAAAATATAACAAAACTTTATTAATACTAATTAATTATTTAATTATTATTTATAATATTTTATAATAGTTTTTTTTTTATTTTAGATCATATTTAATCCTATTAATTATTTTGTAATAACTAAGTACTTAACTAATAATTTTATCAATTATTTAAATATTATTTAATTAATTTCACTTAATTATTAATATTTTAAATTATATTAATTAAATTATTCAGCAATTAGGAAGTGTCTAGGTTTTACTTTTTCCCCTCCTGTATTTCGTTCGGCTTTGTTCCTTCGCACCTAAAATTTTCAAGAGTTCTTCATCGTCGCTGTTCAACTTTGCTCCTTCGACTACATTACCTTCATGTTGGATCGGAAGTTACGACATTTTTTTTATCTGAAGCAACAACGGGAGCTCGCTTGCTGTGAAGGTAACTTTCTCCCTTTCGCGTGCTTCTTCGGCCAAATCCCGTAAATCCGCTGAACCAAAGGATTTCGGAAATCCGGGATTTAGAGCGAATCGGCGGAATTTTTCGTCCACGGAGGATTTCGTTTGCCGTGAGATTTGGATTTGCATTTTAGGCCGTTTTGCTGGATTTCGCCCAAATCCTGCCTTAAATCCGCCTAAATCCACATACCAAACAGCCCCTTAGTTTTGAGCATTCAGCTTTAGGCTTCGTTTGGGACAGCTTATTACTACTGTTTAAAAAAAATTTAATTACAAAAAATTTTAACTAAAAAAACATTTTAAAAAACAATAAAAAAACAGTCTAAATTGGGTTTGGTTGACCACTGAAGTCCGCCTCTTTGTTTAAAAGAACAAAATTCGCTGAAGATAATTCTGAGAAAAAACAAAGTGAGAATATGATGGTACAAATTATATATATTATTATATTAAAAATTATAAAGATAGAGTTAAAAAGATTTGATTAGAAAGTATTAAAAATGACTATTATTTTATTAGATTTTAAATAAAAATTTGACTTTTAATAATATATATATGTCTAGTTTGTAATACATTTTATGTTAATTGTCGACTATCTAACATAATCATTCACTTTTCTCTTCTAAGATTTGATATCTGATAATGGCGATGTTAAACTCCAAAAAAAAAATTTTAATGAAAAAAAAAATTCATGTAGCATATTTGATGGGTTGATGTTGACTTTGTTGATGACTTGATGTATTGTATATATATAATTTATATTATATTAGTTTTAAATTTTTAATTGTATTTTCTAATATAGTACCATGGTATCTTATATAAGTCAGATGTTAATGAGTTGCATGTTGTCATGTCCATACCAACTTTTGTAAAAAATGTATGTTAGTCGAACCATTGTGGTCTTTTTTTTATTGCGTTAGGTGTGGCACAACTTTGCAGCAATAGATTAGCGACAGAGCGAAGCTTTGTACTAATGTTATGCACTTAAAAAAAGAAAGAAGAAATACTGGAAGGCGGAGAAAGTAATTGTCTATTGTAGATGACCCGACCAGACTTGTTCTGCCTTCCAAGTATTAGTATGCTGACGCCCCACCAAATCTATCTGGAGAAATTATTCGGTGTTGATGTCGAATGCCGTTTAGAGTCCGAACAGAATGCGTCACGTCACTCTTTGCTCGGTACTGCTCACGTGACATTTTCTGGTTGGTCTCCGGACTGTAAATTGTGTTCGACATCCACACAGAATAATTTCTCCCAAATCTGACAATTTGTTTAGGCTTTGTTTGGGAAGAAATTATTACGTGCGGTCACCGGACGTGGTTTATAGGCGAATTAGGATGCGCCAAATCACCATTTTGTTGTGTACGGGTACCATGTATCGCTATGTACTGAGTGACATGACGCGTCTTGATTCGCCTATGGATGGTCCGGTGACTGCAAGTAATAATTTCTCTCATTTGGGATGATTTTTTTATTGCTTATTAAAGTAATTTTTTAGAAAATTTTAATTTTTGTACTATAAAATTTATTTTAAGAAGCAGTAAAAAAAGGTCCCAAACAAAACTTTAATAGACAGAAAAAATTAAAATAAAAGAGTTTCGTAATGCTATAGTGCCAATTTATAAACTGAAAGAAGTTTTTGCATTATTTGATTCATGGATGATAGGTGAGATGTATTTTTCATGCATTATTCATCCAGTGATTTGAAAGATTCTTTTTTTTTTTTAAACATAAATTTGCATCACTATATTTTCCAAAAATATTCGTTAAGGAGATGTTTCCCCTCAAGTATAGGATACCAATGCAACACTCAACTAATGTTATATATATATAATTAATTTATTAGTTCATATAAAAATATTCATGATAATAGAATTAGAGCATTTATCAAGTCCTTTGTTTTATTATTATTATTATTATCTTTTGAATTAGTCTTATCGAGTCCTTTGTTTCTATGATTTTATTAGGAATGATTTTTTTAATGTTTATTAAAATAATTTATTAGTAAAAAAATTATTTTAAGAAATAGTAAGAAGCGTTTCCAAACAAAGCCTATACTATTATTGTATTTTACTTCAACTTTATTTATCACATAACACTGCCATTCACTAACAAGTAACAACTCTATCCGCTGAAGTCTCACATTAAACGAGCAGAGTAAGCGGATGAAGCGAGGAACTGAAGAAAAGTTGCTTGGTGGCAACTTCATTCTTTTCGGGGAAAATTCTACTGAACAAGGAAGTCTTCGATTAGTCGATGCTTTCATTGTACTTGAATTTTTTTTTAGAAAGCTTGATCTGCACGATAACGCTACCTCTTGTCTTTTTTTTTTTTTAAATATTTATTTTTTAGGGTAGGATGAAGACCTCCCAGCCATCGAGTCTGGAGTTGCAAACTAGTTGAGCTAAGAGCATCTCCAACCGAACGCCAAACGAGCGTATGACGTCGTTCAATCGCTCCAGCCGAAAGCCAAATCTTCCGCCATTTACTTGCTGGTGAACAGTGCTACGCCAATATTGGCGTTGCACTGTTCACCTACGCTATTTTGCTCTCTCAACCAGAAAAACGAGCGAAAGGGAGAAGGATCGTTACCTTGGCAGAAGCACATAAAATGACGTTCGATTGAAGCAGCACCACGGCATTTTGGAGTTTTGCTGTATTTTGTCGTGATAAATGGAGTTCTCTGTTGGAGATGCCCTTAGCTCGAGTTATACATGGATCATGCTTGAACTTGAACTCAATTAACCCCTAAATATGGACTATTCGGGTGATTATTTTCCACTAATCCTTCACAGAGCTCGAGCCTTGTTTTGTGAGTTCGAGCTGGCTCATGAGCGGACTCGTACATTATGAAAAAGGAAAATAACTATAATTTTATGTATTTTGAGATAATTTTAGATTTTTTTTGTTCAATAGAAGAGGAAAAAAAATCATGGTCACAAAATATTTGGTAATTGGTATAGAGGTAGCGCCTTCAATCTATAAAATTGAAATAAAAGATTTAAATTCTTTAAATAAAAAAAATGGGTCCAATGTGCAAAAATTATCAATTTCTTAAAAAAAAAAGTCAAGATATTATAACTAAGTATTTTATTCTGACAAATTTAAATTTATTGAATTTATTTTATGATAAATATGTATAATACAAATTATAAGTATTTTGGCATATAAACTATATTATCTTAAAATAAAAGATTTATATCCATCTTATGTAATTTTTTTTTTTTTTCATTTTTCTTACTTGTAAATGCAAAGCCCTGCATTGGATAATAATACCCACACCCACCCACGTGGGTATGGATACACCAATGACCTCATGATTGAGTATGGGTGGGTACTCAACGTTGGAGGATAAATCGATTTACATTGCTAATCACCGTATGTCATATATTATTGTAATCCTCACTATATAGTGCGCGACATTGAACCACACTGCTACCAAGGAAATTTTTGATACGTGGCTTGAAAGTTTGCAGTTATAACAAAGAGCAACAAGCCTCAAGTCCATCAATCTGTGACAGTTTGCGTTCAAAAAGTATAAAAAGTGGGTGCGTATGGATGGGTACGACATCTCGAAAGTCACCATGAAGGGGCATGGGTGGGCAAAGCTCGTTCACACAGAGCGTGGGTACCTATGGGTTTCCAACTAGGATCTCATGTAGGGCTTTGTTGTAATGCCTATTTTTTAGTGCTATACATCTAATTATCTCATTCTAAAACCAATATATTTTTAACAAATATCCTGCTGAAATTAATTTTTTTATTCAGAATCGGAGGAAATGTATTGCATCTTACTTCACAGTGTCATATTAGGTTATTCGTTTTCATAACTTCTTTGGTAATTGATTTCAAAGTAAACATATCAATTTTGCTAATGATAGTTTCTATTAATTTTTATTGAAAAATTATAGAATTATCACCTCCTCAACCAAATAAATAGATCAAAGAAATTTTCAAATTAATTCCCCCCCCCCCCTTTTTTTGTGTTGTTGCTGAATGGAACATTCGCCATTTTAGATAGATATAAAATTTATCGTCCAAATTTTGTACGAAGATCCAGCACATAGACAGATAAAAGAGAAGGGTGCGAGAGTCATAAGAAATACCAAAATTTTTATATGGAAAACTCAAAAAAGGGGAAAAAATCACGAGGTTTGGCCCAGTGAAATGGTTGCACTAGTGTTTATTTTTATTTCAAATGAGGCCCTTCAATGGGAGAAGGCCTTGGCTTTATGTAATAATGCACTTCTAAGGGACTGTAGTTGGCGGGCGATGGTGGTTGGAAGGACCATAGTCGGCGAGTGATGGTAGTCAGAAGGACCGTAGTCGACAGGCAATGATGGTCTGAGGGATCGTCTTCTGTAGGTGGCTGAGGTATCAGGGACCATCGTCTGCTGGTGACAATAGTCGAAGGGATCGTAGTCGGCAAGCGACGATGGATGGAGGGACAATAGTTGGTGGGTAACGGTAGTCGAACAAATCGCAGTCGGCGGACGACGCAGCTCGAAAGTGTTGTAGTTGGCAGGCGACAGTGGCCTAATGGATCGTAGTTGGCATGTGGAGGAGGTCGGAGGGATTGCAGTTGACGGTCCACTGTGGTCAATGGGACCATACTCGGCAGGTGACAAAGGTCGAAGGGACTCAAGTCGACAATGGTGGTCGGAGAGACCGTAATTGGTGGGCAATAGTGGTCAAAGGGACTTAATCAGCGACGACAACAATCTTCGATCAGGCAGTGGTATGCAGATGGTATGGTGAAAGTTTAGCGACATTCGATGGTCGTGAGGAAGTCATGAGAGGTTTGGCGATCAGGAGGTGGGGTAGTCTGTGGTCGGGTGGTCGTCGATGGCTGGGCGGTGGTCCGGCTGCGATTCAGCGGTAGTTCGACGAGGTCGATAGATGTTCTCTAATCTCCAGCAAACACTCCATGCCATAACCCCCCCCTACATGGAGAATATCAAGACAAATCAGGAGTGCTCTATCAGACGACTCGAATTAATCCCCTCAATCATAAGCTTTCCTTGAGCATTTATGTGCCCAAATGACGTCGAAATAAAGCGATCTCGTGTTCGTTGGAATTGTCTCACTGAGCCTCTTGATTTGATTATAAGCATGTTATATTTAGATATCATTTGGTCATTACCAATTAAGCTTTGAACCTTCTAAATACTCTTTACTTCGTATTTTTGGAACATTTTAGGCTTGTATTTGATCAAAAATTTTTTTTTTCGTTGAGTTTGTATCTTAGAGATGTTCACTTTGAATGTAATTTTGCTGAAAACGGATTTTGGATGATCCCAAATTTAATTTCTGAAATTTCCCTTTGGAATATGCCTCGAAATTTGTGTTGTATCAAGGCAATTTTTGGTGATGATATGTGATTTGCTCATTTCTAATCGCATGATTTCTTTATAGTGATGTCAATGTTAGACCCAAAGAAAAAATGACTTGAATTTAATATAAAAATTTTGAGTTTGAATCAATCCATCTATAATTTTAGTCAAACACAAATAGCTATTTGACCGAAAGAAAGTGATTTTAGTAGCAATCATGTCAAATTTGGTTCTAATCAACTAAAAAATAATAACTAAAGTTATTAGATTATTCTTTTATTTATTTATCAAGCTTCATTAACACATCTTCTAAATTTTTTAATTTTATTTTTGAGTTTCATGTCTAAACGAGTAATGATATTCATTTTAGAAAAACTTCTGGTTTTTTGGAAATATATATATATATATATATATATGAATGATATGTCATCAAAAAATTATCATGATCGGGCACTAATCTTGAAGCAAAATCAGGCCGGAAACTTCAAAAATTAAATTCAAGATCATCTGAACAACGATTTCAGCAAACTTACAGTCAAATTGAGCGTCTCAGAAATACGAACCCAACGACACCAAATTCGACTCAATCCGAGCCCAAATGAGCCCGAATCAGGAACCCGGAGAGCTGTTGGAAGCTTCATACCGCAGCTTGAGTTACCAAACGATTTCCAAATATAACAAGCTTATAGTCGACTCGAGCGGCTCAACGAGACGAATCCAACAAGCCCACGATCACTGAATTCCGAAATCATTAAGGCCTCCAAATGCCTGATGAACAGTCCATGATCAAGGGATTCAAACTCGGCCGTCCATCAAACCACTCCCATTTACCCTTGATCTCTCACCTATTTACAAGTCATGCCACTCCAGAAATCTATAAATAGACCTCTCATTTCTCTTGAAAAGGGACCCAAGCAAGAAGAGAAGAAGAGAAGAGAAGGAATAAGAGAATGAAGAGAAGGAAGAAGCTCCTCTGCAACCACCGCCGAAACCTCGCCGGACCACCGTAGCAGTCTCGCCGGACCACTGCCGAAGCCTCATCGGACCATCACCTGAGGCCCTCACCCCTCGCCGGACCACCGCCGGAGCCTCGCCGGACCACCGCCGGAGCATCACCGACCATCGCCGGAGCCTTGCCGGACACCCGCCGGAGCTTCGCCGGACCACCACCTGATGCCCTCACCTTCGCCAAACCACCATCTGAGGCCCTCACCTTCGTTAGAGGCCCTCACCTTCGTCAGAGACCCTCACCTTTGCTAGAGACCCTCACCTTCGCCAGACCACAATCTGAGACCCTCACCTTCGTCAGAGGCCCCCACCTTCGTCTGACCATCACTTGAGGCCTGAAGTTCTGCCAGACCATCACCTGACACCCGGACTTCTATCGTACAATTGTTACTTGTAATCTGATCGCCCTTGAAGGTAAGTCAGCCCATTGTTACCGACTCAAAATTCTAGTGAAATCATTTTCAACTGGGCTAGGCCTCATGGTTTTTCCCCCTTTCAAGAGTTTTCCACGTAAAAAATTTTGTATTCTCTATGTGTGAGCTGGATATCCGTGCAAAGCTAAGACGTATAGTTAAAACTCTATCGCCACATATATTCAAGCCCGCAACAATATATATATATATATATATATATATATATATATATATATATATATATATATATATATATATATATATATATATATATATATATATATTAATTTTTGAAAAAAAAAAAGAGGCGAAAATAATCTGTCATGATTTTAAGTGTTTCTTATGATGGATCATGTTCGTATTGACTATATTCGAATCACGATATCCAAAATGACCTACAAACCCTAATTGATACTCCTACACTATATAGAAACCAGCCTATGCAAATTTATTTACGAAGTGGCATCTAATTTTTTTATTGTTCCTACTAATGAGAATCATGTTGTTTTGCAATAATTAAAACATCTTTCTAAAATAATTACAATATATTGAAAGCTTCATTTGTGATGATTTTCTTAATATTTTTAAGTTTTTAGTACAAATTTTTTATTTTATACTAAAAAGCTATTTTAAAAAGCAGTAATAAATCCGTCTCAAATGAAGACTAAAGTTTCGTTTGGGACGACTTTTTTACTGATTTCTAAAACGGAGTTTTAATACAAAAATAAAAAAAATTGTACTAAAACTCCATTTTAGAAAGCAATAAAAAACCGTCCCAAACTAAGCCTAAATCGTTGTTGCATGCCTCCATAAGTTAATACGAAAAAGTATCTGACAAGCTTGATTATATCCTGCATGAATCATATAGGATAATGTAAAACTCTTTTTTTTTTTTGTCGATAAATTTGAAGAGAGTCATGCACACATATGAAAGAAATGGGTAAATGAATAAAATCCAAATCGATTTAGGCTTCATTTGAGACGGCTTTTTTATGACTTCTTAAAGCAACTTTTTAGCACAAAAATTAAAATTTTTTTACTAAAAAACAATTATAAGAAGCGGTAAAAACGCTATCCCAAACGAAGCTTTATTCATAAATTGAAGATATTAAAATTCGTATATTTATTTTATTCAGTAAGCTGATGTGATATTTGAATAGGGCTTCTACACCATCATATAATATGGCATTATTGTCATTTTCTAACAAGCGAATTAGAGTTTGTTCTCCCACGTATTATCCACAAATAAAAATTCTCTTTTTGACCCGTTAATCTTGAAATTTCACCTAATGACCTCTTTTAGGTATAGGTCAAGTTATGCATATGTTAATTTAAAACTACGTTGACTGGTTAGGATGAGGGATATATGAGTTGAGTTGATTTTGGGTTATTCCCAGCTTGAGCTTGAGTTTGATTAATTAATCGAGTCCAAGCATAAGCTCGATCTTCATTCTATGAGTTCAAATTAGCTCATAAGATGACTCATTTCTTTTAAAAGAGGATAATTCATTCTTATTGAAACAATTACTATAAAAATTTCCAAGAAATAAAAAGAAATCACTTGGAATAAGAAAATTGGATTTACATTTTAATTTTTTAAATAATAAGTTTACATTATATGTATTGAATTTTTATATATTTTAAGCATATTATATATTGACTCACGAGTTAATGTGTTAAGTCAAAGTTGAGCAGAACTTAGCTTATTTGTTCATGAAACTCAGCCCAAGAACTATTTATGGAATTAAATCGAAACCGACTCAACAATAGACGAAGCATATCAGACCAACACTTTGCATCACTTGGAAGGCCAAATTTTTGAAACGAGCATGCTTTAAGTCACATTTAGCGGAAGGAGCTGATTTTTTAAAAAAAATTTAATAACGAGCAGGACCGCTATACTATTTGGCGCATTCTTTAGAATGCGTCGAATGTTCAAACGCATTCTTTGAATTCGCAGATTAACTCGACGTTTTATTTAGTTTTTGTTGGAATGCCCCAAATCATTCAGCGCATTCTATAAAATTGTACTTCTGAAACTGCCTGAAGCCTCTTAATATGCTTGGATGCTTCATTATATAAATTCTAACCAATGGGCAAATTTAACTAGGTGATGAAGGTTTCGTTTGAGATTGCTTTTTTACTGCTTCTTACAGCAGCTTTTCAATACATAAATAAATTTTTTTGTACTAAAAAATTGCTTTAAGAAGCATTAAAAAAATTGTCCCAAACGAAGCCGAAATCTACACATGGGCCACTAAAAATGAACTGGCTGCTAGTGGATTGGACCACCCTTATCATCTAAAAACCATTCAATTGAGCCACGTCGCACCTTATCCCAAACATTAATTATTTACTTGTATGGTGGGGAAGGGCTCTGTACTTGTATGGTGGGAGAGGGCTATATATGTGCTTTTCAGTAGAGGTTAGAATATCTTTGTGTATGATTAGAATCTATTATTTGTTTCAAATTTTTAAATTTACTTTTCAAGCGTTTCAGAATATTATATTAGTTATAAAAAAAATTAAAATTTTGAGCAAAGTTATTATTATTTTCTAATTAGCTGATTATGATTATCAATCTTAATCCATGTGATGCGATAATAGATAATATTAGTATATGATTATGAGTGACAATCTTCTTTGAATGCATGATTTTCCTCGCATTATTCTTCTTTGAATGAATTATTTCGACCTTTGTATGATTCGGCGCATTCTTCTTAGAATGCATGATTTTCTTCTTTGAATGCATGATTTTTGTAAGAGTGATTAGGGTTTTTGGCAAAAATATTGAATTAGGAACGTTTATATTTATTCAAATATGCTTAAACTGACTTATAGTAATTACTTTCAAATTTTAAATAATTGTTCCATTCAATTTTATGAAAAATTAAAACTTGAATTTAAATAAATTAAAACATATATATATATATATATATATATATAAATTAATAATACATATATAATAAATTATAAAAAAAATTAACAAAATTATAGTGGTATTTTATCAAAATTAAATTTGTAATAAAAGTTAATGATAAATTTGATTGAATAAGTTTTGAAACTTAACATTAAGTTAAAAAAAATATTGTAATATCAAAATATGAATAAATTATATTATATAAATTTAAATAATTATATACATCAGTAAAATAATTTATAAAATTTCATGATTAATATAATATAAAAGATTGAAGAAACATATCCTTCAAACATAATAAGTTCAATCATAACAAACATAAACAACATTGACATTACAATCGTAGAGTCAATATTACATTGCGATCATTACAAAGTTTTAATCGCTTTAATGTTTAATTATCGCCATGCGCGTGTGCGCCTGGAGTTGTGTTTGGGTTGTGCAACAACCAAACTTTTATTGATACCAATGTTGGAAGCATTCCCAATCCGATGCATCAAGAACCTCATTCCTCTTTTTACCTGACCAATATATTAGATTCTCATATGTATTAGCGAGAAATGCATCATCTGCTGCATGATGCCATCTTTGGTAGAGAATACAAATGCCTTATATCGTCTGTTAGGTTGTCCATAATTACCTCAACCGATCCATCTTGAAGTCTTCTTGTTTCAGTATATCTTTTCTTTAGAATCTTCATTGGTGTTATATGTCCTACCATTTTCGTAACCCTTCTCTGTACATATTTTCAATCGTCCTTGTTCAAACCAGTGTCCTCGCTGTTAGAGCAGATCGTAATAGTTGTATTGTATCTGTCCCATAATATGCAGTCTTTCATATCGGACCAAAGATGAATACAATAACGATAAAGTTCATTTGATCTGGCCTTCTCCTCTAACACTTCATCAATGGAATGTCTTAAACATTCCCTTAACCTAGTGGTGCCCTCCATGATATCGATCAAGGTCTTCAAAGGGATTTTTTTTTTATGGTGCATTACACAAGAATATAAAACCACAAAAATAAATTCTATGTATGGAAAAAGCTGTAAACATCAAAATATAGTTAAATAAAAATATATAACAAACAGATATATGAAGCTTAAGCATAATCTCACAAAACAATATATAGCTAACTCTATTTAGATTTTAAATTTAAGTTATGAAGTGCATGCACGTTACCAAACAAATTATTTATAAATAAAAGTAAGAACTTATGAAAATATAACAAACTGAATACGTATACGTGACAATCCTAAATATAAATAGACATCAGTTCATCATTTTAATTGACAAATGTATTTGATTGAGAAATAAAATAATAATATGAAGTATATTTTAAAAGCGCGACAATAGCAATCAAGTTGAACATATTATTTTGACATGTTATTCATTAGTGTTTCATATTTTTTAGTAGATTTCGTAGACGAGCTTGTAGCTGTGTTTGTGTAAGACAACAGCTGAATAAAATACTCACATATGTCCTCCACCATATCATAGGTCATGACTGGTTAAAATAGATTTAATTATGCGACGTACATTAATTAAGAATTTAACCACCAAAGTATTATAAAATAAGATTCTAAATACTCACATATGTGCGTTCATTGACGGACCAACAATATCGCCATAATTTATTTCTTCAACCTGGACGTACACAACGAAAATATGACTTCTACCTTCCAGCAACATAAACTCGCAAACATCATTATTGTTGACATGTGTAGCACGGTAGCTGCCATTATCACGAAAGCGACAAGTTAGATTAACATTGTTTGTTGTAGAATTTATTCAAAGTGCACGCATAATTCTTTCTTTTAAAATTGTAAGCGATATGTCCCCATCGACGATGAGTGGCCGATTTCGTTCACTAATATATGTCGGAGTGAACTCGTCCCCGATACGCAACTCTCCACCATAATATAGCATTAATCGTGACATGCTACCATAATTTAAAGATAGTTGATGGTCAATGCCAAGAATGTCATATATTTCTGAAGTAGTGACTTGACATTTGTTAAGTTATCGAGCATGATTTTTGCTTTAACTATTTAGCTTTAAATGCAAGTTGATGCATGAATTGGGAAGTGGCTAGAAATCAACTCATACCAAAGATTTATAATGTAGAGCCGAAGTCCCTTATAAAGTGTCAAAATTTAATGGTTATTTTATTAAGGGTATTTAAAAAAAAATTATATTTTTTGTCTAGTATAATTTTTATGTATTTATAAAGAGAAGATGGTGTCCTATGTACAAAATACATTAAAGTTGTAATTCTCCACAACTAATAGTGAAACCTACACCAACAACAATATGATGAATGTTGCCATTAATTAAATGGGGATGTATAAAATGTTTATATATTTTTGTGTGTTTTTCCTTTTTGTTTTATGTTTTTGTCTCTCTGCATTTGCATAAATTTCATCTATTTCTCAACAGATTGATCAGACCGATTGACCGAGTTGTTTATAGATATACATTAATTGTTCTAACTTGCTAGTATACCACCATAGTTTAATAGACAGTTGACACTCTTGTGATGGCTAAATTCGGAAGTTAATTTTGTTCTTTTGGAGATTGAAAATTAAAGTTCTTAAAATATCTACGAATTTTCGTGGAACTAGCAATGGTGGACAAATTAATAGGTATTTAAGCAAGAATAAATAATTAGGCAGCTTAATAAATTACAGTATTTCTAAATTTTATATGTTTTGTTGTATGTAGACTCATTGGACACACATTGAAGGCCTTTACAAAAACTTTTATGTGAAAGCTTTCTCAATGTACCAACATGACTTCGAAATCTTCAATATTTTCAAGCCTTATTCTTTCAACTTACATATATTAATAAGATCGGGATAATCCTAACCGTGGTCGTTTAAAAAAATTGTCAAAACTATAATTTAAATGTAGTTTAATTACAACTATTTAAACGTAACTTAAACTATTTAAAATAGTAATGTTGTACAAAATTTATTTAATTCAAATTACTCCTTTTTAACTTTATTTTGATATTATCTTATTTAGCTTATTTAACTTATAAGAAAAAACTATAATCTAATATTTATTATTTATACAAAAGTTAAATAATTTATCTTAAAACAATAACATAACATTTAATTACTTGCAATTCAAATTCTAAAAAAAATTACTAAATTACTATTTTGAGTTATAATATTATTTAAAACTTACAAAAAAAATTTAATCACACTTTTTAATTGAAAACTTTATTAAATACACAGCTCATCTTGGCCTGTTGGTTGACAACTTATGCTTCTAACTAAGAGGTCTTGGTTTCGAGTCTTTGTGTATGCGTTGTGTGTGAAAGTTTGTCTTAAATGACCTAAATGTCAAAAAAAAAACTTTATTAAATAAAATTAAATATTCATAACAATAACAATTAAATATTACTAAACTAAATGGTATATATGAAATAAAAATAATTAATATTCATTAATAATACTTTATTTTAAAATTTTAACCTATTTATTGAACTTTACATCTATAAATCTAAATTATATTTACAATATTTTATTTAAATTTTACCTATATTAAGATAAAAAAATTATTAAACTTTAAGATTAAATATTTAAATAATTCATGGAAATATATAATTTATTAATATTTTAACATTATCATTTAAAGACTACAAACTAAAAGATTTATATTTTCCTAACTTCTCTATTTAAATACAATTAAGATATCATGAAAATATTATTAAAATAATTTTTTATAACCTCTGCTTCTCTCTGTCTCTCCTTCTCTTTCTCACTTTTTATTTAAAGAGTTATAAATGTATATATATAAGATATTATGAGAATATTATTAAAATAATTTTTTATAACATCTGCTTCTCTCTGTCTCTCATTCTCTTTCTCACTTTTTATTTAAAGAGTTATATATATATATATATATATACGTCCTCAAAAATTATCTTAATTGGGCGCGAATTTCAATGCAAAATCAAATTGGAAACTTCAAAATTTAATTCGGAGACCATCCGAACTCCAATTTCAGCAAACTTACAGTCGAACTGAGCGTCTCGGAAATATGAACCCAACGACACCAAATTCAACTCGATCCGAGCCCAAATGGGTCCGAATCATGGACCTGAAGCGCTGTTGGAAGGTTCAAACCGCAATTTGAGATACCAAACGGTCTCCGATTTTAACGAGCTTATACTCGAATCGAACGGCTCGACGAGCACTACAGGAAAATCACCCATTTCCGGCGGCCTTTTCCGACGGTATATGAACCTTTTCTGGCGGTTTTGCAGTTTTCCAGCGGTTAAATTACCGCCGGTAAAAACGGCGTAGGAAAATGGATTCCGACGGTTTTTTCCGGCGGCAATTTTGTCCGGCGGTCTTGAACCGCTGGTCAAATAAAAAAAAAATCCCGCTCCGGCAGCCACACCCGCTCCCGCGGCTCAACCCCCCGGCGCTCCGGCAGCCACCCCCGCTCCCACGCTCCGGCCAGCTCCCGCGGCGTGCAGCCAGCTCCCCGCGCGCGCTCCGGGCTTCAGCGTGCAAGGCGAGGTTCGAACAGCGGTTCCTTATGTGGAATTTCAAACGACGTACCGCATTGCTGAAGAAGAAAATACATTTAAATTGTAAATATTTATTATTTAAACTATATCCCCACAGAAATAAAAAAAAACTTTAATTATAAAAAAAATAAAACTAATTAATTTAAAATAAAAAATAAAAAATAACTATTAATTAAATTAAGATGAAAATTAAGTTAATAGTTATTTTAACTTTTAATAATTTTTTGTTAAATCATTTAAATGTTTAAAATTTTATTCATTTTTTTATTAAATTTTTAAAAGTCGCCGGAAACGTTAAAAAGCCTTCGGAAAAGCTGTCGGAAATGTGGCAGTCGGAAATAAGTCTCAAAGCCGCCGGAAACATGGTTGAAAGCCGCGGGAAAGCCGTCGGAAAGTTGCCGGAAAGCCGTCGGAAAGTTGCCGGAAAATTCCGCTTGAAATCAGTGATTTTCCTGTAGTGGAGACGAATCCAACGAGCCCAAAATCGCTGAATTCCGACATATCTAAGACCTTCAAATGTCCAACGAACGGTGCACGGTCGTAGGATTCGATATCGGCCGTCCATTCGACCACTCCATATTCTCCCCTGATCTCACACCTATTTACGAGCTATGCCACTCCAGAAAATCTATAAATAGAGCCCTCATTCTTCACAAAGGGGGGGTCCAAGTAAGAAGAGAAGAGGAGAAGGAAGCGAAGGAAGAAGCTCCTCCTCGACCACCGCCGGAGCCTCGCCGGACCACCGCAGGAGCCTCGCCGGACCACCGCCAGAGCCTCGCCGGACTACCGCAGGAGCCTCGTCGGACCACCGCAGGAGCCTCGCCGGACCACCACTAGAGCCTCGCCGGACCACCGCCGAACCATCGCCGGAGCCTCGCCGGACCACCGTCAGAGCCTCGCCGGACCACCGCCGGAGTTTCGCCGCACCACCACCTCAAGGCCCGACGTTTAGGCCCGATGTTTAGGCCCGATGTTCAGGCCCGACGTTCAGGCCCGACGTTCAGGCCCGACGTTCCGCTGAAAGCCCGAAGTTCTGCTGAAGGCCCGACATTCTGCTCAAGGCCCAACGTTCTGCTCAAGGCCCGACGTTCAGGCCTGACGTCTTCATCTGAGGTCCTCACCTTCGCCAGAGGCCCTCACTTTTACCAGCGGCCTTCACCTTCGCCAGAGGCCCTCACCTTTGCCAGAGGCCCTTGTCTTCGCTAGATCATCATCAAAGGCCGTGTGCTCCACCAGAACATCACATGAGGCCCAGACTTCCGCCGGACCACTACTTGAGGCCTTGAGCTCCACCAGGCCACCACCTGATGCCCACAGTTCTCCCAGAATACTGTCGACTACGGTCCTTTCGACCTTCGTCACCTACTATGATCCTTCCTGTTGGAACTCGTTCAATATGAATTAGGATGTTAAGCCTAATTAATTGTCCCAAGGCTAACCAAGAGGGGGGGTGAATTGGTAATTTAAAAATTATACTTCTACTCTTGGATTTTTAGAAAACCTTTTTAATTATTAATGCAAGTTAAATTTAAAGTTTAAAATAAAATAAACTTTTCAACCAGAGTAAACAACTTGCAATGAAATTAAATGCGGAAGAAAAATAAGAAAGAACACACCAAATTTATAGTGGTTCGGTCAAACCTTGACCTACGTCCACTCCCCGGAGGCACCCTCCGAGTATTGCACTAATACCACAAAGTGACTCTCCTTTTGCCCCCACAGCAAGGCGGAGAAGCCTGTACAAAATCACTTTCACCTTCCCCGGTGCGGCGGAGTAGCCGAGTTCTTTGACACCAAAGAGATCTTCTTCTCGCCAAAACTTCCCTCAAGACGACCCTTGAATTCGATGGTACTGAAGTGCAAGTTCGCCGGAGCAACCGTGTGAATATCCCCTCCACACTCCCTTGAAATCCCCTCCAAGGATCTTCTCCCTCTCAAACTCCACCCTTTCCTCTCTCCTTTTCAAGTTCTTTCTTCTAGTTTTCTCCCAAAGAACAAAGACACAATGGCTGTCAAAGATACACTTTGTCTTCCTTTTACACTCTCCAAGTGTCGGCAGAGAACCAGACTGATGTTGTTGAACTTCACTTGAGAGCCTTCAAAGGAGATGGGAAGAAACAAAGAGATCTTCTTCTTCAAGTAACTTTGTGAATCCCTCACAAACCCCTCACTTGATCTCTCACTCTTCACTCTTACAATCTCTCTCAAACTCTCACTCTCAATGATCCCTCTCAAGAGAAAACAACTCCAAAGGCACTTGTAATAGTTTCTAGGACTCCTTATATAGAAAGGACATGAAAAACCGCCCAAAAAACTGCTAAAAACATGTTTTTCTGCGCACTGGATCGTCCCGTACGAAATTGAGTTAGTACATACGAACTGTGTAAAAAACTGTCCCGTACGAACCATTTGTGCATCTGTACGAACCAATTTCGTCCTGGACGAAATAGGTTCGTCCCGTACGAAAAAATTTCGTCCGGTACGAACAGTTATATCAAAAGTTGGTTCCGAAAACTGCAAAACGTTGCTAGAAACTTCCATAGTCGGTTTCCTTCGTCCTGGACGAACATGACTTCGTCTGGACGAAATTTTTACAGAGAGAAACTCATCCTGGGACGAAAATGATTTCGTCTGGACGATCATGACTTATAAAAATTTTCCAGTTCAGTTCCTGTTCGTTCCATTGCTCTTACAAGGAGATAACTGATCTGATCGTCCCGTACGAACAATGTTCGTCCCGTAAGATCAGTACAAAAACTTTTTCAAGATCTCATTTAGTGTGTGTGAATTTTATTCACTCAATTACAAACACTCCCTCTCAAATTTAATTCAAATAAAAACTACAAGCTTCAAATTCACAAAGTATCTCATGCTGAATTTGATTTGAAGTCTTCGTAGTCTGGAGTTCAATTTTCCTGAAATATTAGTACACACAAGAGAAAAAATAAATCTTCCAAAAAATGTTTAGGAGATAACAACACATAAAACAATAATATTTGGAATCATCAAAACTATACAAGTTTTAAGAATGTAAAACATGCAAATAGCAACTTTCCTAACACTTCCGGCCTCCATCAACAGGAAACGGTCTTTATGACCCCGGTCTCCTGCTGACTACGGTCCTTCCGACCTTCATCGCCTACTATGGTCCTTCCGACTCCATCAACAAACAACGGTCTTTTTGACCCCGATCTTCTGCCGACTACGGTCCTTCCGACCAAACAAACATGTATATGTAATTCCTACCATGTAATGCAATCTATATGATGTATATTTGCTACATCAATACAAGGCCTTCTTCAAAGGAAGGGCCTCATTTGTAATCGACTACAAATACTAGTGGATTCATTCAAACTGGGTCAGGCCCCGTGGTTTTTCCCCCTTTTCAGGGGTTTTCCACGTAAAAACTCTAGTGTCTCTTATGAATGTTTCACCCCCTCTCTTATCTGCTTATGTGCTGGATCTTCGTACAATGCTAAGACGTTAAACCATATATTTCTCTACCGCCGCGAATATTCCAGGACGCAACATATATATATATATATATATATTCAACCATATGGTCTACAGAAAAGGAGTGCAAATCAATATTTGCCTCTAATGCTATTTACAAAGGAGTGTGAATCATTATTCTTTCTACTATTAGCATATTTAAGTGCATCCTATAAATTGACAAGAAAAGAGAACGGTAAAAAAAAGGACAAACCACGGGGTCACACCCAATTGAAATGATTTCTTACTATTTGAATAGATTACAGGTAACAAGTTCGTATTTGAAATTGAGGACAATAAGAATACAATATAATATATTATGAATATGAGTGAGAGAGAGAGAGAGAGAGAGAGGGAACTTGTGATTTAGATGTTAATAGATTAGCCATGTGTTTGACCAAAAGAAGAAAAAAAGTTATTGATTATTGCGGGGCAAATTGCTTTGCCTGAATTGATGGAGTTAGTCGCTTGATGGGAATAATTTTTTTTTTCGCACGTGGACGACTCTTATTTTGATTATTCCAGGCTAATCCTTTTACCCGTCTCTATTTTGCTGGCGGCTTTCAAAACAAGCGAATTTGCAAATAAGAAAAATGTGAAGTATGCAATGTTTGGTGTATATTTTATTATTTTGTATTTTATTTATGTTTTTATATAACATAAAATATATTTAATAAATTTAAAAAATATATTTCTTTTTTTTAATATGACCGTGATGGCAGCAGTTAACGGAGTTACGATCAATTAGATAATAATGACGATAATAATCGCTCGTTACGATCATGAATCTGGTGAGAGCAAAGACTAGTGGTGATGGCAACGGCTAATGTTAATAGTTATTTGTTAAAATATTTAAAATAAGTATAAATTATTTTGAATAATATTGAAATAATTTAATTTATTTTTCTAAATAAAAATTAACTAAGGCTTCGTTTGGGACGGCTTTTTTATTGCTTTCTAAAACGGAGTTTTAATACAAATTTTTTTATTTTTGTATTAAAACTCCGTTTTAGAAAGCAGTAAAAAAGTCATCCCAAATGAAGCCTAAATCTATGTTCAAAAAGAGAAAAAGGCCCTTAGCTACTTGTCAACTTTAAAATTTTGAGTTGCTGGCCCAACATGGTTTTTTACCTGGCCTGCTATGAAAGTTGGGCTGACGGGCTGACGGGCTTATGTAATAGGAGAGCTGCTAATTTGCTCTCCACCGTTGTGCTATAGGTTAATCAGGAAAAAAAAAATGTGTAAAGTTTTACTGATATAAATTACATGAATTTTAAAGTTTTTAAGTTCAGTGGTACATAATTTGTCGGCCAATAAATATTTATTTTTATTTCTGAAGAACTTCTTGAAAGAAGAAGTCGGGAAAACAGATGAAAAGAAAGAAGACAGTAAAGAGGAAATGTATATCTTTCATTGATTTGATTCTACAGTAACAAGCTATATATAAAGATAGATACAAGTATAGCACCAGTGAAAATAATACACGTGGAAAACAGTTATTTATTAAGTGAGCTATCTAATACGCCCTTGCAAACTGATGGGTGTGATTGCACTAGGGGTGTCAATTTCGGGTCACGGGTCGGGTTCGGGTCGAACCCGGAACTGACCCGGGTTCAATCAGGTCGACCCTAACCTGACCCGGATAGGCAAACGGGTCGAAATCCTAGACCCGAACCCGACCCGCTTCGGGTTCGGGTCAACCCGACACGACCCGGAATTCGGGTCGAAATCCTGGCGCAGCGGCGCAGCAGGCCGGCGGAGGCGCGGTTTGCGGTTCCGCAGCGGCACAGCAGGCCGGCGGCAGCGGTTCCGCAGCGGCGCTGCAGGCCAGCGGCGCACGGCAGCGGCGCAGTTCCGCGCGGGAGCGATGCGACGCGCAATGCGCTAGCAGACGTGACGCGACGCGCGATGCGACGCACGGTCAGACCCGGTCCGCTCGGACTCCACGCGGGCAGCTTCGGTCAGCTCCGGTCAGGGCGGGCAGCGGGTCATTCCGAGTCATTTTCGGGTTTCCGGGTCAACCCGAACCCGACCCGATTTTTCAAACGGGTCGAAAACTCGAACCCGAACCCGACCCGGTTCGGGTTCGGGTTGACCCGAACCCGAAATTTTCGGGTCGGGTCCGGGTCGGGTTGTCGTGTCGTGTCAAATATTGACAGCCCTAGATTGCACCGTCAGTTTGGTTCTTAAGGTAGTAAATCTTGGAGTAGATAGCGACTTGGTAAAGATGTCTGCAATTTGATCAATTGTGCTAATAGGTAGAAGAGTAATGTTTTTGTTCTGAATGTGATCCCGAATGAACTTTTGATCAATCTCTATGTGCTTGGTGCGAGCGTGAAATACCGGATTGTTGGCTAAAGCTATTGCAGATGTATTATCGCAATACATGGTAGTCGGTTGATCTTGTGAAATGCCAAAGTCGGTGAGAAGACGACGAAGCCAAATGACATCTGAAGTGAGGGCCGCCAATGCTCTGTATTCTGACTCAGTAGAGGATCGAGCCACAGTTGGTTGCTTCTTGACGGTCCAGGAAATGAGTGAATCACCCAAGAAAGAGCAGTAACCAGATGTAGAGCGACGCGAAACCGGGTCACCAGCCCAATCTGCGTCAGAAAAACAACGAAGAACAAGATTAGATTTGACTATCGGAATACCATAATCCAACGTACCTTTAATGTACTGAAGCAGACGTTTGAGTAGATAGACGTGTTCGGCGAGAGGTTGATGCATATGTTGAGATAATTGATTCACACTATAGGCAATGTCGGGTCTTGTGAGGATTAAATACTGCAAGGATCCAGTTAAACGCATGTATACAGTAGGATCGGATAGTATGGGATCTGCAGATAAATTGGACGGGAGCTTGGTGCACGTTGGGTTAGCAAGAGAATTACATTCCAGAATTGAGGCTTGTTTAAGTATAGAAGCCGCATATTTAGATTGAGACAGAAAATAAGCATGATCGTGATAATCAATACAAATGCGAAGAAATTCATGAACAATGCCCAGATGTTTCATATTGAACTGAGAACTGAGTTGATTAATGACATTTGTTATTTCTTTGGAGCTATTGCCGGTGATAAGTATATCGTCAACATATATAAGTAAGTAAATTTGAGTATCGTGATGACGAAAAATAAAGAGTGAAGGATCGGCATTGCTAGAAAGAAAACCAATAGATAAAAGATATGAGGTGAAAGTCGTATACCATTGCCTAGGAGCTTGTTTTAAGCCATAAATAGCTTTATGTAGATGACATACATAATCCGGGTGAGTGGAATCTTCGAACCCTTTTGGTTGCGTCATGTACACAGTTTCGGATAAGGGGCCATGGAGAAATGCATTTGCAACATCAAGTTGATTAACCTGCCAACCGAAAGAAAGAGCAATAGTTAGCATAACACGAATTGTAGGTAATTTTGCTACCGGACTAAAGGTCTCTGTGTAGTCTAAGCCATATTCTTGATGATTGCCCTGAGCAACCAGGCGAGCCTTATGCCTAGCAACAGTTCCGTTGGCATGAGACTTGATTCGATAAGTCCAACGACAGCCAATGATGGCTGCATTGTTGGGAGACTTGACCAAACTCCATGTTCCCTGTTGTTGAAGAGCCAAAAATTCAAGTGCCATAGCGTTGCGCCATTCAGGAAGCTTAACAGCAGAGCTATAGGAAGTAGGAGCCTCAGTAGCAGGAGATTTAGTAATAGAGTGAGAAAGATTAATACGTATACGAGGTTTTAGGTGACCAGATTGGTGTCTAGTGACCATGTGGTGTGTGGGTTGAGTGGACGGTGCAGGTTGTGAAGTGTTTTGAGATGTGCTGGGCGGAATATCAGGAGTAATAGAAGAAGTGTTAGTGGAAAGCAAAAATCAGGTAGAATAGCAGCGGGTATATGGCTAGTGCTAACAGTAGGTGAAGATTTATTGAGTTGATAAGAGGAACTGGAGACGGGTTGAAGGAGAAAAGGAGAGATATCATCAGTTGGAGCTGGATGTGAAACAGACTTGTGTTTAAACGGAAATTCAGTTTCAATAAAGCTAGTGTGCTGAGATATATATATATTGTTGGTGGTAACATCCAGACAATGATAGCCTTTAAATTGATCTGAGTAGCCGAGAAACACGCAAGAAGTGGATTTAGGCGACAGTTTGTGGCGGAGTTGCGGTGGAAGTAACGGAAAACATTGACAACCAAAGACGCGAAGATGCTCATACTGAGGTTTAGTGTTGTGAAAAAGTTCAAACGATGATTTGCAGTGAGTGACAGTGGACGGCATTCGATTTATGAGATAAAGAGACGTCAAGACCGCCTCAGGCCAGTAAAAATAGGGAACAGAAGCAGTCGTGAGAAGAGTTCTAGTGGTTTCAATGATATGACAGTGTTTGCGCTCTGCAACACCATTTTGTTCAGGTGTATAAGGACAGGAGATGTGATGTTGTATACCATTTGTTTGAAGATAAGATGTGAATTTGTTATTCAAGTATTCCTTACCACCATCAGACCTGAACATTTTTATGGTTCTTGAAGTGTAATTTTCAACTTGTTTCTTGAACATACAAAATATATCAAAAAAATTAGATTTAAAACGCATCGGAAAAATCCAGGAAAACCGAGAATAATCATCAATAAATAACGCATAATATCGAAATCCTTGATTAGAAACAACTGGAGCCGGACCCCATAAGTCAGAATAAATCAGATCAAGAACTTGGTTACGATGATTATTAGAATGTTCAAAAACAAGTTTATGCGCTTTAGATTCTTTACAAGAAACACAAGAATCTTTAAAAGTTTGTATACGCAGATGTGGATTACATCTGGCAATTATTTGAATAACGCCATCATGAGGGTGGCCAAGTCTTTGATGCCAACTGGAAGTAGACTTTGACGAAACAGTGAGAGCCTTCTGATCAGCAGAGACGTTCGGCTGCTTGACAGAATACAGGCCGTCACGGCAAGGACCTTGTAGAATTGCTTGCTGTGTCTGCAGATCCTTTACAATAAAACCCGAAGCATCAAAAGTAATGGAAATAAGATTATCTTGAATTAACTTAGAGATAGATAGAAGATTATAACGAAGAGCAGGTGAATGTAAGATATGATTTAGTTTGAGCTTACTGGTAGGAGTTGGTAATAATCCAACTCCCGAATTCGCGATGCTGAGTGAGCGTCCGTCACCGACGACAATGCTGTCTGATCCGTGGTAGGGAGTCGACATGGATAATGTAATATCTCGTTCCCTTACTGTTCCTCTCTGAATTGGATTTTCCTCCCAGAATCGTCCAGGACGAAGTTGGATCGTCCGGGACGATCGGTACAGGTTGTGTAGAAAAATCCTGTTTGGCTGTCTGGTTCGTCTGGACGAAATCAGGATCGTCGGGACGAAAATTCTCCCGTGAACCCTTCGCCAGGGACGATGTGTGATTTTTCGTCTGGACGAAATTCTTCTCTTCATGGATCGTCCGGGACGAAGTTGAATCGTCCGGGACGATCGGTACAGGTTGTGTAGAAATGAGATATTTTGAAGAGAGAGAAATATCTGAGGAGAGAGAAAGAGAAAAGGAAAAAGAGGAAAGCTGGTTTTCGGAGACCGCGGAGCGCTTTTCGTCCGACGCTGCTGTTGGGAAAAGTGGAGATCTCGTGGTAAGGACTCCGAATCCTGTTTCTGTTTTCAAAGATGTTGTATTTTTATCGAGATATGACCGGATTTATATTTTTGTAGTCGAATAATTGACCCGATTTGAGATTGACACGACTTTCACCGCACAACTTTTAGAGTGTTATAGATATGATTATTCTACACGATTTGACTGTATTCTACGAATTTTCTTCCGGTCGGAATTGGTTCTACGCGATTTTAATTGAATAGAAAATTATCAGGATGTTTTCTGACTTGGTTTCTATAGAATAATAGTCTTGTATTGATGCCGTGGTTATTCTGTTGTAATTTGGAAAGATTTGGAAATCGTGCCTTTTTGCAGGATTTTTTGTGTAATTTGACCGACTGCCGTTACGCTGCCCGATTTCCGTATGATTTCCGAATTGTCTGAAATTGATAGATTGAATCGATATGCCTATGATTATTGATATGATTGTTCTAATATTGATTATTGATTGCTTATTGATACTGGAACACGTATAACCTGGTTGAACATTGGTTGGAGACGATACCTGTACAGGATGGTGGGCCGACGGGCTTTCCTTTAAATCATAGATCATGGATCATGGATATAACGATGGGAGTCATAAGGAGATTATATGCCGACGGGCAATAGAGTGACGACTCTTTTCATAGAACCAATGTATTGATATCTACAACAGCAATATGAAATCTACAACAGCAACATGACCATTGATTATACATTGTTCAGTATTATCGTATTGATTGCATGTTTAATGTATTGATTTACGGATTTTACGGATTTGATCGAATTTACTGTATCGTACGATTTCACTGATTTCATCGATTGACCACTGAACATTGATACTACTGAGCATTGATATGGATATTGATAAATATAGATACTGCATTGATAGCATGGACATGGACATCGTATAGATTCATTGATATTGCTGCCTATAGATTTTATAGACTCGCTACTGCCTACTGTTCTGCACCGTATTGACTGTCGTATAGATTCATTGTTCCGTATTGCTTTTCTCGACTGATTTCATTGATTCGACCGTATTGATTTGATTGATTTGATTGACGGATACTGATTGATTGCATTGATTTATCGAATTGCCTACCGCTGCATTGATTGGTTTTATTGACTATTGATTTTCGGATTGCATCGATTACTGATTGGATTTTCTACTGCATAGAATTGATGATCACTGATTCATTGATTTCCGCTGCATAGACTCATTGACCATTGATTGATTCAGATTGATTGACTGTGATTGACTGACATGCATATTGATAGCACCGCCGTGCTTTGATTTCAGTTATAGGTATTAGGTGACCTGCTGGGCTTTGTAAAGCTCATTATATGTGGTTGATATTTTCAGGTCAGGGCTCGGGAGCAGGAGATAGGAATTGATCCAGATCTTCAGGTTTTCGTCTTTTGATCGATAGATGATTCTTTTGTACTCAGGACAGGATAGATTTCTCTACTTGTATTGATAGTTTAGTTCCTGAGTATTGTATATGATGTCTTGAGATGTGAATCGACTTGAATATTGATGTTTAAATTTTATAGATGTTTGATAGATTGCTTATTGAAGGTTTATAGATAACTCTGGTAAATTGTTGTGAAATTGATTGACATTCTTTCCAAGTTAGATCTTGGGGCGTGACAAAGTTTTGGTATCAGAGCAGTGTTATTGGAAGAATGGATTGTTACCAGAGTTGTAGGTTTGGATTGAGAGTCGGGTGGATTGGGTAGCTTTAAGAGCTTCATTGGCATACATCGTTGCATGTGTGTATCATTTATTTTGAATTGTGCAGGTGAAAAAGATATGGATCCTCCAGTAGAATCCAGTGTACCAAACGAGCAACACAGCGCAGCTCCAGTGCCTTCAGAGAGTATGATGCAGTTGGCTACTGCGATTGCACATGTTATGGGGGATGCCCAGAGCAAGATGAGTGGAAGCAAGGAAGAAGAAGTAGACAGACATTTGCAGATGTTCCACAAGCTGAAGCCTCCGTTGTTCAAAGGAGCTGTAGGACCACAGGCTGCTGAGGATTGGATCCTGAGAGTAGAAAAGATTTTTGACAGCATGCAGTGTCCGGGAAATAGAAAGGTACCATTAGCTGTGTTCCTATTTGAAGGAGAAGCGGAGAGATGGTGGATTGGACAGCAGAGAGAGAAATTCCAGGGGAAGACCAATGCTGAGATCACCTGGGATGAGTTCACTGCAGTGTTCAGGATGTGGTTTGTACCACCGTCAGCTCAGCGACAGATGCAGGAAGCTTTCATGAGATTGGAGCAAGGCCGCAAGTCAGTGATGCAGTACGAGGCCGAGTTTACTGCACTTGCGAGGTACGCTGCTCACTTGATTCCTACTCCTGAAGATAAGTGTTATAGATTTCTGCACGGATTGAACAGAGAGCTGAGGCATCCACTAGTACCTTTCCGGATCCATGAGTTTTCTGAGCTAGTGGAGCGAGCTCGATTGATAGAGATTGATTTGGCAACACCGGTACCGAGGTACGAGGATACCAGAAGGAGGAGAGATGAGGTACGACGAGATGATTCTTATAGATACAGAGATAGAGAGAAGAGAAGCAGGTATGAGGGTTCGAAGGGTTCTGCATCGGGATCTGCATCCCGGTCTGCATCGGTAGTATCGTCTGGTGGTTCTGGCGAGTGCAGTCACTGTGGTAAACGACATGCGGGTCGGTGCTACCTATTGACGGGACAGTGTTTTTACTGTGGACAGCAAGGGCACCGAGCAGTAGATTGTCCTCAAAAAGGACTGGGTGGAAGGACTGATTCTGGCACGGGTACAGGACAGCAGAGGACTGTTGGCTCGAGGGCCTACAGTGAGAGATCAGGAAACCGGATGAATGATAGGACTGTCAGGGATCAGAGGGAGACAGTTGCACCACGACCTCCTACACTTCCTCCAGTGGTGCCACGCATCTACAGTCTACAGAGTTTACAGCATCGTGAGGATCAGCAACGACCAGAAGGTTCTACTGGTAAGACTGATTTGACTAACCGATTGATATTGACATATGAACATTGCATATTGACATGTGATTGATTGCATTGTGTGATTGTATGGATTTCGACGAGTTTTGTTTTGGATTGGGATTTCGATCGATTTAGTTTGCTTCGTGTTTTGCTTCGTACCTTTAGGGAAATGTCGGGACGACATTTTTCTAAGGTGGGGAGATTGTAATATCTCGTTCCCTTACTGTTCCTCTCTGAATTGGATTTTCCTCCCAGAATCGTCCAGGACGAAGTTGGATCGTCCGGGACGATCGGTACAGGTTGTGTAGAAAAATCCTGTTTGGCTGTCTGGTTCGTCTGGACGAAATCAGGATCGTCGGGACGAAAATTCTCCCGTGAACCCTTCGCCAGGGACGATGTGTGATTTTTCGTCTGGACGAAATTCTTCTCTTCATGGATCGTCCGGGACGAAGTTGAATCGTCCGGGACGATCGGTACAGGTTGTGTAGAAATGAGATATTTTGAAGAGAGAGAAATATCTGAGGAGAGAGAAAGAGAAAAGGAAAAAGAGGAAAGCTGGTTTTCGGAGACCGCGGAGCGCTTTTCGTCCGACGCTGCTGTTGGGAAAAGTGGAGATCTCGTGGTAAGGACTCCGAATCCTGTTTCTGTTTTCAAAGATGTTGTATTTTTATCGAGATATGACCGGATTTATATTTTTGTAGTCGAATAATTGACCCGATTTGAGATTGACACGACTTTCACCGCACAACTTTTAGAGTGTTATAGATATGATTATTCTACACGATTTGACTGTATTCTACGAATTTTCTTCCGGTCGGAATTGGTTCTACGCGATTTTAATTGAATAGAAAATTATCAGGATGTTTTCTGACTTGGTTTCTATAGAATAATAGTCTTGTATTGATGCCGTGGTTATTCTGTTGTAATTTGGAAAGATTTGGAAATCGTGCCTTTTTGCAGGATTTTTTGTGTAATTTGACCGACTGCCGTTACGCTGCCCGATTTCCGTATGATTTCCGAATTGTCTGAAATTGATAGATTGAATCGATATGCCTATGATTATTGATATGATTGTTCTAATATTGATTATTGATTGCTTATTGATACTGGAACACGTATAACCTGGTTGAACATTGGTTGGAGACGATACCTGTACAGGATGGTGGGCCGACGGGCTTTCCTTTAAATCATAGATCATGGATCATGGATATAACGATGGGAGTCATAAGGAGATTATATGCCGACGGGCAATAGAGTGACGACTCTTTTCATAGAACCAATGTATTGATATCTACAACAGCAATATGAAATCTACAACAGCAACATGACCATTGATTATACATTGTTCAGTATTATCGTATTGATTGCATGTTTAATGTATTGATTTACGGATTTTACGGATTTGATCGAATTTACTGTATCGTACGATTTCACTGATTTCATCGATTGACCACTGAACATTGATACTACTGAGCATTGATATGGATATTGATAAATATAGATACTGCATTGATAGCATGGACATGGACATCGTATAGATTCATTGATATTGCTGCCTATAGATTTTATAGACTCGCTACTGCCTACTGTTCTGCACCGTATTGACTGTCGTATAGATTCATTGTTCCGTATTGCTTTTCTCGACTGATTTCATTGATTCGACCGTATTGATTTGATTGATTTGATTGACGGATACTGATTGATTGCATTGATTTATCGAATTGCCTACCGCTGCATTGATTGGTTTTATTGACTATTGATTTTCGGATTGCATCGATTACTGATTGGATTTTCTACTGCATAGAATTGATGATCACTGATTCATTGATTTCCGCTGCATAGACTCATTGACCATTGATTGATTCAGATTGATTGACTGTGATTGACTGACATGCATATTGATAGCACCGCCGTGCTTTGATTTCAGTTATAGGTATTAGGTGACCTGCTGGGCTTTGTAAAGCTCATTATATGTGGTTGATATTTTCAGGTCAGGGCTCGGGAGCAGGAGATAGGAATTGATCCAGATCTTCAGGTTTTCGTCTTTTGATCGATAGATGATTCTTTTGTACTCAGGACAGGATAGATTTCTCTACTTGTATTGATAGTTTAGTTCCTGAGTATTGTATATGATGTCTTGAGATGTGAATCGACTTGAATATTGATGTTTAAATTTTATAGATGTTTGATAGATTGCTTATTGAAGGTTTATAGATAACTCTGGTAAATTGTTGTGAAATTGATTGACATTCTTTCCAAGTTAGATCTTGGGGCGTGACAGATAAGTTGTCCATGGAATTAGTTAAATGTGTGGTTGCGCCTGAATCAAGAAACCACGAGTTGGAGGCGGGGTCAGCAGCCGTGACGAGTGCCTGAGGTTGATTTTGAGATACCGGTGGAGTGTAGTCGGTATTAAGTCGGTGCCAGCAATCAGAAGCGGAGTGACCTCGTTTGAAGCATATTTGACAAGTAATGTTGCCAGTGGATCGATTTGAAGATCCAGAAGACGAATTAGAACGTCCTCTGTTACGCCTTCCGCGTCCGCGCGAGGAGTATAGAGCCAAGTTCGAATCTGGTACCGAAGTGAATCTTGCCGTATCAGACACAATATTGATTTCTTCACTAAGAAGAAGAGGATATAATTGCTCGAGGCTTATGGGAGTAAGCATAGTTCAGATAGAAGTTATAAAAGATTGATAGGTATTGGGTAAACCATTAAGAATATACAAAATGATATCCTCATTGTCAACAACAGCTCCAGCGGAAGCAATTTGATCAACCAGACTTTTGATTTCAGAAAGATATTGGGTCATATTCATGTTCTTGAAGGAGATGTTGTGAAGAGAATTTTTCAGTTGAATTACTTTGGATCGATTAGTGGCTTGAAACCGATTTTCAAGCATCGACCAAATAGTCGAAGTGGAGTCAAGATTCACGACATAAGGAAGAATAGAGGAGGAAATCGTGGAGCATAAGGAGGCAACAAGATTTTGGTCAGTCAACTGCCATTGCAAGAAAGAAGGATTCGGCTAGGAAGAGCCGTCAGAGAGCACGATTGAGGGATTAGGAGAAGAACAGTTTTTGTCAAGGAAAGTATCAAACCTATTGGCTCGAAAATTTTTCAGAATTTGAGAACGCCGGACTGAATAGTTGTCCTGCGAGAGCCGAGTCGGAACGATATTTTTGATGTTCGAGACGACAAATTTGAGTGAAGACGGAATGATAGAGGATTCCTGACTGACAGGTTCCATGGTAGAACCAAGATCGGAGGAAGCAGACGCCATTGGAGTCAAGGATCGGAGACTAGGTCATCTGATACCATGAAGAACTTCTTGAAAGAAGAAGTCGGGAAAACAGATGAAAAGAAAAAAGACAGTAAAGGGGAAATGTATATCTTTCATTGATTTGATTCTACAGTAACAAGCTATATATAAAGATAGATACAAGTATAGCACCAGTGAAAATAATACACGTGCCAAACAGTTATTTATTAAGTGAGCTATCTAATAATTTCATTTTTAGAAAATATATTTGATTTGTATTTTTAGACATTTTATTTTATTTTTGTTATAAACAATAATCAATTTTTTTAAAAAAAATACTCAAAATAATCTATATAGATATTTTAATTACTTTAAAAATAAGTTCAGTACAAACAATCACCTGCTATCACCAACGATGACCATTATCAGTCCCTATCGATCACCATTATAGTTAAGTTCTCTATTATCAAACAATCATTTCCTAATCCTTACCATTGCTATTACAGGACTGAACTACTAAAAATTTCCCATATACAGGATATCGAACATACATTCACACAATATTCAATCAAAATAAAAATATTTCATATTTAAAATAAAAACAAAATAAATAATATATATATATAATCAAGTTATAAATAAAATAAATAAAAAAGTCTAAAACTTCATTTAAAGATCTATATAATTACGACGGATCACAATATTGATAGATCAAAACTTTATTTAGAATTATGATTGATGATGAATAAGAAGTTAAGTTCTAAGGAGCATCATTACAAAAATAATATGTGCAACTCATTTTGTTTTGTTGGTTGAGAATTTTTTCTATCAATTAAGAGGTTTAAGATTTAGAGATTTATGTATATCTTAATTGATCTAAATCTGAAAAAAAAAAATAGAGATGTGGGTCCATAAGCCATGAGGGGGGATGGGTAACTTGTTCCCCTAAAAGGCGACTGCCGACCAAGGAGTTCCCGGTGATTGCAACGCATGGGTGGGGGTTCTCTTTCCCATTGCTTTCCTTGCTCTATATGCCGCATGGAGCTTCGTTTTCTCCAACCTGTCGACTTCAATAATGCTAAGTTAATTTTTTTTTTAATGCTAAGTTAAAAGTTAAAACTACATAGAGCAATTGATTTACGAGAATCTGTATGTAATTATTTGAAGCCCGACATTAAGAATCTGATCGAATATTGAACTTGTTACATGTTAGAGATTTTGTGTTTATAGAATTGGTATTTTATATTTTAGCATTGAATAAAAATTTAACATGCATAGATAAAATATTAAAGAAGGCTAGATAATTGTAGGGTTGCAAACGAACTGTGATGCCCCAGATATCAATAGTGAAAGGATTCGTCTGACAGTCTTGATCAATCTCCATTGCAGCTCCCATGCTCGGACCTGAAAATTTTAACCACATATAATGAGCTTTACAAAGCCCAGCAGGTCACCTAATACCTATAACTGAAATCAAAGCACGGCTATGCTATCAATATGCATGTCAGTCAATCACAGTCAATCAATCTATATCAGTCAATGGTCAATGAGTCTATGCAGTGGAAATCAAATCAGTAATCGATGCAATCCGAAAATCAATAGTCAATAAAACCAGTCAATGCAGCGGCAGGCAAATCAATCATTTCAATTCAATCAATCAATCAATATCCGTCAATCAAATCAATACGGTCAAATCAATACGATCTATTTAATGAAATCAATCGAGGAAAGCAATACGATAAATTTCAATCCATTCTGACAAGAAATCTATACAACAGTCAATACGGTGTAGAACAGTAGCAACAGCGAGTCTATAAAATCTATAGGCAGCAATATCAATGAATCGGTAGGCAGTAGTACGATGTCCATGTTCATGCTATCAATACAGTATCTATATCTATCAATGTCCATATCATATCCATATCAATGTCGATGTCGGTATCTATCAATCGCTACAAGCTATATCAATAACAGTGTCAATCTCTATGAATCAATACGCAGAATCCATATCAGTATTGGTGCCGGTATCTATGAATCCATAACGTACAATCGAAATGCTAAACCCATAAATCCAACAATAAATCCGTCAAGTCAATCAAGTCGAGAAAATCAATCAAAATAAATCAAATCTATACGATCAAGTCGATAAAATCAATCGGAAAGACAATACGATAAATCTATAGTAGCAAGTCGAATCAATGCAGGATCAATGGTATCAATGAATCTATAAATCTATGCCGTCCATATCCATGTATCAATGTCAATAATCAATAGTATCAATGCTCAATGATCAATCATCAATGAATCAATGAATCCGTACGAAACAGTAAATCATCATTCCATGGTCTTACTAGACAAGCACAAACGCTGGTCATGTTGCTGTTGTAGAATCCGTATTGCTGTTGTAGATATCTATACATTGGTTCTATGAAAAAGAGTCGTCACTCTATTGCCCGTCGGCCGCCCGTCGGCATATAATCTCCTTATGACTCCCATCGTTATATCCATGATCCATGATCTGTGATTTAAAGGAAAGCCCGTCGGCCCACCATCCTGTACAGGTATCATCTCCAACCAATGTTCAACCATGTTCCCACTTGTCTTTCAGTATCAATCAATTCCAATCAATGATCAATGCAATAATCGATGCAATAATCAATAATAAAGAAATCTAAAACGATCATATCAATAGTCATGCACATGTCAATTCAATCTATCAATTCCGGAAAATCAGAAATCATACGAAAATCGGGCAGCGTAACAGTAGTCGGTCAAGTTTACACAAAAATCCTGCAAAAAGACACAAATTCCAAATCTTTCCAAATTACAGACGAAGATCCACGGCATCAATACAAGATTATTATTCTATAGAAACCAAGTCAGAAAACATCCTGATAATTTTCTATTCGATAAAAACCGCGTAGAACCAATTCCGACCGGAAGAAAATTCGTAGAATACAGTCAAATCGTGTAAAATAATCATATCTATAACACTCTAAAAGTTGTGCGGTGAAAGTTGTGTCAATCTCAAATCGGGTCAATTATTCGACTACGAAAATATAAATCCGGACATATCTCGATAAAAATACAACATCTTTGAAAACAGAAACAGGATTCGGAGTCCTTACCACGAGATCTTCACTTTTCCCAACAGCAGCGTCGGACGAAAAGCGCTCCGCGGTCTCCGAAAACCAGCTTTTCTCTTTTCCTTTTCTCTTTCTCTCTCCTCAGATATTTCTTTCTCTTCAAAATATCTCATTTCTATATATATCCAGACTGATCGTCCTGGACGATCGAGATTCGTACCGGACGATCCATGAAGAGAAGAATTTCGTCCAGACGATCCTGATTTCGTCCAGACGAACCATACAGCCAAACATGATTTTTCTACACAACCTGCACCGATCGTCCCGGACGATCCAACTTCGTCCAGACGAACCTGAAGCAAAAGCTGATATTACAATCTCCCCACCTTAGAAAAATGTCGTCCCGACATTTCCCTAAAGGTACGAAGCAAAACACGAAGCAAACCAAATCGATCGAAATCCAAATCCAAAACAAAACTCGTCGAAATCCATACAATCACACAATGCAATCAATCACATGTCAATCACTATGTATGCAAAATGAATCCATTCTATCAAACTATCAATCAAATCCTTTCACTACACTTGCTCTGATACCAACTGTGATGCCCCAGATATCAATAGTGAAAGGATTCGTCTGACAGTCTTGATCAATCTCCATTGCAGCTCCCATGCTCGGACCTGAAAATTTTAACCACATATAATGAGCTTTACAAAGCCCAGCAGGTCACCTAATACCTATAACTGAAATCAAAGCACGGCTATGCTATCAATATGCATGTCAGTCAATCACAGTCAATCAATCTATATCAGTCAATGGACAATGAGTCTATGCAGTGGAAATCAAATCAGTAATCGATGCAATCCGAAAATCAATAGTCAATAAAACCAGTCAATGCAGCGGCAGGCAAATCAATCATTTCAATTCAATCAATCAATCAATATCCGTCAATCAAATCAATACGGTCAAATCAATACGATCTATTTAATGAAATCAATCGAGGAAAGCAATACGATAAATTTCAATCCATTCTGACAAGAAATCTATACAACAGTCAATACGGTGTAGAACAGTAGCAACAGCGAGTCTATAAAATCTATAGGCAGCAATATCAATGAATCGGTAGGCAGTAGTACGATGTCCATGTTCATGCTATCAATACAGTATCTATATCTATCAATGTCCATATCATATCCATATCAATGTCGATGTCGGTATCTATCAATCGCTACAAGCTATATCAATAACAGTGTCAATCTCTATGAATCAATACGCAGAATCCATATCAGTATTGGTGCCGGTATCTATGAATCCATAACGTACAATCGAAATGCTAAACCCATAAATCCAACAATAAATCCGTCAAGTCAATCAAGTCGAGAAAATCAATCAAAATAAATCAAATCTATACGATCAAGTCGATAAAATCAATCGGAAAGACAATACGATAAATCTATAGTAGCAAGTCGAATCAATGCAGGATCAATGGTATCAATGAATCTATAAATCTATGCCGTCCATATCCATGTATCAATGTCAATAATCAATAGTATCAATGCTCAATGATCAATCATCAATGAATCAATGAATCCGTACGAAACAGTAAATCATCATTCCATGGTCTTACTAGACAAGCACAAACGCTGGTCATGTTGCTGTTGTAGAATCCGTATTGCTGTTGTAGATATCTATACATTGGTTCTATGAAAAAGAGTCGTCACTCTATTGCCCGTCGGCCGCCCGTCGGCATATAATCTCCTTATGACTCCCATCGTTATATCCATGATCCATGATCTGTGATTTAAAGGAAAGCCCGTCGGCCCACCATCCTGTACAGGTATCATCTCCAACCAATGTTCAACCATGTTCCCACTTGTCTTTCAGTATCAATCAATTCCAATCAATGATCAATGCAATAATCGATGCAATAATCAATAATAAAGAAATCTAAAACGATCATATCAATAGTCATGCACATGTCAATTCAATCTATCAATTCCGGAAAATCAGAAATCATACGAAAATCGGGCAGCGTAACAGTAGTCGGTCAAGTTTACACAAAAATCCTGCAAAAAGACACAAATTTCAAATCTTTCCAAATTACAGACGAAGATCCACGGCATCAATACAAGATTATTATTCTATAGAAACCAAGTCAGAAAACATCCTGATAATTTTCTATTCGATAAAAACCGCGTAGAACCAATTCCGACCGGAAGAAAATTCGTAGAATACAGTCAAATCGTGTAAAATAATCATATCTATAACACTCTAAAAGTTGTGCGGTGAAAGTTGTGTCAATCTCAAATCGGGTCAATTATTCGACTACGAAAATATAAATCCGGACATATCTCGATAAAAATACAACATCTTTGAAAACAGAAACAGGATTCGGAGTCCTTACCACGAGATCTTCACTTTTCCCAACAGCAGCGTCGGACGAAAAGCGCTCCGCGGTCTCCGAAAACCAGCTTTTCTCTTTCTCTCTCCTCAGATATTTCTTTCTCTTCAAAATATCTCATTTCTATATATATCCAGACTGATCGTCCTGGACGATCGAGATTCGTACCGGACGATCCATGAAGAGAAGAATTTCGTCCAGACGAAAAATTACATATCGTCCCTGGCGAAGGGTTCTCTGACTTATTTTCGTCCAGACGATCCTGATTTCGTCCAGACGAACCATACAGCCAAACATGATTTTTCTACACAACCTGCACCGATCGTCCCGGACGATCCAACTTCGTCCAGACGAACCTGAAGCAAAAGCTGATATTACACGAACCGTGCCAAGCCGAGTAAGTGAGTGTTCATGTTTGAGTTTGTTATTTTATTATTAGCTTGTTCAAGTTCGGTTAGTGTTTGATTCAAGCTTATTGTTTGTGTTCATGTTTGATTCATTTAATTTAAGGGTGTTCATGTTTGGTTCATGTTCAGTTCATGTTTCAGTTCGTTTAGTGTCTATCGAGCTTTAAATAAAAAAGCCTTAATGAGCTATGTGATAGAAAACGAGAGCCGGTGAAAGCCAGAGAAAGATAGAGAGAGGAATGAGGAAAAGGAAAGTGATTTCATTCATGTAGAGAACAGTATTACAGAGCTATATATAGAAACAATACATGCCAAGAAAGTACAATGTAACCGGTTTATTTTAATAGGTGAACCGGTTCCTTAACAGCCCCCCTCAAACTAATCATTCGGTGAACGAATGGTTAGTTTGGAGCGCAATTCTGTGAACCGATTGCTTGAGAGGGACTTGGTAAAAATGTCTGCGATCTGATCAGTAGAGCTAATATGAGCAATATCGATATCACCGTTTTTGATGAGATCGCGAATAAAATGGTGATCGATCTCGATATGCTTAGTGCGAGCGTGGAATACAGGGTTATTTGCAAGTGCGATCGCTGAAGTATTATCACAGTAAAGCGTGGTTGCCTTGGTTGATGGTATGAAAAACTCGGCTGCAAGCCGTCTGATCCAAAGAATATCGGAAATGGCTGACGACAAGGAGCGATATTCCGCTTCTGTAGATGAGCGAGCTACAGTTGTCTGTTTCTTGACAGACCAAGAAAGAAGGTTGGGACCGAGGAATGTGCAATAGCCTGATATGGACTTGCGTTCTACGGGATCGGTTGCCCAGTCGGCATCTGAAAAACTTCGGAGACATAGTGATCCTCGCCGAATGGGTAATCCGAAATCGGTTGTGCCTTGTATGTATCGCAGCAAACGCTTAAGAGCTAAGTAATCACAGTTCCTTGGTTGATGCATTCGCTGACAGATTGAATTAATGGTAAAGGCAATATCTGGCCGGGTGATAGACAGGTATTGAAGTGAACCTGCCAATTTTCGAAACTGTTGTGGATCGCCGAAGAGAGACTCATCTTGATTTTTGGATGGTTTGGTGAGCGCCGGTGTAGAAGAAGGTTTACAGCCCGAGAAACCTGCTTGAGAAAGAATGTCTTTTGCATAGTGTGATTGATCTAAAAAATAACCATATGTGGTTCGACGCACCTGAATGCCGAGGAAGAGTGAAACGGCTCCAAGTAGTTTGATGCGGAATTTCGACTGTAGATGTTCCAATGTGCTTTTGATTTGAGCGGAATCGTTGCCCGTGACCAATATATCGTCGACATAGATTAGGATGAAGACGTGAGCATTATCCCTTGTGTAGATTAATAGAGAGGGATCTTCTTTGCTGAAGGTGAAACCGATTAGTTGAAGTGACTTGGTCAGTTTGTGGAACCATAGGCGAGGTGATTGTTTTAAGCCGTAGATCGACTTATGGAGCTTGCAGACGTACTGAGGGTGCTGAGCGTCTTCGAATCCTCGTGGTTGCTTCATATAGACTTCATCCTGTAGATCACCATATAAGAATGCGTTCGAGACGTCTAACTGAGTGACGGGCCAGTTGTGATGCAGAGCAACCATGAGAAGCATTCGAATGGTGACCATTTTAGCCACGGGACTAAACGTATCTGTGAAGTTAATCCCGAATTCTTGAGAGCAACCGAGAGCTACGAGACGTGCCTTGTAACTAGATATTCGTCCATTTGGAAGGGTCTTGATTTTGTAGGTCCATTTGCTACCCAGCACTGGCTTGTTGAGCGGAGCTGGAACGAGAGACCAGGTGCCAAGCTTTTGTAATGCTGAGTATTCAGTAGACATCGCCTCCCTCCAGTGAGCGACATTCTTAGCTTCGGTGAAGGATGAAGGTGTCGAGAGCGAGTCCTGTAAAACGGCAAGATCAAAGAATTGTTTTGGTTTTGAAATACCTGACCTTAGTCTTGTTTGCATAGGATGACGTGGTGGCACAGAGGCTGGTATGTTGCGAGATGAGGAATGAAGCTGAGAATTGGGCAGTGTCTTGGAAGGTGAGGAGGATGCGTTCGGTACAATTGGAGAATGTTCGATCGGAGCGTTATCTGGAGAAGGAGTTTGCGTAATCGTTGAACTGGGAATTAGCAGAAGAGGAGAGCTGTGCGTTAGAGATCTAGTGGATGGCTGCTGTGGTGTGGAGTTCTGATAAGGAAATATGTGCTCATGAAACACCACGTGACGCGAAATGTAGATGCGATTGTTGTCCACCTGAAGGCACCTGTAACCTTTATGTTGCGTAGAGTAACCCAAGAACACGCACGGAGTTGATCTTGGGGACAGTTTATCGGCTGAGTAAGGTCGAGTCCAAGGGAAGCATAGGCACCTGAATATGCGAAGGTGTTTATAGGATGCTTGATGGCCGTGGAGACGAAAATAAGGTGTTTGGTATGTTATTGCAGCCGAAGGTAGTCTGTTGGCGAGATAGTTCGCGGTGGAGACCGCCTCTGACCAAAACCGAGAGGGCATATGAGCGGCATGAAGCAGAGTGCGAGTTAATTCTATAAGATGTCGATGCTTTCGTTCCGCCATGCCATTTTGTTCTGGCGTATAGGGGCAACATATTTGATGAAGAATTCCTTGTTGGGCAAGGTAATTGCGAAAAATAGAACTTGTGTATTCCCCACCACCATCTGATCTAAAATGTTGGATTTGAGTTTTAAAGACATTTTTAATCATGTTGCAAAGATGCTGAAATTTAGAAAGAACTTCTGCTTTAGAATGCAACAAGTAAATCCAAGTAAAATGTGTAAACTCATCAATGAAAATGACGTAATAGCGAAAACCATTTAACGACGATTCCAGTGCCGGACCCCAGACGTCCGAATGCACTAGCTCAAAGGGCTTCGTGTAGACTGATGTGCTGGTAGAGAACGGCTGTCTATGACTTTTTGACACATTACATGACGTACAAACAGAATTAACAGAACAAGATGTAATAGAGTTGTCTAAGCTAGCTAGTTTGTGGAGGACGCGGTCATTGGGATGACCCAGCCGGGCGTGCCACTTAAGATCGGATGTAGTGACGGTGAGAGCCGCTGGTTTAGGCAGGATAGGAGCCTTGAGACGATACAGACCATGGTATTTGCGACCGCGAAGGAGAAGACGCTTGTCCTGAAGATCCTTCACAGTAAATTCGTTAGCATTAAACGAGACTGAGACATTATTGTCCGCAGTCAGTTTGGCAACAGAAAGAAGATTATGGGATAAAGAAGGAACGTGAAGAATATTGCGAAGATAAAGCTTACGGTGCGATTCGGGAAGAGGAAGAATTCCTTGACCCGAATGCTGAATCGGAAGATGACTCCCGTTGGCGATGGAGACTGAATCCGATCCATTGTAAGGCAGTGGTTGTTGAAGATTTGTGACGTCGGAAGTTAAGTGTGACGAGGCGCCAGAGTCCAGTATCCACTCATTAGAGGAATGAGAGTTTTGCTGAGCCGTGAGAGCTCGCGGGTTCGACGGAGGGGCATAGGTAAGATTGCACCTATGCCAACAATTGAGTGCTGAGTGACCTGTTTTTCCACAGATTTGGCAAATAGGCCGAGTTGTTGGAGTTCTGGATGGATGCTGATTCTCGGTGGAGCCTTGACCGCGAAAGAATCCAGATTTGATCTTGGGCTTCGAAGTTCTGGAGCGGTACCCATTGTTGCGATTTGAGAGCAATGCCGTGTTATCTGAAATTTGAGATTCTTGATTTTGCTGGTGTTGAAGGTTGATTTCTTCGCTGCATAGCAAAGAATACAGATCGTCGAGGCTGATCGGCTGCAAGGACGTCCGAATAGATGTCTTGAATGGATTATATTGAGCCGGTAATCCGTTTAGGATATATAAGACGATATCCTCTGTGTCGACATTGGATCCCGCGGCCGCGATGCTGTCAACGATCTTCTTGATTTGATCTAAGTATTGCAGCATTGTCTTATCCTTCATTTGTATTTGATGAAGTTCGCTTTTAAGTTGGATCACCCGCGACCGATTTGTAGGTTGAAGTCGACGTTTAAGCGTGGTCCAGATTTCTTGTGCCGTGTGGAGAGTGAGTACATACGGCAAGATCGGTGCAGAGATAGTCGACAAGATCGCGGAAATGAGATTTCGATCGACTAGTTTCCACCGATTATACTCATCCGTCTCAGTTTCCGGAGGGTAGATAGAGGCTCCGGTAAGATGTTGATCATACCGATTTGCGGAAAAATGCTGATAGAGCTGTAATCTCCAGATTGCATAATTTTCGGTAGTGAGTTGGGTGGGAACAAGATTCTTGATATTTGAGATCAAGAACTTGAGGTGAGGAGGGATTACAAGTTCAGTTTCTTGATCTGAACTACCTGTTCTGCGAGAGATAGCAGAGCTAGCTTCGGCCATTGAATTCGGACAGAGGAACGATGACGGAAGAAGAAAGGATCAGCGAGAAAAGAATCGCGGCTGTGAAGTTGGACGCTCTGATACCATGATAGAAAACGAGAGCCGGTGAAAGCCAGAGAAAGATAGAGAGAGGAATGAGGAAAAGGAAAGTGATTTCATTCATGTAGAGAACAGTATTACAGAGCTATATATAGAAACAATACATGCCAAGAAAGTACAATGTAACCGGTTTATTTTAATAGGTGAACCGGTTCCTTAACACTATGTTGGTGATCATATTTAGCAAACAATCTGTTAAACAAACAAACCTTAAGTTTGCTCATGAACATCTTAAACAATCTAGCAAACATGGACAAATGTTAAATGTCTTTCATTCATGAACAAATTCATTCTATTGAAGGTATAAACTAAAATGAAATTAAATTTATAATATTTCATTACTTTAAAATTTATTTATTAAAAATAATTATATCATGATATTATAATAAATTTAAAATATTTGTATTATGTATATTTATCAATTTTACAATTAAATATTAATCAAGTTTTTATCAAGCTTATTCACGAGTTCTGAATCGAACACAAATCGAGCTTTTATCGAGTTTAAAGTTGAGCTTGTTCACGGGCTTCAAATGATGCTTTTCGTGAACATAAATGAACCAAACACAATAGCATTCAAATTTGTTTATTTAAGGATCAAGTATTTAAAATGTTGTTCAAGCTTGTTTGTTTAGTTAATTAAACGATCACAAACGAGCTTTAATCGAACCAAGCAACAATTAAGTAGCATGTCAAACGCTTGGTTTGCTTGCAGCCCTAGATAATTGTTACTTGCAAAACTCAAAAAGGGAAAAAAAATCATAGGAATAGGCCCAGTTATAAGATCAACTAAAAAGGGAGATACGAGAATTATTTCTTCCCCGCAATTAAAGAAGATTGAGATGAAGTTTTCTCATAGGGATTAAAGAAATCAAGTTTTGACTAATGAATAGTTAGCACTGAACAATATAGTTTGATTTTTCTTAAAGAGATAACATAAGTATGATGTTTACTGGTGTACTGCTAATGCCAACAACATGATTAAATCTTATTAGGAGTCTAGAGATGATGGTGTAGGTCGTAGGTGGTCATATTGTTGTGGTCATCAGTTTCGATAGTTGGTGATGATTGTTGGTAGCAATAGTTGAAAAATACAAGAGAACTCTATAATTTTCTTCATTCTTTTTCCACACTTGAACTCTCCTTTTATGTTGAGTTTATTTATAGGGTTTTTGAGACAGACATTTTGATAATTTGAACTAAAATTCAAAACACTCTAGCTCACGATCCATAGTAATTCATTTGATCATGAAGCATTAATTTAAGATTTAAGTGTCTTAACGACGTTGGAATCAAGCGATCATGCTTTTATTAGATTTGTCTCGTCGAGCTGCTCCATTCAAACATGAGCATGCAAAATTTGAAGATAACTTAACTTGATAATTAATGATTGGAGCTTTCAATTATACTTCAGGCCTTTTATATGAGCTCATTTAGGCTTGGGTTGAATCTTTTTTTTTTTTTAGGTTCATCTCAACTAGGTTTTCTAAAATTGAAGCTCAGATGGTCTTAAATTTAATTATAGAAGTTTATCAGTCTAATATTTTTAGATATTCATGTGGATCATACCATTTTTTTTTGAAACATATCAGAGCTAATGGAAAGAAGATTCAATATTAAAAATATCGTAGAGATATGAATACTATTAAAAATTGGCAAAATTAGTTAATGATGATAATACACACACACACACACACACACACACACACACACACACACACACACATATATATATATATATATATATATATATATATATAATTGAGGGGTGCAAAGTTCTTAAGTAAAATTTTTACATGAAAAAACCTAAAAAAGGAAAAATAATGGGTAGCCTAGTTTAAATGAATCTACTAGTATTGATAGCTGATTACAAATAATGTCCCTCATTGAAGGAGCATGCTGGCTTAATGTAGTAAATATACATTGTATATAGCTCGTTACATGGTGACTGTTCTTAAAAGAGTGTTGATATATTTGTTTGGTCATGAGGACTATAATCGGCGGGCGACGATGGTTAGAGGGACTATAGCTGGCGGGCGTTGATGGTTAGAGGAGTTGTAATCGATGAGCGACGGTGGTCAGAAGGACCGTAGTCGACAGAGACGGATGATGGTGGTCAGAGAGATTGTAGCCAGCGAGTGATGATGATCTAAGAGACTGTAGTTGGCAGACAACGATGATCAGAGGGACCGTAGTCGATAGACAATGGTGGTCAAAAGGGGGGTCGGTGATTGGAGGGATTATAGTTGGGTTACGATGGTAATAGAGACCATGGTTAGCCAGTGACAGTGGGTGACGGTGGTAATAGGGACAATAGTTAGCAGGTGGCGGTGGTCGGAGGAATCGTAATCGACGTGCGATGGTGATCAGAAGGACTGTAGTCGGCATGCGATAATGGTCGGAAGTACCGTAGTCGATAGGCCACAAATGACCCTATTTTATCATCCCTAATTATAGTTTTAAAAATAACTTTATAAAAAATTCGGCCGCCCTAAATAAATAGGCATTTGACCTCTGTTGCCTATTTGTATAATTAGACTTAACCGATTTACCATCCGACGATTCAATCACCCGATTTGATTTTATCTTCTTTAATTAAAGAATCAAATTACACAATTAATACTTCATTATAAATAGCGTGCCACTATTTCTCCACTTCACATGCTCTGTTAATGTCTCTGTTCCGCTCTGCTCCCCATTTCCCCTCTGCTCTTCTTCCCATCTCCTTAACTCTCCCATCAAATTTCCACCATGGATTCTGCTCCAGAATTCCAACAAAACAGGATTCCAGTTTACGGCATCCCCACTGAATTCTCACAGCCAGCTCTGCCACCGCCGGCGAATATATATCCTCCTACCAGTAACCACGCAATGGGAGCAATGAAGGAGATTATATACGGCCTGGCGGCGCTGCAGCCGGTGCAAATCAATCTGGAGCTAGTGAAGGTGCGGCCACGGCGAAATGTGAGGATATCGAAAGATCCGCAGAGCGTGGCAGCGAGGCAGAGGAGGGAGCGTATTGGCGAGCGGATCCGGATATTGCAGCAACTGGCGCCTGGGGGAACCAAGATGGACACAGCATCAATGCTCGACGAAGCCATTTGTTATCTTAAGTTTCTCAAGGCGCAGGTGAGAAAAATGGAGACGACCACCGCCGGAGGACAGAGGCGGGCCGCCGTGGAAATTGCAGGTGGACAGGGACTGCGGTCGTAGTAAGAAGGACGATAATATGCTTGTGAGATAAATTTATTTGTGTTAATTTTAAATATATAAGGGTGATTTGTGCAGCTGTTTGAGATTTTTTTTTATCAATGTATATTTGATTATTATTTTCTAGTTTTTTTTTAATGAAAAATAATTATTTACTATATGATCTAATAAAATATGTTAATTATAAGAAAATTTATAATTTACTTTAAAAAATATCATAAATTCAAATAATTTTTAGAAAGTTAATAATAATTTATATTATTTTTCTAAAGAGCTTTTAAATCCATAAAATCTCAAAAATTTTATGAATGGGGGCAAATACAAGCACAGAAAATTTAACTAATCTAAAATGAAGTAAATAAAAACATAAAATTTTTGGATAATTAATTGAATACAAACCTGGTTTAAATCCAATAAGTTGAGCTGAAATTAGGGGTGTAAGTGAGTCAAGTCGACTCTGAGTCAGCTAGGATTCAACTCGATAAATAGCTCGTGAGACGAGCTCGATGAGCTATGGAGCTAAGTTTGAACTAGCCCTGACAGCACATTCGCTCGTGAGTTGACTCGTTTAAAAAATAATAATAAAATATTCTTAAAATATATTATGATTCAGGATTTTAAATACAAATTAAATTGTTAAAAATATTTAAAGATTCTATCCCAACTTATTATATTAAATAATTATTTATTATTTTTCTTATAATTTATCAATCTTTTTATCAACTAGAAAATTTTACAATAAAGCTAAGCCCTTTATATTTATATTATATTTATGAAAACAAGAAATTACAATAAAATAATATAAAACATCAAACATAAACAACAATTACGATGATGAAAACCAATAAAATTTTAAAAAATCAAAACCACCATCCAATCCGAACGATTAAATGGCAAAAGGACCCATATAATAAGGATGCCTAACATAACGAGCCATAAGCAAATCAAATAGAAGTTTATCTCTTTAGGATTTCATATCATATATAAATATCTCCTAAGTCTAGGTGGCCTCAAGACTATACAAAAAAAGAGAAGATGACATTAGGACCTTCGGTGAGGCAGCAGAACCCAGTACGGAGTAGAAATCCCATCGATAAAATTTGGTTTCCACAAGAACAAACCAAAGAACACCTCAAACTTGTTGGCATCAATCATCATCATATCGTCCATACAACAAAACATCCACGGCAAACTTAAAAATCCAGCTCAATAAAAAATCTTTGGGAAAAATTTTTGAAGCTCCTCAAAATTCTTCAATTTAATTACTTTTATTCTGATAGCATTTCTGGCCGAATAGCACAGAGTAGAAGGAGAAACCCACTTGCTAGTGAAACGTCTTTTATTTCTTTCAATCCAAAGAAAATAAACCAAGGAAGAAATAGCAAATAACAAAATTTTTTAATTTTTAATTTTTAACTGTGCTGCTTAATCCTTGTATAAGTTCAAAATGCTCCAATAAATGTAATAAAGTTGGCATCTTAAAAAACGTATCCATATAGGAAGTAAATTGGAGATTACAAAAAATGAGAAATCATATTAAAAAAACAAGTGATTATTAGATTCCATCAAGCTATGGCAAAAAATACAGGAAGGATTAATGTCAATATTCCTCTTTAATAGCTGATCAATCATTTTTTCTTTCCATAAATCCTAAACCCTAAAATCCTAAAGCTTAAATCATTGGGGATATAAAATTTGGGAGAGAAGAGGAAGAATTTAGGTTGGAAATATCTTCTTTTGTAATTTGATTTTCTATTTTATTTTCTTTTCAAATTTAGAGAATAAAATATATAATTTAGGTTGGAAATTTTGTTCTTTGTTGGAAAGCAATAGTATATAATTTTTCAATAGGAAGAAAATTCAAACATGGAGAAATATAGTGGGTGAAAGCCTCATTTCAACGAGGAAGAAGAAATTATTTGATTTATTGAAGTAATTAAATTTAATTTATAATATTTAACTTTCAATTATATTTGAAATTATCAGTAGATGCTGTAATCATAATTATAATTTGGCAGTGGAGGATTAACCTGTTGCTCGAAGGTGAAGTGCTGAAGATAATAAGGAGACTCACAAGGGAATTTAGCTAATATTTCATATATGTTAAAGAAGCAATTATGTAAAATTAATAAAGTTAGAGATAATATAATAATGCAAATTAATGAAATTGTGTGCATGATTTTAGGTTGCATTAATGAAGACTAATTCAAGGATTAAGGATTTGAAGCTCAAATGTAAACAAATTGGATAATTACTATTATTTTATAGCCATTAAATTATTTTATTTTTATTTCAGTTTTAAATAGAGTATCCTATCAATTTATTTAATTATTTATGTTTTAAGGTTATTATATTCATATTGATTGAAAGCTAGCCATTAAAGTTACAATGCAATATATATATATATATATATATATATATATATATATATATATATATATATATATATATATGTCAGTATATGTGAAATGTGCATATGTCGATTTAAAATACTTGAAAAAGAAAAGGAAGTAAATATTATTTAAAGTTCATGTAGAGAAAAAAATGAAACGAATAAAAAAATTATAACATGTAAATTAATTTATTTTAAGAAGAAAAATGTTCATGCATGCAAATACAGGAGTTCACCCCTTATGGTATTGACTGGGGACATAATATACACATGCACATTAAATGAAAATGAAAATAATTGTACTTTTATTGATATAAATTTTTAAAAGGTGCCCGAGTACTCAATAAAAGAGAAAACAAATAAATTCAAAATGCTATAGAAAAATAAATTATTTGGCCGATCGACCAATCTCTTAAAGATATGACTCTACTAAAAATGAGATATTACTATTAGTGTTAACCTTGAAATTCAATCATCTAAAGATATGATTAGCAATACCATGAAGCAAATTTTAAAAAATAACAAGGAGAGAGGGAAGGCTTTTCACAAAGACAAATGTGCATATTAAAACATAAGGAGAGAGTTTGAATTTATAAGAGCATCTCCAACCGAACGCGAAACGAGCGTATGGCGTAACTCGGTCGCTCCAGCCGAACGCCAAATTTTCCGTCATTTACTTGCAGGTGTTGGCGTCGCACTGTTCACCTACGCTATTTTGCTCTCTCAACCGGAAAAACGCGCGAAAGGGAGTAGGATCGTTACCTTCTCAAAAGCATATAAAATGGCGTTCGATTGGAACAGCACCACGACATTTTGGAGTTTTGCTATTTTTTGCCGTGAAAAATGGAGTTCTCCGTTAGCGATGCCCTAAATCTTTCAAATAAGTTTTGCTTTGCACATTCAATTTAAATTATTATCCAAAAGCAAGTCCAAACCATCATGCTGCTTAGGAAGTGTACTGATTTTCTAATCATTTTTGCAAATATTCTCAATATCATTATTTTACAGGATTTTTTTAAATTCTTTAAAATGCGATTAATTAAAAAGACAGGCAATAATAAATGAATAAGGCAACCAGTTTGTAGTGGTCCAAGCATTAGCTCACGAGTGCGTGGACGTCACGTGGTTCCACGGGCTCGCTTTCGAAGCCGTGGCCTTGTCGGCAATTCTTTTGAAAAAATTTTGTAATAATTTTAATGAAATTATTTTAAAATTGTAATATGAGATAATAATCTAATAAATATATATTAAAAAATAATATATTTGTTAGATAAAAGAGCTGTCCGATTTTGTCTCTATGAACAATAAAAGCTCATCATGAATAATAAATGTTCACAGAGACAAATCAGACAGTTCTTTCTATTTGGTGTCCGCACAGAATAATTCAACGTCGCTGACGATGGAAGTAGAAATGATTTGAGGATGTCGAAAATGCTAACAAACTTTAGATGAGGTGAGAGCTAAGTTCTATTGGGCATTGAGCGACGGTGTGCATCAGGAGATGATGTATATTAAGTAAGAACAAGTGATTTATACGAATCAGCTATAAGCATTTCAGTTCAATTCACATAATGCGTCGAAAGTCAAATATCCAATGAGGTTTGTTGATTGTTCAATTGTTCTCCTCCTAAGGGAGGCAAGATCCACCTTTTTCGAAATCAAACTAAGGCTTCGTTTGGGACAGTTCTCTTAATGCATTTTAAAATAGTTTTTTTTTAAATATTTGATAGTTTGTATCATTAAAAGATTTTTACTAACATTATAAATTATATTACTAGCAAATCTGAAGTTAAGACCTGAGCTAAAAAACTTACAACGGATACAAAGCAAAAATTAACGGCTTGGATAATGAAGGCCCATAAAATAAGGTTTTTAAAAGCCCATATTAGGGTGCTATTATGTCGGTATATGATCATGTTAAATTATACTAAATTATTTTTAATTTTATGCTTTAAAGGCTAATAAATGTGTTTTATATGATCATATAAAGCGAAATTGTCAAAAGGAGGATTTATATATAGAGCCCTCAAAATATTTTAATTTATATATTTCATATCAAAATTTTACTGTTCACAAAAATAGCTCTTTATCCCACCAAGCCAACTTCCTTTTCAAGTCCCGTCACATTACCCTAGTTAGATTTGTCGTGACATCATTATCCCTACAACCATCAATGCTTTACCGTAGTAATTAAGCTACGTTGCAACTTTCAATAACAATGTGCGGCAAAGACAATGAGATAGCAACGTGTGAATGTGACGAATGCGAAGGGATTGTCGTAATACGAACATATGGATAGCCTTATTGAATAACTTAATGGATATGAAAAGATATATGTCAATCAATAAATGCAAGGGTGTGCTTCTTAGGAAAAATGGCTTGTCTCGCTATGAAACACATTGGATAAGTCCAACTTAGCAAATATATGCATCATCTTCATCATCTTCATAATATATCATTCCATCAAATCCTAACTTACTCTATTTGCATCTAACTCAAGCCAACTCACCCTTGGTTTATTCTAGGCTATTGTACATTCACATTCTAATATATATTATGAAGCTTCTTAATATTTTTGAAATGATTAAGCCATAATGTGATGTCATCTTGTCTTTATCTTTATTCTAGAATATTTTTTGTTAATATAAGATAACTCTACCTTAACTCTACTGCATGCATGATAAGAGGTCCTCAAGCTTCTAAGATTTGACGTCTATATATCGTGGAAAGGTGTTAACAATTTAACTAGCTCTTCATTATAAATGTATATAGTAGTAAAAAGTTAGAAATAATTGGAAGTGAAAAATCTAGTTTTCCATATTATTTGAAGTGGGCATACAACAAGCTAGTTCTATCCTCAACCAATTCTTCAACTAGCTAAACCTGATGTTTGATGACTTAAATTGCCCTTGATCAACTTCAATAAGAGTCCCAAAAAATGAGAGTCTAACTTATAGTAAAGCAAATCGAAGATTGCTCTCTAATACCCATGCACTAACTGAAATCATTGCCAGCTGATCATATAAGCTAGGCAACCCTCATGAAGAATTTGTCCTACCAAAAACTCGTGATTTCTTACTTCTTGTCCTTTTTGGTTGGTCGATCATCTTTCCCAAAGCATACATCCCTTGAAACTCATAATGACAACCTGAGTACTCAACATTTCCAATAAACTTCTACACTATTTGGTGGGCCTTCTTAATTGACTCTCTACGAGCTCCACATGCTAAACTTTCATTCTAGTTGCACATTATACTTGCTATATATCTATATAAGACTTATATTAGATCTTTGTGGATCTCTTGAATCATCCCACTAAAAGCAGAGATCACATCTTCCCTATCACATGCCACCCAATCCAAACATTGCAAATGCAATATTTTTTCCTAAGCATAGTGAACCTTCACAACCCAAACATCTCAATCATAATGGCACTTCTCTTAATGAACCAATAATAATTGGTTTCTTATAATAAACTATATTTATTAAGATATGTATCAGTCACACCACATATTTTACAACTCATGCACAAATGCCTAAGATTGTGGAACATTCAAGATGCCTCCCCACGTCTCAAGTCGTCTTCAACAACTTCAGCTCTTCAAGTTGTGTAAACACCTTCCTTCCTCTAGAAAGGGGGATGCTCAACTAGTTTAGATATAAAACTTCTATATACGAACTCTTCTATTTTCTCTCCACCTTCTATCCTTCTATCCATCCCTTTGTTGTCGATGCCAACTAGCCAACTAGCAAATAAGGTCGACTTTCCTTAAGGTGATTTGACCGACCAAGAAAGATTTAGTTCATCAAAATTCCTAAGACAAAACTCTATGATGTGAGATATTCACTCTTGAAGACAATTTCTATTTTTTTTACTTATCAACTAAGGCTTCGGTTGGAATGACTTTTTTATTGCTTCTTTTTTTTTTCAAAACAGAAATATATTAAACCAAAATAGAATTACAAGAGGCCATGAAGCAGAAGAAAAACAGTAGAAGAAAATACAAAAAGAAACAATCAGAAGGCTCAGTAATTGGCCGAGGCTCCTAGGTTCCACGAAGCCACGCACAGACCCTCAAATTTGGTGAAGAACGCTGCGAAGAAATCCAACTGACCAGCCAAGGCAACAAAAGATCAACACCAAAGGTTGCCATGAGCCATGACAACGAAGAAACGAGCCTCAGCCACATCATAGCCCAGCAAATCCACGACCAACAAAAAACTCGACCGAATCAGCGAGAAAAACCAACCAGAGAGAAAAATAGGGGGCAAAACAACTACCGACCCCGTCTGCCCTTCCCACAAGACCTCCCATGAGAACCGACAAAGATCGGTCGGTCACGAACCAATTTAAAATCATGTACAAGATCAGAACCTCCGCAATGCTCCGAGGAGAAATCAGACTCAGCTTCCGACGAACAGTGAAACCAATCAAGATGAAACCACACATCAACCCTAGAATTATCACCCACATGATACACCGTAGCTTCGGGTTCGATTAAGTTCACAGGCATTTCCACAAAAGAATTAGGAATAACCAAACCTTCACCCAAATTAACATCACTTTTAACAACATCCCCACCAACAAAAGCCTCACAAGACACCACCTCAACATTAGGTAAAGGAGAACCAACAGAGTTCACACCGCAAGGAGCACCATTATTCTTCACAGATACAGGAACTTTTTTTTTGCTTCTTAAAACCGAGTTTAATTTTTGTACTAAGAACCTAAATCTTATATAACAAAATGTACTTCAGTTGTGTGACAGAGTATTTTTTTTTTTTTACTAAGACGAAGTTAAAAACTCTTATTTAGAATTTTCAAAGAAAGTTCTTCTCATGTCTAACATCAACCTTAATGAAATATTTGTAAAATTAAAATTCAAAGTCATACATCAATTATATTAAAATAAAGATGATAGATTGTAAACATGTACGTCAATTGAAAAAAAAAATTCACTCATAAATCAAAATTATAAATAAATATAGAAATATTTAATTACCAATTTAGCACTGATTTGTCTATAAAATGATGGCATAATCTTTTCACTTATCATTCTAGGAGTGGGTGGACAGTTAAGGATGGCTTTACCATCCCCATATCACTTATTTTCCTCTATTACAACAATATAATTTTGTTAAAAATTTATTATATGTAGAAGCATAATTTTGATGAGAAAGAAATTCAAACTCAGCATATTACCATTTATATTAATATTTTTTACCATTTAAACTAATTGATGACCACTATGATCATATAATCAATATATTTTCTTAATTATTTATTTTTTTTGGCTAAAGTGAGCTGAACACCCACTCTCTTCAGGGTAGTCGGATTTTTTTTTTCTAATTTTGATTTCATTTGAGATAGTTTTCTTACAACTTTCTGAAGTAATTTTTTAGTTAAAAAACTATTTTAAAAAGCATAAAGAAAACTATTCGAAATGAAGCCTTCATTAATTTGTAAAGCAAAATGATTTGCAATTTGACCAGGCCTTTCCATGCTGTATATGATCATCATTAAATAAGTAAAATTCTCTTCCCAGATTTGTCTTATAGTTAGCGACAAAATATAATAGCATTAACAGTGCTACTTACAAAGGCTCACATGGCGCTAAGAAAATAGGCATGCAAATAATTCAAAGCAGTGAAATTGTCCCAGTTGTTTCTGTAGTAAAAAGGCTTTGTATTGAATCTTCGATTGCCTTCACATGTGGTACAAATTTGATGATTGGCATTAAGCTTAATTCAGCTCTTAAAAACATAAAATATTTGACTAATATTTTCTTATTCAAAATTTTATGATATCCCTATTGATAAAATTAATCAGACCACTATAAATTTTGTAATAATCTTCAGTGTGGAGACCAACAGATCAAATTCATGCAACTTCAAGATTATTAACTTCACACTAAAGAAGAATATATCACCCTTAAAGTTGAAGGACAAATTTATAATGATAATTAATTAGTGAAAGTTGATTAAAAATAGATCCCAAAGATTTTTCAAGAAATAAATATGAAGAACCAAACAATATATATTTAATTAGATTTGGGGGATAAAAAATTTTCATGGTTAAATGCACCCCATGCATTTTTTGGTGTGATACCCGGAAACATTTTCGATAAAGTATGTTATGCTGATATTATTTAATTAACTTCAATAGATGAGGTAAGTTTATTCAATATATGGCTTAGAGAACTTGATCTTCCATTGAAAAGTATGGATACCAAAGAATTATAAAGAAATTCAAATGAAATATTAGTGAGTCTCTATGTCTATTAGCGCATATATAATACGTTCAACTGAATTAGTGAGTATAGGAGACTACATGGGTTTTGAACAGGGGAACATATTCATGTAAGAAATATTAAGGAGCCTTAAAATTAGAATATTAAGGCATCTTCTTCTTGGAAGAGGCTGAAGAGATTAGAAAAATTTAACAATGCCTCAAAAATACATGAAGGAAAGATGGGAATTACAATTTCATAATAGTTATAGGGTAATATAGTGAGTTACTCATAGAAGTGAGAATAAACGAATAATGAGACTTACATTGGAACATTGGGCGACCTTATATTTTGAAAAAAAAAAACTCATTAGATTACACTTCAATGGACTAAATTTAAAAAAAAAGCTATGTAAATGATTTCTCAACTAAAAAAAGAAGAAAATTTTACATAGATAACACTTGAAACTATCATATTGATATCTAATATTCAAACATTTTCTTTGTACTCAGATAACACTAAATTCCTTAAAAAATAACACTTTTCTAAACTTCCTTAATTTTTTTGTCACTCTTGCAAACAGTCAAAAAGAAAATAATCTCCATTAGCATTGGTAATATGGTGCCTATCTTAAGAAATATCTATGTAAAATGAATTTCATAGAATTGATGATAAATCATCCGCCCATTTGCCTAAACTATCAGAGATCTTCTTAAGCTACGTTTGAGACAACTTCTTTGCTGCTTTTAAAGTAACTTTCTAGTAAAAAGAAAAAAAAATTGTACTAAAAAACTGTTTTGAGAAGCAATAAGAAAACCGTCCCACATGAAGCTTTAATCAAGTTTCTAATAAGCTTATTGACAGCATCAGCTATCTATTGTTTTCCAGATGATGAACATAAAAAATTGAGAAACAGTCATGTTATTACCACAAACATCTGACAACTTCTTAAAGAAAAATTAAGGGTTTTATTGCTGGCTACAATTGCAAGAGGTAAGTCAAATTTAATAAAGATCTAAAAGTACCACAACTTCTACAGTTCCAGCCAACAGGTCCACTATGCATTAGATCTGATAGTTCTAAAATCTAACCATCTCCAACCAGTAAATCTATCAATTACTGGACCATCATCAACAAACAGAAAGACAACAACATTGAGCCCATTGTCATGCAATCAAAGTATTAGCCCGAAATACTTTTTTATGCCTTCCATGATCTACAGGTACCAAACAACAACAACAACAACATCAAGTCTTTGTCCCACTACATGGGGTCGGCTACATGAATCCTTTTTCGCCATTATGTCTTGTTAAAAGTCAAATTCTCATTTAAATCTTATAAAAAAAAAATCATTTCTAATCTTTTCTAACCAAGTCTTTTTAGATCTATTTCTACTTTTCTTAACATAAGTCAAATCTAATACCTCAACTTCCCTAATCATGTCATCGGAAGGCCTCTGTTTAATGTGACCAAACCATCTAAGGTGACTTTTCTCGAATCTTATCTTCCACTGGAGCTACTCCAACCTTTTCACGTATATGCTTATTTTGTATCTTATCTCTAAGGTACAAAAAAAAAAAAGTAAAACCCGTGTATTTTAACATTATTCAACCCTTTTTTGTTCTTTTTTGTTCTTTTCATTCGTGCATCCCAGCTCTTCTTCCCTTTTTCACTTTTCCTTTCTTCTCATTCCACCAATCTGAATTCTGATATATCCTATTCTCATGAGGCCTCAGCTTTTAACCTTTACTGGAAAGGCAGACTGTATGGGCATATGAGCATTAATGCCCTGCGGTCAAACTTTTTATTTATTACTATTTCTCTCAAAGTTAGTGTCAAAAGGGTCCTTTGCTGCTAAAAATTTTCAAAATTTCTACAAACTAAGCTAGTTAGTACCCACCTCTCTTACTTTCTATTGAAAACCTTCATCTTTCAGCCCTTTACTAGATGGACTTATCATGAAGGCAATCAATTACCACATGGAATTAAAGAAAAAAAAAAGCTTCGTAGTCAAAGATCTTCTTCCCTAATAGCTGCTTGGAGGGAGAGAAAGGTGAGAGGAAGGAATCCGAGGACAACTTTGTTAAGAAACTTAGGTCAAATTGTCATGGCTGTACTATTTTATAAAAATAATTGTTAAATTATTGTAAAAAATATATATATATTTTTTCAAAATTAATATGATTATTATAAAATATATTCTTTTTGAAAATTTTAAAGTACTTATGTGCCGAGCTATAATTTTTTATAAAAATGATTATAAAGCTGCTGTGGAGAAGTAGCTTCATAGCATAATAATTTATTAAAAACAATGAAAAAAATAGCGGCTAAATAAAAATCGTGATTAAATTTTGGAAGGTAAAGTAACAAATTATCCCAAACGAAATCATAAACATTTTCTAACAACAACAAAGAGAAAACATCAAGACAATAGTAATCAAATAAAACTATTTTTATAATACGAAAAATAAAATAATGAAATAAACAGCCTCAAATATATCCTTAAAATATCAATGAGGGAGGTGTCTATGAGCTTGTGCCCCCATTTGGAGATTTGCTAAATTTTGTTGTTATTAATTGATAACTATTTTGTGTAAAACACAACACTTCATAGCATTCAAAACAAGATGAATTACTAATGAAAAAATAAAATAAAATTTCTTTTGGGAATAAATAAAATAAAATTAATTAATGATATAATTAGTAGGAATGATATTTTATGCATGGTTGAACACCTCTCTATGAACTAGAAAAAATATTTATTAATTACCTTAAATTGCCCTCAAAATATTTATTTTTAAAAATAAAAAGTAAGTCATTATATTTGGAATGTCTATAATTATTCTAAAATATCCCGTATGCTCACATCATTACACTGAAGAAATTTGTTTATTAAAATATATTTTTTCATGTAGCTTATTTTGATTTATTGATTGAGAACTTTATGTCACAGCGAAACTTTGCATTGATCACTTGTGCGGCATTAGCACTCCTTGTGCTAAGCAGCCTTAAACCCACCTAATTTGGCTAGATTGAGAGGAAGTAAATGGGGAATGTTTTACTTTACAAAAGATGTTATAAAAGAGTAGTTTTAGAAGGGTGTTAGAAGATTGTTACAAATGAAGGGGGAGGGTCATATTTATAGTCCTCCTCCATGCCTAAGAACATTTTAGAATTAATTCCCTCCAAGATACATGAGTGTGGAGTTCTCTAGAATACTCCCCAACATTCTTACACTCTTACATAAATTCATAATATTCTAGAGAGTTCTAGATTATCCTAGAATACCCTCTAAGTTTCTACACTATTCTAGACATTCTAGAGTGCTCTAGAATCTTTGAGGCCTTCCAGAATTTTTTGTAATCTCCTAGAACCTTTTAGAATCTTTGAGGCCTTCAAGAATCTTCTGGAATCTTCTAGAATCTTCTAAAATCTTCTAGAGCCTTTCAAAATATTCTAGAACCTTTTAAAATCTTTCATAACATTCTAATGTCATATGACCCCATTTAAGAATGGTTCTAGAAGACCTCCTCGATCGCCTCTGCTGGACTTATCACGCCCAAGGGGTTTAGCCAAACTCCTAGTCACAACATTTGGATGTGACACTCTCCCCCACCTATGATTGTGATGCCCTCACCGTGAGCCTACTTGAAGCCATGATGAAAATCATCAGATTTCCACAAATCCATCTTGTATCTCTTGCTCCCATGGCCCTTAACCTTCTCCCCTTAGCTAGCTTCCTTATTGTCAGCTGGTCTATCTAGGACTTGGGATCTCCCATCTTATCTTGGCTCCTCCTCAGGTTGCTTCTATGGAAGGACATCTGAAGATACATCAAAGACTTCCATCATCCCTATTGGTAAGCCTTCAACTTGAGCCTCTAACTCACACCCAAGAGTTAGATGGCCATCCCTATTCCTTGGTATGTCTTCCAAGACTGGAAACTCCTCGCCCTTAGAGTTATCTCCCTCTTTTCCTTGCTCTGCACCATTTGTATTACCTCCATCTGTATGACTCGATCATCATCATCTCCATTTTTCACCTCTTGACACTTTGTGAGGAGTTTTGGGACCATTTGAGGACAATGTCTCATCCATTGAGGTCCTTCGCAAACAAAGCATACGATTCTCCTCTCCTTGCCTTGACCCATTAGTCGCTCTGGTAGTTCTAAGCCACATGCTATGATTTGACCCCACAAGCATCCACGACTAATGGTGGAAGCCTTTGCCAAGGTACGTAAACTTACAACCCTCATGTAAGTCCCCCACTTGAGCTAGCATCTCGTTAAGCTCCCTCTTAAGCACTCCATGCACCTCTACCTTGTCCATCACTGAGTCCTCCAGTCGAGACTCCACGCCTCTTCTCGCATCCTGAATGGTGGAACCTCTTTCCACTAGGCTACTCCCATCTTCACCTTTATCATACATTTGGTCCCCCATGCCATTCACAACCTTTATCCATCGAGGTAAATGTGAATCAAAACTAGAGATCCTCTAATTGGACTTCCTCCATGGCTTGGATGCTGGATCCCGCTGCTCATCCATTCATCGGCTTCCCCCTGATGGTTCCACGCTTGCCTTACTAAGCTAACCTCCTCTTAGCCTGTGCTTTACCCGTGCATTGAATTGGTTCTTATACCACTTGTCACAGGAAACTTTGCCATGGTCACCCGTGCGGTCTTAGCACTCATTTCTTGTGCTAAGCAACCTTAAACTCACACAACTTGACTAGAAAAAAAGGAAGTTAATGGGGAAAGCTTTACTATACAAAGGAAGTTATACAAGAGGTGTTTTAGAGAGTGTAAAGAGATTGTTACAAATGAAGGGGGAGTGTCGACCTATGTATAGCCTGATTCCATTCCTAAAAACATTCTAGAATTTCCTCCAATATGCATAAGTGTGGAGTTTTCTAAAATACTACACAACATTCTTACATAAATCCATGATATACTAGAGAAGTCTAGATCATCTTAGAATACTCTCTAAGTATCTACACTATTCTAGAACATTCTAGACTACTCTAAAATCTTTTAAGCCTTCTAGAATCTTTTGGAATCTTCTAAAACCTTCTAGAAATTCTAAAACATTATAGAACCTTTTAGAATCTTTCAAAACCTTCCAATGTCATATGACCCTATTTAGAAATAGTTCTAGAAGAACTTCTCGCCTCAGCTCGACTTGTCACGCCCAAGTGGTTTTGCCACTCCCTTTACCAACATTTGGCATGATATTTAGTTACTAATCAAGAGGTCTTGAGTTTAAGTCATGAGTGTGTAATGTGTGTGTGAGTTTATCTTAGTTGACTTAAATGTCCAAAATAATAATAATTTTTTTAATAAATATAATAGTTGCAGCCTATCGTCACATATCCTCAAGACAACCTCAAAAAATAGTTATAAAACTATACAAAATGACAATCTTTATAAGATGTAAAAAATCATTAAAATATGCATTGATATGTGCCATAAAAAATATATATATATTTTTTTTATATGATTTAAATATTAAAATGATATATAAAAGATAAAAAATTTGTAAATTCTATATATAAAAAAAAAACCATAAACAAATGAAACCTTTAAATGTGAAAGAGGGCGGTTAATCTGTGTGGAAAGGTGGGAGTTTTTGCTCTGCTAGGGTTTCTTCCCGCCGCCCCTTCCCGGTTTTGAGCTCTCTTCTTCACCCCTTCCTCCGGCGGTTGCCGGAGGACTTCCTTCTTCTTTTTCTTCATGGAGCCTCCTTCTTTGTCGGATTTCCCTCCCCTGGCTGGACATGCAGGGGCTTCTTCCTCTTCTGCTCCTGCGCGGGTTTGGAAGCATATCGTGGTGGACTCTGTCCCCATCTCTAAAGATTTACCTCTATCTTTTCTTCCTCTAGAACCAGAGATTATCCCTTTTGCTGGTGAGCGTCTTGTTAAAGGTGCAGAGAACTGGAATCTCTGTCTCGTTGGTTACTCCATAGGAAGGCGTCCCTATTATGAAGCTCTGCTTGGAGCAATCAAAAAAACTTGGTCTTTGAAAGGTTCCTTGCAACTCCTTTCTCTGTCTGATGGTTTCTTTCTTCTTCGTTTTTCCACTTCGGAAGACTATGAGATGGCTTGGTCGAAGGGTGTTTGGTTCTTCTTAGGTCGTCCCTTTCTCCTTCAAAAATGGTCTCCTAAATTTCGTCCCAAACGTGAAAACTTCACATCTATTCCTATCTGGGTCAAGATCCTGGATCTGCCTTTGGTCTGTTGGAACTCCGAAGGAATTTCACGTATAGCTAGCAAAATAGGGATTCCATTAGCAGTCGATGCTCTTACTACTCAAAAACTCGTCTCACCTTTGCAAGAGTTTGTATACAAGTTGATGCTTCTGCTACTTTTCCTGAGGAAATTCCTATCTCTATTGAGGAAGATGTGTTTAGCCTAAAAATACAATATGAATGGAAACCCACCATTTGTGAGCACTGTAAATCTTTGGTGCATCCCTCCTCGGCTTGCCCCACGAAACCGACAGAACAGCCCAAAAATATTCCCTCTAATGCTCTTCCGCCTCCTTCTTTTCGTGGGAGAAGTAAGAGTAGAAGACCACAAGGTAGGAATGTGTCCTCATCTCTGACTATTCCTCCTTCTATCATCCCGCCTTCCATCATTCTATCGGAAAACTTTACTGCTGTTGCTCAGCCTAGTAAAGAAGCTGTTGAGCCTCCTAAGGCTCAGTCTAATTCGGTGGTTCATACGTCTCCGAATCCTGTTATTGATACTCCAGTCTCCATTACACTACCCCCTCCTGGTTCTGATACTCCTCTAGCAGAACCCTAGCTTCCGCACATACCCAACCTTAACTCCCCTCAGGAAGAAACTTCCTCCTCAACATCACCCCAACTACAGAGCAACAAAAACCCCGTCACAAAAATACATTCCCCCAACAAATTTGATGCCTTGAAATCTTTGGTGGAGGATAATGAGAATTGCACTGAGGATGCTTCTCTGGATACTGACGCCTCGACCAGGGCAAAAGAAAAGGATAAAGCCATTTTGCAATCGGGTAAGCAAAGCAAGAATGTGAAAGGGAAGCAAGCCAAAAAGGGCTCTTCAACCAACAGGTAACTATGTCTGTGCCTTCTATTGCTAGCTGGAACATTCGGGGTTTCAACAGCCCAGACAAGGTTTACTCTTGTAAACGACTTATTTCTGCTTTCCAACTGGACCTTTTATGTATTTTGGAGACTCGGATTCTTCTGCCTTCTCTTCTCAATCCCTTCTTCTGTGATTCTCATGTCCTCTTCCCTGCTGAAGGATCTTGCCACAACTTTAACCTTGCTACTCCTGGTCGAATCTGGATCAAATGGAACGCTTCTAAAATCAACTTTACCCCCACTAGCATCACTCCCCAATCCATTTCGGGTTTAGTTGAAGGTTCCAATTTCACGTCTTTTTTGTTAACTGCTGTTTATGCTGACAATGAGAGAGATAGTAGGATCTTACTCTGGGATTCTATCAAGAATCTTGTTATTCCTCCCACTCAGCCCTGGATTCTTCTTGATGATTGGAACTGTTGCAGGTTTGCCACTGATAAAATGGGGGGGTCTTCCTTAACTCACAATAACTTGGGGGAATTAAACTCTCTCATTTTTGATACCAATCTGGAAGAAATGAATTCTGTGGGGAATAATTATACTTGGTTCAATCAGCGTATTAGTAATCCAATTCATATTAAATTGGATAGAGTTTTTGTGAATGGTGATTGGATTACTTCTTTTCCTTCTTCTTATTACTCTGTGCAAGCCCCGTCTTGCTCTGACCATTGTCCTCTTGTAATTCATTCCCCTAAGATTTCTACTGCTCATCATAGGTTCCTTTTTAAAAATTACTGGACTAATATTGATGCTTACTGGTTCATTCTTCTTGATGTCTTCTCTACTACTCAAATTGGCAACCCTCTTGCTGACTTCTGTCTTAAACTTCGTACCTTGAAGAAAAGGTTGAAGCTTGAACCTTGGACTAATGCTAAAGCTGTCTATGAGCATCTGGATTCTTTACTCAACCTTCAAAGCTTCTACTTGGATCAAATTTCTGTCGATTCTAACAATAATGGTCTGAACTGTAAATTGAAGGATGTGAATGATAAAATCAGTACTTACACCTCTTTAAAAGTTTCGTGGATCATTCAAAGAGCCAAAGCTGCTTGGCTCACCCAAGGAGAGGATGATTTAAAGTTTTTATATGCTAAAATTCGTAAGAGAAGGGCTAGTAGCAATGCTGTGGTGAACTACGCTACCTCTACCAACTCTTTAAATGCTGATGCTATATCCGATATCTTGAATCATTTCCAGCTTCTCTATAATCCTGCTAGCATTCAGGATCCTAATGTGGATTTATTTCCGGTGGGAGAAACTTTAAATTCTACTGATGCTGACTTTCTTATTTCTTCAATTTCTGATGTTGAAATTAAGAATGCGGTTTATGAAGGCAAGGCTTCCTCATCTCCTGGACCAGATGGATTCAATTTCCATTTTTATAAAAGAAGCTGGCACATCATTGGGCCTTCTGTCTGTAAGGCTGTTAAATTCTTTTTTAATTATGGTAATATGCCGGTGGGAATTAAATCTACTGCTCTTGCTCTGATTCCTAAAACTAAAAATGCTGCTTCTTTTGCTGACTTTAGACCCATTGCTCTGTGTAATGTTATTTACAAAATTATTTCTAAAGTTATTGCTAATAGGCTTAAACTTATTATGCCTTGTATTGTTAAAAACAACCAGTCTGGGTTTATTAAGCACAGAATTTCTACGGACAACATTATTCTGGCTCAGGACATTTTAACCTATGCTGTCAAAGGGAAGAGGAATGTTTTTTGTGCTAAATTTGACATTCGTAAAGCTTTTGACACAATTTCAAGGGATTTTATCTTGGCTCGGCTTCATCAGAAGGGTTTCCCCACTATTTTTATAAATTGGATAAAGAATTGTATTTATGATGTTAATTTTTCCATCATGATCAAAGGAGCTCTTGAAGGTTACTTTCATTCCTCTGCTGGTCTTAGGCAAGGCTGCCCTTTAAGCCCTTACCTTTTTTGTATTGCTATGGATGCTTTATCTTCTCTTTTGGATAACAATGATTTCAAAGGGGTTACTCACAACAACTTCAAACTGACCCACCTTCTCTATGCTGATGACTTGCTTGTTTTTGGTGAAGTCTCTACTGTCAACTGCTCACACCTTCTAAATACTTTAAACTGTTTCACCAACTCCACGGGTTTGCACATAAATTTGGATAAAAGTTCCATCCTGATGCCCAAGCATCTTGCTAGTGCTAATGATATTCAAAGAGCTCTTGGTTTATCTTTTAAGGATACTGTCACCTATCTTGGTGTTCCTATTTCTTTCAGGAGTTTGAATATTGCTGATGTTGCACCTTTACTGGATGATATTACAAAAAAATTTTCTGGTTGGAATGCCAAATTGCTATCTTTTGCGGGGAGGATCCAATTTTTGAAATACACTATGATTAATTCCATTGCATATTGGATTAGGGGGGCAATTTTACCTAAAGCAGCTTTCAAATTTTTTAGAAAAATTGCTTCTAAGTTTCTTTTTTTTGGGGATCACAATGCGGGGAAGAAGCTTCACCTTGTCTCTTGGGATAAAGTCTGTTTGCCTAAAGATAAAGGAGGTCTTGGCATTTTTAATTTCAATGCCTTAATTCATTGTTACAACTGCTCTCTCATTTACAGAATTTACAACTCCAATTCTCTTCTTGCTGACTGGGTCCTTAAATACTACTCCTCCCCTTGGAAACCTCCTCACTCAAGAGCTTCAAAGTATTGGAAAAACATATGTGCCACTGCTGCTGTTACTACTTCTAATTGGATTTTTAAGATCAATAAGTCTTCTCAATCCTCTTTTCTCTGGGATCATTGGTGTAACAATAACAGATTGGTGGACTTGAACCCTGAGCTGGTGAACTATGTGGATTGCCCTGTTAATACCTTTATTGACGAGGATGGGTTTTGGCATTTTCCCATTTCTCTTTCTAATGACTTAACTGAAGCTATTTCGTCTGTTTTCATTTTTGACTCCATTTCTGAGAACATCACCTGGAGTACTGGAACCAAGCCTACTTTTAAGGATTACTGCAAGAACTACTTTCAAAACCTTCCAAACTGTTCCTGGGCGGATTTAATTTGGCATAAGAAGCATTCTTTACGTTTTTCATCCTACTCCTGGCTTGCTCTTGTGGGTGGTCTCAAAACTGCTACTGCTCTGCATCATAGGAATATTGTGGTTGATTTGCATTGCTCTCTCTGTCACTCCTCCCCTGAAAGCACCTCTCATCTGTATTTTGAGTGTAATTTCTCCCACTCAATTCTCTCCTGTCTGATTCCTGAGTCTGCCGCTTTATTGATGAGACCAAATCTGATGCAAATGTTAGACTGGGTGAATGAGAATGACAGCTTTTCTTCTACTAAGAAAAAACTTTACTTCTTTTCTATAAGTTGTTTGATTTACTTTATTTGGAGAGAGAGGAATGAAAGGAGATTCAAATCTAATGCCTCTAGTACCACTACTGTGAAGCTTAAAATCAACAGAGTTATTTCTACTAAAGTCTCAAAATGGCATGGGCAAAACAGAATTACTTGATGTTGGCATTCCTCCTTTGCTGTGAAATCTGGCTGACTTGTTGTTACTGGCTGATAAGAGGTTATTGGGACAATTGGAGACGCTATATCTGCATTGACCGTTCCTGGACGATGATGATGCTCTCTCGACTGGATCCCTTGGAGGGCCTTTGGGGCAATCAGGGATCAATCTCTTCGCTGCAATCCAATTTTCTTATTTCTGAGTCCAGGAACTTCTGGCCTCGAGAGCATTGGTGTTTTTTTGGCTGTGGCTGTTGCCTGCTTGCAATCTTCTTCCTATCTGTCAATCAGTTTTGGCTTTGTGATTGACTGGTCCTGTTGCAATTTTGTTTATGGAATGTATTTTTGTCTTACTTCTGCAGCAAATGCTGATAGGTTGATTGTATTTTTTCTTTTATTGTTGCTTTATAATATCTGAATGTTGGACTATACTGGACGGTTGTGGTATAGTCAACTTTTAACTTGTAATCTTTTTTATAGCAATGAAATGGGCTAACGCCTCTAAATTTTCCCAAAAAAAAAAAAAAATCTGTGTGGAAAGAGGTAAGAAGGCCAAAAAGGTTAAAATGGCGCGGTCAAAGCTGGCTTTCGCCATAACTATGCATAACTCCGTCAGGCTGATTCAGACACTGAGAGAAGAACTGGAGAGGAATAATTTGCTACAGTTTCAAGGGAAAAGGGTGCTAGTACAATTGGAGAAACGGCCCGAAAATCACAGCCGTTGATTGTTCTGGGGACCGCCATTCGTCCTTTTCTGCTCTTTTGTTTTACTCTGTCTGAGCCTCTGATGCAACCACAGAAGCAGCTCGTGGGCCGAGCTGACTCCTCAGCATGGGGAGAGGAATCTATGGGAACCATCACGTTCCAATGAACGGCTCAGATTCTTTATTCCGCCATCTACTTTTTAAAAACTCTCTCTCTCTCTCTCTCTCCTCCTTTCTCATATTGTTAAATGCTTAAATTTTAATACAAATAGATTAAAGGAATGTTTGCAAAGATTGCAGCATTTGATAAATTTATTATGAAATTATTATCAAGAAAAGAATTTTTTATCATGATTATAAAAAAATAAATTTCTAAAAATGAATAAAAAATGAATAAAATTATATTTGTTATTTAAAAATTAAAATAATAAAAAAACTGTATTACTAAGTTTTTATGTGGTGGATAAGATTCAATTTGAAGATCTTGACGACAACAAAATCGTTATCAAATTAGTTAAGAAAAACCCACTCAGTTCTCGGTCTTCCACATCTATTTCTACGTTGAAAAGTTCTGATTTGGGTCACAATTAATGAGAGAAAGAATAGAAGGAGGAGAAGTGGACCAACTGAAAAGACCCATCAGCATTACTCTCCGAAATTATTCTATTACGATCCGTTTCCTTCAAGAAAGCCATTTTACGCCAAATCTTTTAAACAAAGCATTGAAAGAAAAAGATAACCAAATTTTCATCAAAACCCTCCTTTTACTTCCTAAGCACTTACAACATTAGCGAGCGATAGAGCCATTTCATCTCTTAGAGCATCTCCAACCGAACGCAAACCGTCAAACATGCGTATGGCGTCGTTCGGTCGCTCCAGCCAAACGTCAAATCTTCCGTCATTTACTTGCGAGTGAACAGTGCAACGCCTCACCTATATTATTTAGCTCTCTCAACCGAAAAAATGCACCAAAATACTTAAAATGCAATTAGATTTGAGCAGCACCGCGGCATTTTAAAATTTAGTTATATTTTGCCGTAAAAAAATGAAGTCCTCCGTTGTAGATGCCCTTAAAGTTTTATTAACGAGCGAATAATCTTACGTTGAAACAAAAATCTCATCTTTTTGCAGCACTAGCAAATTAAATACGGGCCAACAAATTACTTACTGAAGAAACAAAACATCAAAAGCACAGATACAAATCCCTGCCCATATTCCCATATTACATAGAAGGAGAGAGCGGCATTTGATTAAGCCCAAGGCTTTCCTTATTCAAACTTAGCCGCAGCTTGGTCGACGAAGAAGCCGCCTCGCCGGGGTACTCCCTTCTCTTAGCACAGATACTAACGCCAAACAGCTTCGTTGGGCTCCCACTGCTCTCACTATCCTTCCCATCCGGCCTTGCCGATGGGTCCTGATCAGCTATAGTCAGCGAACTGCTAGACGTCGCACTTCCTCCTGAGTTCAGACCCGCCGCCCCACGGCGGAGTTCGTAGAAAGAACCACTCGGGCCGACCGGCCGGACGTGGTTTTGCACGAAGTAAATGATATCGTTGTAAAGCCTCCGCATGTGAGCCAGCTCAGACATAAGCGCCGCGTTGCTCCGCCGAAGCTGTTCGTTCTCCTCAAGCAAAGCCGGCGCCGAACCTCCGATGGCTGCAGCTTCGCCAACGTTACCGAGTAAGAAGAGGCGTTTTGCGGCGGCGGGTGCAGAGTAGTAATCTTCAAAAGGGGTTTGAAAGAGTGGAGAGAAAGATGGCTGTAACGAGCTGGCGGCTGCTACCGCGGCTGCTGAGGTTTTCCGGCGGTGGATCTCGCATAAGAGATTTTTCTCTCCTTTGCGAAAGAACTCGTTGGCGAACTCCCATCTCTCCGGCACAACCTTCCTAAATCCCTGGCGAGAACAGAACGTACATAAAACTATGTAAGAGTGGATAAAGAGGAGAAGAGGAAAGAATGAGAAGGCGCGCGTGAGTTAAATACGGACGTAGGTGTTGAGCTGGCGGACGAAGGAGGAGAAGTTGTTGTGTTTGAAGTAGTTAGGGAGGAGGTCGCGTGCGAACTCCGGCGGGCGCCAAACGACGAAGGTGGAGACACGGTCGTCGCCCCATGACACGATGTGGTTGGTTGAGGGGTCGTCGACGAGCTGGTACGTTTTAGTCAGGAATGGCGCCGGCATGGCCTGAGCCGCCTCCCCTCCCCCCGCCTCCCAGTTTCTATCCAGCATTTCTCCAGTGAGGAAAAGGCGGTTTTTTTCTTGGCCTCGGGGTTGATGGAGGACAATGGGGCAGTAGTAGGCTTCTTAGGTTTTTAAAGAAGGGAGTAGGAAGAAGGGTGGAGAAGAAGGGAATATGTGTCCCTGTGTCTGTAAGCGCTTGGGAGAAGATCGAGATCGAGAGAGGGAGAGAGAGAGAGGGAGAGAGAGAGGAGGGTGGTTTCAAGTTACAATGTAAACCCGTGACTCTGTCTTTCTCTTCGCTTCTCTTCTCTTTCTTGAGGTGCGCCACTCAGTTGGGAATTGAAGGCTTTTAGCTGAGATCTGGCCTCGTTGGTTTTGGTTCCTTGTTGGTTTATTATAGGACCTAGTCTCTCTGTCCAACATCAACGAGGCTTTTAGAGCATCTCCAATTAAAAATCTCATATTTCACTCCTATCAGAACTAGGGGTGCAAACGAGTCGAGTCGAGCTCGAGCTCAAGGTTGTTCGAGCCTAGCTCGTTAGTTATGCATGCGGCTCGAGCTCGAGCTCGACTCGAGTCAAGAACTCGAGCTCGAGCTCGACTCGTGTGTCCGAAAACAGGCTCGTTAGCTTGAGCTCGAATAGTGAGCTCGAGCTCGACTCGATTATAAGCTCGATTACAAGCTCGAATTGATTTTTTTTAATGAATTTTTCACATTAAAAAATGATGCTTTTAACATAATTTTCACCATTAAAAAGCACATTATAAGTTACTTAAAAAAACATGATGTCATTAAGATAAAATCTAATATAAAACAATAAAAAATTTTACATTTTCTTGACAATAGCAAACCACAAGGATATCATATTAATAAAATTAATAACATGAAAGTTATAAATCCATAAAGGTTTGCTTGGTTACAAATTTCTCAAACATAAACATAATAAAATGAAAGATCTGAAATAGTCAATACTGTAGGATCAAATTATCAAAATCTCAAAACATAATCATATATAATGTCTCAAACAGTCCTTAAAAATACATTATGACCAAAATGACAAGTTTTTCATATCTTCTTCATCTTCAAGACTTCATCTACCTGCAAAACTGCAATTAGAACGAAGAGCATTATAAAACTTATTACGGAATTAAAACTAAAGCATTAGTTGAGAGAAGGTATATATATTGAAAGAAATAACAATACCTGAAGAACCCAAAAGCTAAGTAGTGATTCGATGCAGAAGAACCCAAATCCAATAAAGTAGAATATCTGTAAACAAAAGTTAATCCAGATTTATTGACAAGATGACGATGATTTTTTTGCAAGATGAAGTGTGCATTAAGTGAAATAACAATTCTCAGTGAAAAAAGCAAAACAAAGAGCATTACGGTTAGCTATTCATCATAACTACAAAATAATAGTGAATTGTCAATTGTGAAAAAATAACAATTCTTTGGCAAGTGCAGCTTGTAGATACAACGAAGAGAAGTCCAAGGTCCATACAGAGAATAGATACAATGAAATGCAATATGATTTTTCAAAGTTGCATACAAAATTGGTACATTTAAAAATTTGATCCATCAAGATCACGTTCAGACAAACAGTCATAATCATACAGCCCTAAATCAATGACCGAAAAACAAGAGAATGACAAAATCATGAATAAGCAAACAAATCTTATTTAACTCATTATCAACTATCAACAGCAGCAAGAATAGTAAATTGAATAAATATTTATTTTGATTGGTTAAAATAAGCAAAGAAATTGCAGGTACAGTAACCATTTAACATTTACCAGAAATTTACCTTCATAATAATCTTCAAGTACATGGTATCGGTATCTCAATTTCATCGTCGTCCTCCTCTTCCTATAAACAATTGCAAAGCTTATCAGTTATAAAATAAACATTCAACGAATTACTAAAAACATTAAAAATAAATACCTTCATTCTTCCCTTCAAACCATACTGAGCACGTATCCAATTCGACCCACATATCAAAGCCTGAACCGTTTTAATTCCCAATTTTGAACGATATGTATCAACCACTCGCTCACCTGCTGAGAATGTAGATTCAGAAGCTACCGTGCTGATAGGAATTGCTAAAATCTCCACAGCCAATCTTGATAATACACGGTATTTTGCTTGGTTGCTTTTCCACCACCCAATGACATCAAAAGTCTTACCGGGAGGACAAATCTCTAAGCCATCTTCAAGATAATTATCCAAATCTGATTTAGCAGGTTTCTTGCTTGTTTTTTCGGATACAAATGCTGTGAAATCAAGCCATCCACTATACTTATTTGATCCACCTTCATGAGAAGTACTTGAAGAATGACTTCCTCCTTGTGTAGACTCCTTTCTTAATCTAAATGTTTCACAAGCTCCTTTTGCTTCATCTTCAAAGTTTCTTACATACTCTTTAAATAATTCGTATAACAAAGTACGAACATATGCAATATTTTGCCCACTTTGATCACAATAGATCATTGGATATGCAAACTCTATCACTAGAAATTTCATTCTAGGATCCATAATAGCACCAAATGCCATGAGCAGATTACATTCTCCCCATTATTTGTCAAATTTTTCTTTCATTTTCATAGTCATGTGCCTTACAAAATCATCAGAAGAAATAGAGCTATCATCTAATACCTTCTTGATGGTACAAATTTGGGACAAAAATAAATTTGAAGTTGGATATTCAGTGCCAGAAATTATATTAGTTGCTTCGTTAAAATAACCAAGCACTTCACAAACCTTCTCTATTTTAGTCCACTCATCTTTCGTTGGACTATTGTGATAAGTAACTTCCCTCTCACTATACGAAGTGAATGCCTCCCTCAACTGAAGTGCCACTGTAAGCATATTATAGGTTGAGTTCCATCTTGTCGGACAATCCATAATCAATTTTCTAGTGGGTAAATGCAACTGATGTACAACATCAGCAAATCGAAGTAATCTGCCTTCAGAAGCATTCAAGAAACTTACTGTATCTCGAATTTTTTCCACCACAAACTCAATGCTTTAATACCATCTTTCACCATTAAATTTAAGATGTGAGCATAACAGCAAACATGAAATATTTTTCCACCAAAAAATAATTATTTCCTTACACGAAAGTTATCCTTTAAGAGTTTGATTGCACGATCATTATTAGATGCATTATCAACTGAAATTGTGAAGACTTTGTTCTCTAAATCCCATTCATTGAGTGACTTGTAGAAAGTGTCAACTATTTCTGTTGTAGTGTGAGGAGGAGACAAGTGAAGAAAGCTGAGTACACGCTTTTGTAACTTCCAATTTGAATCTACAAAATGACCAGTGACTACCATATAAAAAATTCTTTGGTTCTTCGACTTCCAAATGTCTGTTGTAAAACTGATTCTGTTTATACTTTTTAATGCATTCTGAAGTTTTTTTTTTCCATCTCATAAACTAAAAATACATCACTACGAGCTGTTGTTCTTGAGTATTTCAAAAAATAGGGAGACGTTGCCTTCAAAACAAGGTTAAAACCAAACTTTTCCACAACTGAAAATGGCTTTTCATTGATCAAAATGTAGTGTGCAATACTCTCTCTAACTTTAGAATTATCATAAGAAAATGTTGTCAAACTAGCACTCTCTTGTGAGTTGTCTGCTGTAGAATCAATCTCCTTAGGTTGAAAATGAAGCACTTTTTGGTTTTTGATGAAACGAATTCTAGCTACACAACGATCTAGATGACGTCTAAATTGTGTAGTCGACCCAGTACTTCCTATGGCGAGGGCCCTCTTACAATGAATGCATTCTCCTTTCTTCTGACCATTAGCAAGTTTCACTTCCTTAAACTCGTCCCAAACAGATGATGTCTTCTTTCGTTTTTTTATTGCAATAGGATTAATATCTTCTTCCTGGTCACATATGCCTACAACATCTCCTTCTACAGCCTTATTCTCTTCCACTACATCATCATTTTCATTCAACCCAATATTTTCTTGTACACTTCCAGATGGTACTTCATCTAAAGTCTCCAAAATTATCTCCTCACTAATGTTATCTTCAACAATTGGTTCATGTGACATCTAGAAAGACAAAGTTTGAATAGCACACAACAAAGAGAAAAAAATTAACATAAAAAATATATATTGATATAACCATAGTTACCAAATAGTAGAAAATTAAAAATTAACTAGCAATTTCAAAAATGACTGAAGTTTGATTAGCATGCAAAAAAGAGCAAAAAACTAAATAATAAAGATTCATTACTTTCTTTCTCAAATACATTTTATATTTCAGAACTACTCAAAATTAAATAAAGAGTTATTATATTCATAAGCCAATTTTTCTAATCTCCTAAATTTATTAGTACAAACTTCATTAAGGAGATAAGAACAAAACCGTACTAGGTTCAGAGAATCAGTCATATCTAATTAAACTTACAAACATGAAAAGAATTGAAGAGTTATTATATTCATAATCTCACATGGTTAACTCAGAATTGTTTGTCTTCAATAATTTAGAACAGAGAAACGGCATGTCTTAGAATCCAATAACTTGCTTGTAGGATATTGTTAATATAAGGCGGTTAAGTTATTTACTGTATTTTCAAGTATTGAACGCAAATCAATTATTCACTGGAAGATCAAATACATACATAGAGTATACAAAGGCATAAATCGGAGAGGCTAAAAACTAAAGAAAAAATTTCAGTAAAATATACCTAAGAAGATGCTCCAACAAAAATAAGTGATGTTTTACCTTGAGCACGGGAGCAAGCTCTCTAAAATCCAAATCCTTAAATGCTATCCTACTTGAACACCAGAAAAAATTCAAAGAAAAATAAAAAAACAGAGAAAAAGAAGAAGAAGAATCAAAATCCAAACCAAATCTTAGAACTCTCTCTCTACTAACCATTTGAACCCTGCTTGAGCACCGGTAGAACAGCAGACAAGACAAGGAAGAAGAAGAATGCCCTAGCTCTCGAACAGGAGACGCCGCCCAGTCGCACAACACGCGAAAAGAAATAATAGACCGGCTTTCAGACAGAGGTTTATTACTTGTTGATTCACTGATTTTCGTCCCACACCCGGTTCAGGTTTGGACCGGTCCCGCGGTTCCAGCCCTCCGCTGCTCCGCAATTTGCAAGTGCGAAATAAATTTTGGAATCTGCCCGCCCATTTTAATCGAGCCGGCTCGACGATCAAACGAGCCGAACGAAGCTTGGATCGAACTCGAGCTCGATAATACACCGAGCTCGAAATTTTGCTCGAACTCGAGCTCGATACTCGATAAGCTCGACTCGCGAGCTCGTTAACGAGTCGAGCCCGAGTCAGCTCACGAGTCGGCTTGACTTGTTTGCACCCCTAATCAGAACACAATAAATAATTACTTATGTAATTTCCTATTATAATTATCTATGGCATTTGTGTAAATATATTTGTCATTTCTCTGTATCTAGCCTATATATACATAGGCATGTAACGTGAGCTAGATGAATAAGATAGAAATACTTTTCCTCTTATCTCTCTCTCGACCTCTTCTTGTTCTTGGTTTAAGTTTCTTCATGGTATCAGAGCAGCGTGAATGATCCACGCTCATGGCTACCCGCACCTCCTCTGATCTCGCCGATCACTCTGAATCCTTCTCCTCCTCCGGCGATCCCTCTATTCCAGCGACGCTCAAGTTCGTCGTATCCAATCTTAAGAACTTTGTCACTTTTTCTCTAGCACCGGACAACTATGCTCTATGGCGATCTCAAATCATGAAGATCTTCAGAGCAAATTACTTCGACAAATTTCTTGATCCTTACAGCCCTCCTCCACCCCTTCAAGGCTTCTCCCAGCTTGAACATTCCTCCAAACTTGCGGCAACCGATACCGAACTCACTCCCGTTAAAATCCACAATCAATCCCTCTGTCTCACACCGACTCACTTCCTCCTCCAACTCTGCAACACGCTAACCTGCTGCCTCCCAGCCCCAGTCCCTCCATCCCGCAACCGATCCCACCTCCCGTGCATCAAATGGTTACACGTCTGAAGACTGGCTCGCTCAAACCCACACGTAAACTAAATCTTCTTCATCAACACACTAGCCCCAACCATCTCACTGACCCAACAGCATACACTGAATCCGTCAAACACGAAAAATGGCGTCGAGCTATGGCAAAGGAATTCTTTGCTCTTCAAAAGCAAGGTACCTGGAATCTTGTCAAACCTCCCCCTAATGCTTCTATTCTTGGATGCAGGTGGACCTATTGCACCAACACACATGCAAATGGTTCGGTAGCTACTCACAAAGCACGCCTTGTCGCACAAGGAAACCATCAAGAATACGGCATCGACTACTTCGAGACATTTAGCTCGGTGGCGAAACTTCCTACAATTTGCATTCTACTAACAATAGCGCTTAATAACAATTGGCCAGTTCAGCAACTGGACGTTGCTAACGCCTTTCTTCACAGTAAACTACAAGAAACAGTATACATGCACCAATTAAAAGGTTTTGCAGACTCCGAACACCCGGACTATGTCTGCCATCTTCACAAAGCTCTTTACGGTCATAAACAGGCCCCTCGGCAGTGGTTCAACACATTCACCTCGTCTCCTTAGGCTTTGTTCACAGTCAAGCCGATCAATCTCTCCTCATCCGCCGCAAATCAAACCACCAAATTTTCCTGCTCATGTACGTTGATGATATCCTAATCACCGGCTCCGACTCCCAGGCTATTTCCGAAGTGCTGCATCAACTAACAACACAATTCGAAATGAAGCACCTGGACAACACAACGGAATTTCTTGGCATAAAAATAGACTATGACCAACCACAATATTTCCTGTCACAGCAGAAATATGCTACGCATATTCTTAATCAAGCCAATCTACTACAATGCAATGCCTTGGCTAACCCAACGTGCACTAAGATCCCAACCTCGTTCAATCAGGCCGACAGTCTCAATGACCCCGCTCTCTACAGACGTTTAATTGGGTCACTTTAATACCTAACGCTCACCAGACCCGACATCGCCTACAGTATTAACCTTCTATCCCAACAAATGCACAAACCACTGGAGCAACACTTTTATCTTCTCAAACGACTTCTTCGTTACATAAAAGGTACTATTGATTATGGCATTCCAATTACCAAATCTAATCTCTCCCTTAAATCTTTTTCAGATGCCGACTGGGCAGGCGATCTAGTATCAAGAAAATCAACTTTTGGTTTCTGCTCCTTTTTGGGAGACACACTCATCTCCTGGACCGTCAAGAAGCAACACACAGTCTCAAGATCCTCTACCGAGTCAGAATATCGCACCCTCGCTGCCTTAACTGCGGACATCATCTGGATAAGAAGACTCCTAAACGAATTCGGCATCGCGCACCAATCACCAACTGCCTTATACTGTGATAACACCTCCGCAATAGCTCTCGCCAATAATCCTATCTTCCACGCCCGCACGAAGCACATAGAAATAGATCAAAAGTTCGTACGGGGTCACATTCAAGCTCAAAACATTCGTCTTCTACCAATCAGCTCTAATGATCAAGTTGCAGACATATTCACCAAACCGCTCTCCACTCCTCGGTTTCAATATCTCAGACTCAAACTGACCGTGACTCAACCACCATAAGTTTGCAGGGGCATATTAGAACACAATATATAATTACTTATGTAATTTCCTATTATAGTTATATATGGCATTTGTGTAAATATATTTTTCATTTCTCTGTGTCTAGCCTATATATACATAGGCATGTACCGTGAGCTAGAAGAATAAGATAGAAATACTTTTCCTCTCATCTCTCTCTCGTCCTGTTCTTGTTCTTGTTCTTGGTTTAATTTTCTTCAACTCCAAAATGTCTTGAAACCACAAAATGCCGCGATTCATCTCCAATCGAATTCCACTTTTCACGCTTTTGCAGGTAACGGTTCTCTCTTCTTTCCCGTGCCAAGTTCGGTAGAGAGGTAAAAATGACGGAGATGAACAGTGCAACGCCAATATTGGCATCCCACTGTTCACCCGCAACCAAATAGCGGGAAATTTGCGGTTCGGCTGGAGCTGTCCAAGGACTCCATTGAAGCGGTTGCAGTTCGGTTGGAGATGCCCTTAGTGAGTATAGCAAGATTTTCTTTGGAGTTGTTATTGACAAAATTCTAATATTGAAAAATAATAATAATAAATGTAGAACACAAAATGTTTGATCGGCTGTATATATTATTTTTCTTAATTAAAATTGAGCTCAACAAATAACTTTTAAAAAATAAAAAATAATAATTTTTTACAAATATTTATGCATAATTATTTATTAGTATCACGTACAATTCAAAATTTTGTTTTATGTAAACCGTAAGAAATTAATTAGTTTACTACAAGTATAATCTAATACAAAATTGTAAAAGAACTAATTTATATTTTAATTATTGTTAATTTTAAAGAATATTTCAACTTTAAATATCAAAATTTTATTATTTTTCTAAACATTAACTAACCAAATAAGCGATTGCTCGACAGTAAACAAAATAATCATCTTTATCATCAATTATTTTAGCTTTGTTGGGTCTATGAAATCATTAATTGTTCAACAAAATTTTTTATTGAAGCATCTCACCATGATGATTTTAATGGAACAAAAGACATTCAAATAAAACTTCTAATGACTCAAAAAAAAAAGTTTAAATAGATAAGCTTGTTGCGCGCTAGAATATTTGTGATGGTAAAGTCAAAGAATTTTTTGTCCTAGCATTACATGGATATCTAACACATAATCAAATAACTTAAAAACACCAGGATATTTACATGGAAATCCCTGAAAAAAAGAAAAGACTACAGGGTCACGTCCAGTTTAAATGATTCCACTAGTGTTTAAATAGATTACAAATATCACCTCTAAACTTGAGGACAATTAAGGAAGTTGGTTGAACTTTGTGTGAATGATGACGGTCGGGCAGGAGTTTGACGATGGTAGAGCGGAAGTTTGATAACTATCGAGCAGAAGTCTAGCAATGGACGGTAGTCGGGCAGAAGTTCTGTGACAGTCGGTGGCAGTGCAAAAGTCCAATGGCAGTCGGTAGCCAGGAGGTTGTCGAGGGGAGAAGTTTAGTGGAAAGAGAGCTCACAAATTTTTCTTCCTCTCTTCTCTCCTTTCTCTTTCTTGTCTCACTCTGAATGAAGAATAAGTGACATATTAATTATTGTTTTTTGGGAGTGTGGCTAGTAAATAAGGAGAATTTCAAAGTGATGTTGGGAGTGTTTTTTATGGATGATCGATATTGACTCTCTCGATCATAAACTATTTATCAAGAATTAAAATGTCTTAATGATTTTATCATTTGGTAATCTTTGGCTTGTTGAATTCTTCTCGTCGAGTCGCTCGATTTGACTATAAGCATGTCACATTTGAATATCATTTGGTCATCCAATTTATAAATTGAACATTCTAAATGTGTTTTGGGTCCTCGATTTGGACTCATTTGGGCTCGAATTGGATTGAATTTGGTGTCATTGGGTTCGCCTCCTCAATTCGACTATAAGTCTATAAGTTTGCTGAAATCATAGTTAAGATGCTCTAGATTTAATTTTGAAAGTTTTCAATTTAAATTTGCTTCAAGATTCGTGCTTGATCAAGCTACTTTTTTGATGATATATCAAGACTAAATTAAATTAGATGAGGTTGGTACTTATGCCCCTATGTATGAACAAATGGATATGGACTTCAAATATAATTATTTTGATGTTAGAAAAGATAAGAAAAGCACTCTACATATAAATAGTTCGATCACTTGAATCGATGAACATCATGAGATGATCAGATAAACAATCAAAAATTGACAAAGCATGACTCTTAAAGTGGTATGGCTCACAAACCTATATTTATTATACAAGTTTCTCTTATTATGTCCCTTATGATTATCGGAGGATTACAATACTTAGAAATTTTTGAAATACAATAATAGAGGAAACAAGTGGACATGCAAAGTGAATTATAGAAGATTTTGGGGGGGAAGAGAGGTGCAATAGGCTATAATGATAGGTAGTGCCCAAAGGGAGGTGAATAAAAAGTTTATGGAGCATAACAAATTATATTAATATAAGCATTGATGTTAAGTGTTAAAGGTAAATTATCAGATGCATAGAAATTAATATATTATAGGAGGGGAGCGAGATATATTTCTCATGCTATGCAGATCATATGATGAGATTTAAAAGTAGAGCATGAACATCAATATAAATGATCTTTAGTTTCAATCATGTAGCTAAACCTGATCCAAATTTATGCCATTTGATCTAATATGACACCCAACCTTACTAGCAGGTTGACCTTGTGAGCGTGTGTACTGGAAGATATGTGAGAATGAAGAGAAAAAGAGAAAGGGAAATGCTAGAGAAAGTTGTTATAAAATTGCTCAAAACTTAAATGCTCAGAATCTAAATAAATCTAAAGATCCAAAAGTTCAAAGAAGAGATCAAGTTAAAGATCCAAAATGTTCATCTTGACTACTTATTTTAAAGCGATTTGAGCGCTACAAAAACTGATACCCCAAACAAAGTAAAAAGTACAATGCTACACAAACTACTCTAGAAATGTGTGGCCTCTAGATTTGTTGAGGGAGAGCAAGAGGTTATAGAGCTATGATGGTTTGTCTTTGAGCAAGCTCAATAATGCCAAGTGTGCACTAAACTCGGCCCAGCTCTGTTCGTTTGCAGCCCTATTGATGGATGAATGGTGTCGGGGTGCTACTATTGAGTTGTGCTGAGTCTAGTATTGCATAGAGGAAAAGTTGAGTAAACTAATGTTTTGAATAAGATAAACTCAGTGGTCGGTTGGTCATGGTAGGGTGAGTTTAGGGCTCTCTAGATAGGCGCTTTACTGTAGTTGACTTAGATGTGAAGGGGATGAAGGCAATTGTGCCCTGGCAAGGGCTAATTACTGTGATGGTTGTCTTCCTTCCATAAGAAGGGTAGCGAGTTACTTGGTCGATGAGGTCTATACAGCCCCCAAAGAGGGGCGAGCTTCATTCATAGGCTCAGGCTCGTAAGGCCTGATATTGCTTAGGTGAGTTCCTCGCGAGGCTTATTGGATATATGTAAGTCCTTACCTTGCAACTGACTAACAACTAAATTCTCGTTAAAGCTTATGCAAATATACAAAATGCATCAATACTCTCCACATAAAATTTTCACAATCCCTTTTCTTGATTTCATGTGATGATTGGTTTGTTTTTATTTCTTACACTATATATTTTAAAATTGTTACGAAAATACATACGGTGTAACAAAATGTATTTTTTATTTCTGTAAAATATGTTTTTTTTTTCAAAATTTAAAGTAAATATTAATTATATAAAACACAGTCACTCTCAACCTCTTCTCTTTTGTTTCATAAATTGTGTCCCTCCCAATCTAAACCTTCAACAGTTTCTTCTTGCTCTGAGGTACCTTCAGCATTCAATCAGCTTTGTACGTCAAATTGCAAAACAAAATACTATTTTCTTCCACAGCCCAACTCAAGAGATATTATTATGTGCGGACACCAGACGGAGAGAACCGTCCGATTTTTCTCTCTATCAACAGTAAAAGTGCAGCTACTGTAATAGCTGCGCTTTTACTATAAACAGAGAGAAAATCGGACGATTCTCTCCGTCCCTTATAAAAAATCCCATTGAGTGATCTGTAGTTATATTGTGAGTATTTTCTACTGGCAGCATAAAAATATTATTCTAATCAAAATAACATGAAAGACTGATTAATCACTTCTATCAATAGCAATAGGTGGCGTAGGAGTAATAATGCGATAAATTTGCGCTGCTGGCTTCAATGATCTGCAACAACCGCCCTGTACAAAAAACTGTTCATTGCTCGGAAATTTCTGCCCCTCCTCTAGTTCAAGAAAGAATCATTTATATACATATGGCAAAAACTATGGAGAGCAGCTCGCTCTAAAATGATCATGAACACGATCAAATATAGAAGAATGGTTCTCTAACTAACCAAGTCCAGATAGATATCTTTCAGCAATGGCAGCATGGAAGGCAGCACCAACAGGAAGAACATCTTCATCAATCATAAAGTGGGGAGAATGAACTGTATGAATTGAACCCAGAGATTCGTTCCTCACACCAATGTAATAGAAGGCAGCAGGAATAATCTCAGAGTAAAAGGAGAAGTCTTCTGCACCCATTACTTGAGGAACCAGCCTATAGTTCTTCGAACCTAATAACCCAATGGCCACATTCTTTACATGTTCGTACATTGTCTCATCGTTAACCATGGGAGGGTAGAATCGTTCTTTCTCAAAGAAGTTCACTGAGGCTGTGCATCTGTAGACGTTAGACTGCATCATAATAACCTGTTAATGAAAGTTCAAAAGACAGTAAGGTGCAGAAGGGATTTGGAAGAAAACAAAGCAAAATTAATTATGAGTTAGCTTGAATTGGAATATCCTAGTATGCTCAAAATCAAATCAATTCAAACTACAAGTTGATCTCAAGCCAATTACTATTTGCAAGGGCGGATCCACCTTAAGCCCAAGGGGGTAATTGCCCCCACGAAAAAAAAAAATCTTTATTATATAATTCTTTAGGTAATTTGTCCGCTTCCATATATTTTTTTGTCTTTATTACAAGCGTTTTTAGGTAATTGTTCCGGGGGCAGTGCCCCTTGACCCCGCAACATATCTGCGAAGCGTACAATGCCTAAGAATATGAACAAATAGGGGTCGAGAAGTAGCGCCCTCAGAACAAATTTTGATTGTAAGGATATTTATGAAAAAAAATCTCTACATTTTTACTTATAAGTTTCCCCCTTTAAAATTAAGGCTGGTTCCGCCCCTGACTATTTGTTTGAGCTTATTTCGAGACATTGATAAACTAGATTGAAACCAGCTTCTTCTTACTCCTAATTCAGGTTGTCTTAAGACTTCTATGATCATTTGAAAACAAGAATACATCATGGCACATCTCAATGCGTACCTCCTCTATTCTTTCTCGGAGCTTATGAAAGGTAGCATTTGAGAAAGCTCTGAAAGTTCCACCAAGGATGGCAATTTCAGGTACCATGTCGAGACTATTTCCTCCATTAACTGCTGCCACTGAAACTACCTGACAAAGGGAGATCGAAACTATGGTGAAAAAGAAACGATGAAAAGTTGCTGAATGTGTTAAGGACTTGGAATAAGATTTATACAATTAGGTGAAATTATATAATTTTGATAAGTACTCTGCATCAATCTTTCAGTTTGCATTTGCAATATACTAATGAGATTATTTATTTTTCTCTTACCCAACATAGCAGCTAAAACGAAGAAGGGCTCCCATAGGCTTTGTTTGGGATGGCTTTCTTACTGCTTCTTAAAACAGCTTTTTAGTAGAAAAATTAAAAAGTTTGTACTAAAAAACTTTTTTAAGAGGCAGTAAGAAAGCCGTCCTAAAGAAAGCCTTAAACTTGGAGAAAGCATCAACGCTTAACAGATTTGACTCGTGATATTTTAAGTTATTCACCTGTGAATCTAGAGGATTAGATTCCCGGGACACAATATTCTGCAAACTGATTACTGCAGCTGCGGCAGCTACAATGGGGTCGATTGAATTGTGAGGATATTCCGGTGAACTTTGCCTACCCCTTATCTCTGCTTTGAAGAAACCGCAACCAGCAAGTAAAGGACCAACATTGGATCCAATGACAGAAGTAGGATGTTGATGAGATACATGAGCAGCAAATATAGCCTCCACATCCTCGAGTGCACCTTCTTCAATCATTTTCCTCGCACCTATTCCTGCTTCCTCTGCTGGCTGAAAGAGCAGCTTCACAGTGCCCTGCAACAAAGATGAGATATAGAGTTACAATGCTAAAATTTATTGTAATTCTCATGTTAAATGGCATCAACACATAATTCAACAAAGCACATAAAAGCAATTTAGTTTACATAATATTTCAATATTTATTTGAATAATATTATCTAATGCCATTTAATATTTTATCGTGGTTTGTGGATGAGCCTATTTTACGATAAATTATTCTATGCGGAGACCGAACTCAAAACGTCGTCCAGAGAACAATCAGGATACGTTACGTCAGCGGTACCGAACTGCGATACCGAGCGAATGGGTAACGTGGTGCATTCTGATTGTTCTCCGGACGGCGTCAATTAATCCTGTTTTACATGATGCATCTGCATTATAAAATTGAAGAAAGATTGATTGCGGCAACCAATATCCTTAAAAAAGTTGCATAAGAAATTAATTATGATTTCAAAACATGAGACTTTAAATTATAATGAATTAAATGTGCTTTTTTAAAAATAGGATGCATTTGATAAATTTTGATTAATGAAATATATTGATAAAACTAAATTTTTAAAAGAGTTTAAATATTTTATTTAATTATCCTTTTTCTTACTAGATAAATTACTATGAAAATATTAAACAATTTGATCCATATCTACAAATAATTTTCAGATTCTAGATCACACTAATCGGTGTGATCTACTGTTTGAAGACTATGTTAGGCAGTAAACGTAAAATATAAAATGGGAGGAAAATTGATCTCCCTCTTATATCAAACAATAACAACAACAACAAGGCCTTATCCCACTATGTGGGTCGGTTACATCAATCTTTTTTCTCCATTATGCCATGTTAAGAATCAAATTCTCAACCAAATCTAATAAAGAAAGGTCATTTTTAATATTTTTTAACCCAGCCTTTTTAAGTCTGTCTCTACCTTTCTTAACATAATTCAAATTTAATTGATCTACTTTACTAACCGGGTCATCGGAAGGCTGCCGTTTTATTTGACCAAACCATCTAATTAAAGCGACTCTCTCTAACCTTATCTTCCACTGGAGCTATTCCAACCTTTTCACGTATATGCTTATTTCGTATATTGTCTTTAAGAGTAATGCCACTCATCCGCCTAAGCATCCTCATCTCTGAAACACTTAACTTAATATTATGCTTCTCTTTTAATGGCAAACATTCTGCACCATAAAGCATTGTAGGTCTCACTACCATCTTATAGAATTTTCTCTTAAGTTTGAGAGGGACTTTTCTATCACATAACAAGCCCGATGCATTCCTCCACTTCAACCATCCAACTTGAATTCTACTAATAATTTCCCTATCTATTTCACCATCACTCTAAGCAATAGACCCAAGATATCTAAATATATGTTCTTATTAATGACTTTATCACCCAAAGTCATAAAACCCCCCACTAGATCTATTATTGCTGAAATTATACTCCATATATTCAGCTTTAGATCTCCCACTTATATATACTTTTGGAATCAAATTCTCTTCCAACAACGAAGATTGGTTATACAGAGGAACCCAACAATTCATAGAAGTAAAGACCAAAACAATTAAAATGCCCCAAAGAGACCCAATCTAACAACAACAAGAGCCGTTACTATTTAAAAAAGAGTTAACTTCAATCTCATGTCAAATGCAGGCATATTTGCTACTTCTATATACATCTAAACATAACTAACAAAGAAACAATAAGATTGTAAAATGTACAAAGCAAGCCAATACAGGAATTAAAGAAGATAAAATTACTTACCTTCAAGTGATCTTCACGAGCCTTCAAAATTTTGGCAGCACCAATAAGCATTGCCACATGTGCATCATGCCCACAAGCATGCATTGTACCTGGAACTTTGCTTTTGTGCTTCCATTCTACAGCTTCCTGAGAGAGGAAAAAATAATCAGCGATAATTACAGTGTAAAAAAAAAAAAGTATTCAAAAATGATAATTTAAAATTCTCAGGTTCCTCAACGACAAATAATAATCAAAATAAAACAAAGTAAATATGCTGACTCATATGGTATCTTTGAAGTTTCAAAATGTTGCAACTTGCAAAGAGGAAAAAAGCTCATATGTGAACATCATTGTTTCACACGTTCAATTCCTACAAAAGCAAGATGTGCATATAAGGATAAAGAAAGACTACTAATAGATCACTGGACAAAACTGAAAAGTCATAAAATAAGCCAAAAAAATACATTTTAAGGAATATATTGCGCGTACAACTAAAACTTGTCAATTAAGATAAAGGAAATAAGATTCTCACGGCTCAGAAAAAAGATGGTTATTAATTAATGAAAAAGAAAAGAGATAAAGAGATAGGTAGTGAATAACTTGATGCCTAAATCACATCTTATTATTTTTCCTTTTTCTGAGTTGTGGTTGTTGAGCATTTATGCTCGAAAAAAGAGAGATGCTATACTTATCCCCAAAATAAATATTTTTAGGCTTCGTTTGAGACAGTTTCCTTACTATTTTCTAAAGTAATTTTCTACTAGAAAGCTACTTTAGAAAGCAAGAAGAAAGATGTCATAAACAAAGCCTTAAATTCAATCCAAATAATCTTTTGATTAGGGAGGTTTTTTCAGTTGAGTGTATTAGGAATGCACTACATTTTAAATATAAGAGTGTTAATTTTTTAAGTGTTTATTTGATTAAAAAAACAAATGCATCCAATAGGTTATTTTTGGTTTCACACCCCCCCCCCCCAACCCTACAAAACCCCGTAGAACTAATCATACCCATCCTCTTGTTGGTGTGGTGATCATATCAACCTGATCACTTTCCCTACCTCGAAAACCCTAATCCTAGATCATCCCTATCACTATGCTCATCGTCACTGCAATACTATATCATCCCCATAAGCTTCGTTTGGGACAGCTTTTGGGGCCACTGCTTTTTCCCTGCTTCCAATAATTTTTTATATAGAAAGCTACTTTATAAAGCAATAAGAAAGCCGTCCCAAATAAAGCCCCATCAAATACACCATTCATGGATATTGTCCCCACCATGCCTTTATGGATTTAGTGAGCATATTTTAAAAACAAAACAAAAAAACACACATTGCATGAATTTGTTTAAAAGAAAACTAGAGAGCTTAAACAAATTAAAAATAAAAATGCAATGCATATAATTTACATGCATTTTAAGTACTCACTAACAAAAAACCACCAGGCCATAGCTGACTAAAAAAAAAATACATAAATTTAAATCGGGATGGCTTTGCTTAGTTGAAAATAAAAAAGGCAGAGAGTGCAATATATTTCCACATGAAAAATTCATACTTGGCTGACCTAAAAAATGTACAAACCAAATTTATTTTAAAGCATAGATTCCTTTGATAGCGAAGCTCTACTCGAGGAGTTGAAATTCTTTGTACTAACATGTGTTCATTTTAGAGAAAATTTGAGCCATTATACCTTACATAAATTTGATCAAGATGAGTTTTATAATCTATGCATAAATGAATTATTTTAAGATGAAAAAGAATATATGATAAATGAATTAAATTTTATTACATTCATCTCAAAATAAGTTTAACAGATATAAAATATTTTCTAATCAAATCTCAGGCAGTTTAACCTAACCCAATATTTTCCATTCAATTTTTTAATAGAAGCCTAATCTATAGGATAAATTAGTAAGTATGATCACCAGACCATCCGAAGATGAATCAGAACGAATCAGAACGAATCAATAAATACTCAGTAATACTATAAATACTCAAGTGTGAGTATTACTGAGTATTACTGAGTATTTCACATATGAGTATTTTGTGAGTAATTGTTGAGTATTTTATGAATATTGGTTGAGTGAATATTTATAAATATTCAATAAATAGGCAGCAATACGAACAATTTTTACTCCTATATAGAATAATTTAATTTCTCCGAAGCATAGCATGTTCGATTCAAGGAACATCCTTCACAATGAGTAAAAGAAACTGCAATCAGGAACTCGCAAACCGAAAATCGGCCCAAATGTTTGCAAATGGACAAACAGATGTTCCAAAACAAAACCCAAAAAAAATTTAAAATCAATGTGATTCTGAATTTCTTCAAAGAAGGACGAACCTGAATCGGAAGAGCATCCATATCAGCCCTCAGCGCCACAACCGGGGGACCTCCAGTTCCAATCGTGGCCAAGATCCCCGTCCTCGCCAATGGGAAACGATACTCGATTCCCAGGCTATCAAGCTCCTGCTTGATCAGCTTCCCCGTCTCCACCTCCTCATAAGCCAGCTCCGGGTGTTCGTGGATCCTCCGCCTCAACCCCTTCACCGACTCCACCGCCTCCGGCATCCTCGCCAGCCGCAGAATCTCCTCCTTCCAATCCTCTTTTTTACCCTTCGGCAGCCAGCTACTGCTCCCGTTCGCCTCCCCTGCCCGCCGCGGCGGCCCGGAGACCTGGAGGACCCCTCCGATACGAAGCTCGTCAATTTCCAATTCCCCGGCTCCCGCCTTCCATATAAGCAGGACAGAAGGTAGCAGAAAAATTAAAACTTTACCCGGCAAACCTGCCATGAGATTTAGGCGGAATATGAAAGCTATGGAGGGAAATTAAAAGATGAAGAAAGAGAAGGAAACGATGGGAATAAAAGAGCGAGCTTGAAATGGCAATTGCCGAGGTGATAAGCAGATGTTCAACGCAGTCGCGCGGCATTTAACTCGAGGAATAAATCATAGACAGAGACGGAGGACCGCGCGCTCGAGCACTAACCCGTCGTCACGGAGATGGCGACCCGCACGAGCCGCAAGCCCGCAACCAAAAGAAATTTAATTAGGCGGATTATATATGCATCTAAATAATAAAATGTTTAATAGAAATTATAAGGTAACCAAGTTTTATTATAAAAATAGTGATTTTGAATTTTTATATAATATAAAAATTTATCTATAAATATTTTGTTATTTCAAATAATTGTATCAGACTAATGATATTTTTTAATGAAGAAAAAACAGAGCTAATAAATATCAAATAATAAAATATTTAAGAAATTTAAAAAAAATACTAAATTTCTTCTAATTTCTTAAGAAACTAAGCAATACAATAAAAGGATTATCATTCAGATATTTAAAATTATGTTGGAAAACAATCATTAACACATATTTTATTATGTATTATTATATAAAATTAGATTTAAAAGTTATTGAATTTATTTTAACATTAGTGTAATATTATAAATTATTTTTATATAGAATTAATGTTAAAGTAAATTAATAATTTAAAGCTCAATTTAATATAACTTATATCAGAATATTTAGGGAATATAATTTATAATTTATTTAATTTATATGAGAGAAACTAACTTAAAAAAGAGGACGCATCAACTTCTATAAGAAATTTTTGTGTATCTTATAAATTTCAATTTTTTTTATTATATGCATTTTTGAAACATTTATACAATCGGATGAAATAAAAAAGTATTATTTTATTATCATAAATCTTCTAAAACATAAGTATATTTTTGAAGATTTTTTTTATAAGAAGTAAAATGAATATATTAGAATTGAAAAATATGATTTTCTTTTCTTTTTAGTTTGAGTAAGGATAATTTGATTATTATCAAAAGGTTGGCTTAATTTTTTTTTCTTTTTTTTATTTGCATCATTTCAGAGAGAAATAATCAAATTAATTCCTCTGATTATAGAGTAAAATATTTTCTCTTGTTCAAATGTTCATCTCTTTTTATTAATTTCATTGAAGATAACATATAATATATTAAGAGTAAAATACTATCAAAATATTTTTTGTGGGATTTATATATATAGCACTCAAAATTTTCTAATTTATATATTTAACATCAAAATTATAATATTTATTAAATCTAACACCTTAGCACTCTTACCCTAGCAAGCTCCAATCCACACAATGTGTTGTCATGGCAAGTCATGTCGTGACTCTGTCAATCCCATTAATATGTTGCCCTAACAAGCACCACTACAACTTCATTTTTCATGCACCGATCTCATCGGCATGCTGCCTAGCCAGCTCCATTGCAATTTATGCTTTGTGACTTTGTCAATCGACAGTGGCATGCAATTAAACTATTGGGGTTATTGATATGCAAATGTGTCGATCGGGTCTGCGACTGAGTGGTCGACGGAACGCGTTCCTCCCATCTGATCCGAGCTCGAATCCCCTAACTGTACAAAAAAAAACAATATGATTGGCAACGTGCAAAGATGTACGAGATTGGATTTAAATACTATTTGATGATAATTAGTATTTTTTGTTGATATCTAAAATTGTAAATATTATATGAGTATATAATAAAACTTAATAGTTATATATATATATTAATGTTACAAATATAAATACTTAAATAGGCAATATTTTTTCTCTAAATATCTCCATGAGCTCGACATTATATTTCTATTTTCAAAAAGCGAAAGCAAAGAGGACCAGGCAGCGACTGACAGCGAGGCTGGTCAGTATTTACCCACGTGGGAGAAAACGTTGCTGATGGGAAAGGAAAAGTACCAGACGCAACGCAAGTTATCCAAATGAATAAGAAAAGCAGAGGAGCCGCGTACTGCGCGGGGGGTAGATATGGCGCATAATGGAGCATTGGATTCGGATGATTGTTCGTAAAATTTGTGTGGATTCGTTTTCTCTTTTGTTCTGTTGTCCTTTGAATTTTCAACAACATTTTACACATTTTCATCGTGTTTTCACGCTCAATTATTCAAGCTTACAGTTTTTTTTAATTAGATTAATTTATTTAGATAGTAAATAGTATTATTAATTGTAACTATCGTTTTGATTGCGCTGTAAACGGCTTGCGCCTATTTTCGTTCAGATTTTTATTAGATTTCATGTTGTCTTAGGCTTTATTTGGGACGGTTTTGTATTGTTTATTAAAACAATTTTTTATAAAAAATTAAAAATTTAATACTAAAATATTATTGTAAGAAGCAGTAAAAAAGCCGTATTAAACGAGTACTTAGAAAGGATAAATTAAGCAAGATAAGTTTAGAGACAGTAAAAAAATTTAAAAAAATGAAGTTTAGAGAGTAGTTTTAGATGGTTTGGTCACATAAAAGGGCGATCTTCTGATGAAATGGTTAGGAAAGTAGATGTATTAGATTTGACTTATGTTAAGAACGGTAGAGGTTGACCTAAAAAGATTTGGTTAAAAAATATTAGAAATGATTATTCTTTACTAGATTTAAATAAGAATTTGACTATTAACATGGAGAAAAATGATTCATGTACCTGAGTCCATAGTGGAATAAAGACTTAATGTTATTGTTATTGTTGTTGTAACATATCTCTATAAAATATGATTTAAGTTCACATAGTTATTATAAATATTTAATTGAAAATTATGAAGATATTGTTAAATCTTTTATACGTTTTGATATTCTTTTGTTAATTTTAAGAAATTTTATTGTAAAATATTGTGATGTTTTAATATTAATTATATATATATTTAGCCATTATTTTACTAATATTATAAATAATTCTTTGAAAAGAGGGATTTGATATCTATATGTCATTTAAGAACTATGGTGTTCACTCTTAGCCTTCTTTCAGTAAATGATAGTTTATTTTTACTTAACCTCTTCATCAAAAGATTTTTATATGGCTTGGTTTAGTAGACCTTGATTTTTCTTTGAAAAAATATTTATTTTTGCATAAATGATATGCTGATTTTAAACCAAAGAGAGAGGAATTTACATCCTTCCACTATGGATTAAAATTTTAGATCTTTCTCTTATCTGTTGTAATCCTTCAAGCATTTCTAAGACAGTCAAATCTATTAGTCTTCCCCAAGTTAATGAAGACTCATTAAACATAGAGAAAATCAAACTTATTTTTGCATGAATCTGTGTTCAAGTTCACAACAAATTTTTTTTGCTGGAAGGTATCACTATTTTAGTTTCAAACTCTCATAGTGTTAAATGATTGGAAACTCACACCTTGTGCTAGTAGCCGATCTCCAATTCATCCTCATAACTTTTGTCTCATTAGTCCACCACATCCAAGCCCCCAAAATCACCCCCTTAGATGAAGAGGCCAAAGCAAAAATCCTAGGAATAAACTAGAGACAATAAAAATTGTCCAATCCACCTCCGAACCTTTACACTCAACAACAAATCATAACTCTGTCTATGCTGAATAAAAAGAAATACGAGTTATTCAGAAACTTTCTAATATGGCTACTCAATCTGAGAGGTTATCTCATCTAATCACCTAGCCAATTGACCAGCTCACCTCATATACTACCACTTCTACTTCTCCAAAAACTAGCCCCTTACAAAACAAATTCAAACGTCTACCACAATATTGTTTGGCTATTGCTTTTTTGCTGCACTATTTTTGAAAAAATTTCGTGGTTGAAAGTTTTTTTAACATTAGTCATAATAGTTAAATTATTCTTTCCCATAATAATTTTATATTCAACTTTATAAAATACTATAGTTGTCCCTAATAGATCATTAAATGTTAGAGCTAACTACTTAAGAGTAAACCCTAAATCAACTCAAATTGAAAAATTGAAATATTGGAGTTGAGCCATTTATGAGAAGATTAGAAGGCACATGGTCTCCCTAGCTTGGTCAACTTCCAAAGCTCCAAGGAAGCTTCCCTCATTGTTAACTCTTTGTTATGACAAATACTCGATCAAATCAACCACTCCATTACTACTCATGAAAAAGCCCCTCCAATTTTAATGGCTGCACTCAATTAGTTCTCTACCCTTTTACTCATTATCTTTAAATAATGATGAAAAAAATATTAGTTCAAAATATTCTAATTAAATTTTACTAAGATAAATTTAAGTTTATTAAATTTGTTTTACTTTAACATGAACAAAATATAAATTTTCATTTATTTTATTAATATTTTTTTTATCAAAATATTAATTTTTTTAATAAAAAATTATTCACACCCCTTAAATCTACAGAAATATGGATTATAGATGGGAGAGGAAACATTGAGAAGCTGTTGTCACCATCACTCCATAAAAGGCATAAATCAATGTTATAAACTTTAGCATATAACTAATGCAATGGGCCAGGCATAAGTTGATCATGACTATTAGTTTGCTTGCTATAAAGTACAAATCAATCATTCATTAGATCAAAATTATATGAATTTTGAGTCTGTTGTTGCAATGATTCCCTTTAGGCAATGATTCATGCATGTTTTTTTTTTTTAAATAAATGGCAATGATTGCTTTCATCATCAAATTTTTATTATTTGTCTATTTATTATACTTCTTATTATATATGATGGGAAAGAAATAATAAGCACTATGGACTTATTGTTGAGATGCAATCGGCCATTCAAACAAAATTAATAGCGCTATTATGTTTAAGTTAGTGAAATTGAAAAAATTTCATGAGATTATTATAGTTTATTTCAATGATAGCTGATGCATCGATGTTCTTTATTATGAATATGAAAAAACATGTTTTCGCTCTCGCTCTCGTAAGGCTAATTTCTCAAAATCTTAAATATATATAAGATTTTATTTTTTTTATTGAATATAACTTATAAATTGGGAGAGAGAGAGAGAGAGAGAGAGAGTTTTCATAGTCAAAGGTGTTGATGAATTAGATGGGGATAGAGGTGTCACTTAGCTAGGTTGGCTGTCGATAGGCACTAGGTTGGTTGGCAATTAGCGAGGGTTGGTTGATGACGGATTTGTAGTTGATCAACAATGGGTGTAAGACTAGTCACTGGTCAGCGTGGCATGCAGAGCAGATGATTGTGAACTCATATTTTTAAAATAAAAAAATAAAGGGCAATTGTTGCTTGAGTCTTCTATAGCCTTGTCAAACACTAACATTTTGAGCCACATTCTCTTGAAGTAAATACATGCTGATTCATTTGAAATCATCTCATAAATGAGAAATCAGGCACCAAGCTGGATGATATTTCAATCCAAAGCACATAAGAACCAAAACAAAAAACTACTTAATTCAAAAACCCAAAATCAAGTTGAAAAAAATTGATCAAATAAGTTCAACTATGTTTTGTTTTTTGTTTAATTGATTTCAATTTATAATTTAGCACAAGTCAATGCATTGGTTTGATTTGGCTCAAAGTTGAAGTTTTGAAATAATCATGGAACTCAAATGGCTTTGGTGCATGTCAAAAAATTCATGTTTATACAAAAAAAATGTTTAACGTCTTAATTTTGTACAAAAATTCAGCTCATGAATAGACAAAAAAAGAATGCAAGAAGACATCATAATATCTATGCGAAAAACTTATAAAGTATAAAAACCACAAGATATAGCCAAATTGGAATGAATTTACTAGCATATTTTCTTGATTACAAATTATGTACATCTCCATATTATGGGAGATATTGATGCACTATAGCAAACATTAACTAATAAGGATGGATTCCACGATGGAAGTTAAAAGAACCATGTGTTATTGAAGTTGTCTTCTAGAGTGCATGTGCGATGTGGTCTATGATTCACCTTTTATGAGAGGATGCCATAGACAAATAAATCTAGTGTAATTCCTGATAATGGCATCAAAAGTTAAAGTTGGTGTTAATGACATGAATCTATCTTAATGGCTATAGCATAAATTGATGTTTTTGGTAACATAAAGAGACAAAGTTAGTAGGCATATGTGTTGGTGTCTAAAGCATACATCAAAATTATATGCAATGTCATATGTTGATGTTAGTAGCGACAACAAGCAATGAAGTTAGCGATAGTCAATCCTTGTGTCAATGACGAGCATCAATCTTATAAATAATGAGGTGTATTGATGTTATGGATGATGATAGGCATAGTCAGCGATCATCAATTGGTATCAAAGACTACATCAACTTTATAGTTGATGATATGCATCAATGTTGGTGGTGACATCTAGCAACAAGGTCAATAGGCATCAATATTTGTATATTAGGGAAAGTAACCAGGCGATTGTGGTCGGGCAATGAGGCAATAGTGGTCAGGAGATTGTAGTTGGGAAATAATGGTTGGAGACTAAAATTAGAATACAGTGCTTAGAGATCTGTTGTCAGGTGATGGTAGCCAAAGGACTATAGTCGAGCACTAATAATTGTCAGATCATAATAGTGTCATGATTGCTAGAAGACTATAGTATAATAATGGTGGTCAAATGATTGTAGTCAGAAAATATTAATTTAAAGACTGTAGTCAGGCTATGGGGTTTTATGACGATGGTCAAGCGATGAAGCAACATTCAATTTCAGGTTAAAGTATAAGCTTTAGGTCCAACTCCCTTTCTCCTCTCAAGTATAGAATGAGGATTTATTTATATATTTTTATATTATTATTTTTATAAATATACATAAATTCTAAAACACTGTTGTAAAACTCCTGACCAATAAACTAAAAGAGCTGCATAAAAACTTTTTAAATTAAAGATTTATTTTAAAAATTAGTAAAAATGCTAAGCCAAACGAAGCCCTTGTCCCCAAAAAGAACGCTGAAAATGTTTTAGTTGGTCAGTGTTTCAAACCGCCAATTCCAACGGTGAGGATACTATCAACATTATGATGTGCCTACCCACAATGAAACACGACAAAGCACAGGAAACCATCTGCTTAAAGTTTGATTATTCCTTCGTAATTTTGCTGTAGACCAAAAGTATGAAAAATATTTATGAAATTTTTGGTTATTTCAATAATTTAACATTATGAAATGTTTCATAAGCTTAAAAATGTATTATTACCATTATAATCATATAGAGCCTTAAATTATCATCATCATTTTTGCATTAAAGTATAAATTTAATATCACCCTTTCATTTATCATGATCCGAATTCAAATCTTACTATCTCCAATGAAGCTTTGGAAGAATTCAAAGTCAATATTGCATTTCAAAGTTTGATTTCCTCACATATATGAAAATTTTCTAAAATTTAATTTGAAAATTTTAATTTATACTCAAATTTCTGATTCTACCACTACATGAGAACTATCAAACTCCACAATTATGATTTGACCAATACGAATTTATATATATAAACACCATGAAATCTCGATCAAAGTAAAAGATATGTTTGAAATAGTTAAAATCATCAAGACCGGTTCACCAATATAATTTATAAATCAAAGATAAAAAGAAAATTATATTAATTTTATGTATTTTTCTATATATGGCCAACCCTCCCTATCTTCATTATGAAATTTTATAATGTTATATAAACAATTACATGTACTTATTTCGGAATAAGATAGACATTAATTGCCACTTATGATTTTGTTTAATAGAATCATTGTATGGCCTACGCTTTTGTAGAATTTAATGGTTCATAAAATTATTATTGTAACCAACAACCAAACTTTCATGATTTAACTGTTGAACAGTCATGATTATCTCCCTCCACTTTCCACCACTTTCTTCTTCAAAATTTCATTAAAAGCACGATAGTTCGATTGAACATGTTCTTCATGGATTAAAAAAGGGATTTTTCTTTTTTGGGAGTCGGTAGGCGAATGATAGAAGTTTGTGGTTAGTGCGAGAATCGAATACCACGGGTTAATAGCGTGGAGGTAGGAGTGTCAATATTTGACACGACCTGAAAATTTGACGAACCCGATTCGAAAATTTCGGGTTATGGTCAACCCGAACCCGAAACCGGTCGGATTTGTGTTCAACATTTTGACCCGTTTCAAAAATCTGGTCGGGTTAACCATTTGACCCGAAAGTGACCCGTTTTTACCCAAAAATCTGATTTTGACCCGACAATCCGATATTGACCCGATTTTGACTCATTTTTTACCGGAAAAGAAGAGATTGACCTGTTTTGACCTGAAAATAAGTAATTTTTTGTTGGAAACAGGTCATTCGGGTTGTGTCGGGTTGAGCTTGCCCTGAAGCGAGTTGGGTTCGGGTTCGAAAAACTGACCCGTTTTTAAAAATGAGTCGGATTCGGGTTTGATTCGAATAGTTTCGGGTTCGACCCGAACACAACCCGACCCGAAATTGACAAGCACCCCATCTACGTTATTCGCAAGGGCTAAAAATCTGGCCATATGGATTTATTGTAGAAGCAATTAGATTTCTTCTTTATTGCATGACAATGTTTTCTACAGAAATTCGCTCAGCTTAGGGTACAGTGGGCTTTGAACAGGCTTCGTCCAAGGCAGTCAGGTTAAGAAGTGCTTTTCGAAAGTACTCATGCGACACACAACTCTCCTTGGTCTATTGGTTGAGAGCTTAGGCTTCCAACTAAGAGGTCCAGGGTTCGAGTCTATGTGTGTGCGTTGTCTGTGTGAGTTTGACTTTAATGGCCTAAATGTCTAAAAAAAAAAAGTACTCATGTGTTTTGAAAATTTTTCTTTTTCTTTCTACAAGAATTTTTTAGAACAGTCGCTTATTTGGATGATTTTTTATTGCTTAAAGTAACTTTTTAATACAAATAATTTTATTTTTTTACTAAAAAATTTAATTTAAGAAAAAATTAAAAACTCATCCCAAACAAAATTTTAATCATTTTAAAGTAAAAAACAATATCTTAAAACTAAGGTTTCATTTGAAACGACTTTTTTTACTGCTTCTTGAAGCAGCTTTTAATTTTTAAAATTTTTATATTAAAAAGCAGCGTTTCAATAAATGAAGTCTAAGACTTCTTTTGAGACAATTTTGTTATTATTTTCTATAATAACTTTTTAATACAAGTTTTTTTTTTAAATAATAAAAAATAGTAACAAAATTTATCTGAAACAAAGCCAAAATCTCTCGTACATCAAATTTATGTTAAAAAATAGAAGAAAGGAAATCATACCTTTCATACCAAAACCCTGAACGACCGAAGGACAAGCGCCCCATGGATTCATTTGGATGCTTCAAATTAGAAAACTTATTTTACAAAATAATGATTGTATTAGATTCTATGAATTTAAAATTTAGCAAATAAATTCTAAATTTTTCAAGAAAATTATTTTATTTTTAGCCTTCGTTTGAGACAATTTTCTTATTGCTTTCTAAAGCAGCTTTTTAATATAAATTTTTTAATTTTTATAATACAAAACTACTTTAAAAAGCAGTAAGAAAACCATCCCAAATGAAACCTTATTTTTAAATTCAAAAGCAATGAACATAAAATCATCCTTTCCTAATATAAAAACTGGTACGGTTTTTCAGATAGAAGCTACAGTCAATAAAAGGAATTCCAAAACAAATTCAGATGACTCGTTTTTCAGATAGAAGCTATAGTTTGACAGATCGATCAAAGATGCAGTCGATATCATCTGGCTATAAAAATAAATAAATAGTTTACTGTCAAAGAAAACTATGCCTCATTGAACCAATTCAAAAATCATAAATCATTTGACAACAGAATAATGTTATATCATGAAGTATAAAGTTTCGAGCAAGTTGCACACAGATGATGAAAGAATCTAATAGAAAAACTCACACTAAGAACTGTTTATCAACTTACAGGCTGCAGCATCCTCAAAGAATCCGCCATCATAAGCTCAAATCAATCAACTTGTTAATTTCTAATCAGAATCTTCGTATGCCTCCCCATCTGAAAGCTCATCAAATGACCTGATATCAAGCTGATAGCGAAGAATGCCGCCGATTCCGCCAAATCCTCGGCAAAATTGTGAGCCCTCCTGAGACTTATTTGTGACGAATTCGAGGTTGCAACCAAAACGTTTGTATTCATTTGCAAACCATTCTAACAAAGAAGTCTTCTCTTGCACCTCTAATTCTGCGTTGGTATCAGGATCGCGGAAGTTGCTTTGGTCAAGTTCTTGCTCCTTATTAAAATGCTTTATACTGATTTCATTGCTACCACTGTTTTTCAAGACATATCTGTTAACCTCCAAATTTTCCCAAACAATGAGGATCTCCACAGCACCCATCTCGAGAGCCTTAAGTGTGTCATCCACACCAAAAACGTACTTCCCAGTGTCTTGGCTTATTTCCTCAAAATACTTCCCTATAAGTTTTTTCTCTTGTATGAATTTTACATTAGAGAGGATCTCAGCTGATAGCTCAATTGCCTGGTTGAAACCGTTTTCTCCTCCATAAGAAACGTCAACAACATTGAGAATCTTTGCCTGAAGACGGGGATCAAACATGTCAGACTGGCTCAACTCTGTTTTAAAATCAGCAGAACCAGCCAGAATCAATCCAGCAACATTTGGCTGACTTGTAGCAGGATTAATGAAGAACTGTGTAGCAAGTTCAGCTGTCTTTCGCACATAATTGTGGCGCTTCTCCATCCGAAGCCTCGCAAAACGCAAGGCAGATTGTCCACCTCTTCCGTGCTTCTTTGGGAGATCAACAGTAAATTTATGGAGAACCTCACGGGTATTGCCACTTAATGTTCCAAACAGAGTTCCATTGCCATCCATAACAATAAAACCAAATTTGTCATCAGACTCTAGAAGCTCGTTGAGAGCCTCTGTATGGAACTTGTTATCACAGAGATAAAGAGATGCATTGATGGGCTTGAAAGGCTCAAAATCTATTGTAACTTTTTTCTCTTTACCATCCTCAGTAACAATGGTGCCAGTATACAGAACTAGTCCATTGGGAGGTACCTTATTGTAAAGCTTCAGCCTCTGTTGAGCTGAAGTAATGGCTGCCAACACAGACTGTCGATTGACTCTACTCTTGATGTTTGAAGCAGTTCCATATTCATCACCAAGCATTTTGGTGACTCGAGAAATCTGATCACGTGGTGGCATAATAAGAGAAATCATGCTCGTGCCATTACCTCTGGCAGATTCTAGTGCCTTAATCAATTTTTTGACCTTCCAGATCTCAATATTCTTATCAGTTTCATGACTGTCAGCCATTTTCAAGTCTGCTCTGAATAACCAAAAACAACTAACCTTTAGTATGAAATTGGTTCGTACGCACAAGAACAGTGAAACTTAGGTGTAATGCTAGATGAAAAGTCAAATATTTTGGTTGGTTTGCAATTCAAGACACGTTAGAAAGCAATCGTGGTAGAATCGTGGTAGAAACCAAAAGAAAACTTGACTACGTGATGGTTTTAAAGTGTTCTAGAAAACTAAAATAGGCACGTTTTAGGAGATCTTCAGATGTTTAATTAAAAAATTCCAGATTAAAAGGAACAAGATATAATAAGCACATTTTCATTAGCCACAAATCTCTTTACCTGTGTTTAGAAGAAATAGCAGATGAGTCATATAAAAAAAACACATGCGAATAACTAAATTTTAATGATTTGTACTAAATAAAACACTTTAAACAGAATAGTAAAGTCATTACCTTAAAGATAAATAACTTCAGTGTTCGGATATTGTCTCAATAATTTTGTTAAGATAAGCTAATAATTTAAAATAGGTGATGTAAGGATAAATACAAACAATCCTTTTGTTTTTGAATAAGAAAAGGTTCAACAACTAATTATTTAACATCATCATATCAAAATTTGAAACTGGAACTAGATTCTGCCTACTAGAACTCCTATTAATATAATAGTTAAAATAATCTCTGTTGGTGGTGGGCGTGCGTGCTAGGCCTAAAGATCCCTGGGTGTTTTTAACCATGAAAAAAATTTCAGGTGCATGTTAGACAGAAAATAGGGAGAGAAGATGGAGAGATAGGTCGTGTGCTTGAAAATCTAAAAGCTGGTGAAGATGTATTAGAGAAAGAGGGAGGCGGTGGGGAGAAGCTTCAAGGAAATAAATGTAGAAAATATAAGAAGAAAAGGGAAGGAGGAACACTGAAGGTTCTGCTCAGCTTTCATTTTGGACTGTGATAAACTATTTTAATGTGGCACAAGTGCTATGTCACGTTAGAGTTTGGATTTAGCTCCACTAGGATGGTTAGAAAATACATTTGCATGGGAAAACCAAGTATTTGACCCTCGCCGAAAAGATTTAAATGTTTAGTATGAAAATGGATTTGAGCATTGGCGTATTGCACAACGTTGACCCCCTTATAACATTCCATAAACGATGAGATGATCCAAGACCATATCATAAAGGGGGTACTCAATTTGATCGCCTCTTCAAATAAGTTATAAGTCGATAAGAAACTTCCTTGTTCACATTCATTCAAGTTTTAATGAAATAATTTCTCTATAAAAGTTGTAGATAGTAACAATTGTCATATCACACAGTTGGGATCAAAGAAGATGCCGCTAGAAGTTCATAGCAGCCGAGCCGGCTCGTGAGCCCACTCGAGCTCCACTCGATAACGAGCTCGCGAGCCGGGCTTATCGAGCCACGAGCTCGAGGTTGAGCTGGTTGAGGCTTGGCTCATGAGCTCACGAGCAAGCTCGAAATTATTTCATAAATTATATTATTTTAATTAAATTAATCAACAATCATATTTTATTTAAAAAAAATAGTTTTTGCTCTTCATTAATGATATGTCAGCCTATATGACAGGTTCTCAAAAAAGAAGAATAAAAAATATACCTGTTTCGGTCCTTCATTAATGATATGTCAGCCGATATGACGTTTAGGGATGCTACGCGGGTCAATAAGTGAATTCAAGTTATAACCCAATCCTTCTATGTGAATCAATAGGAGTCGACAGGGTTCAAATCATTAAATAAATACACAGTTGCGACGACCAGTATATTTATCTTAATATATTCATGTTAGGCCTTCAAGGCCTATAACAATAAGAATTCACTCATAAAGACAAAACCAATGACGAACCTGATCCTCTGTCAGCAAGTTGATAGGGTCAACATGATTCAATCCAACGGCGGATACAAGCGGAGTCCCGCGGGGGCACGTGCCCCTTCAGCGAAAAATAAAAATACAGGCGGAACGGTCCTCGCGTGCCCTAAAACTCTTCCGCTTCGCTCTCGCCTCTTGCTCTCACTCGCAAGTCGTGGCGCTGGCGCAAGCTTCGTCTATTCCTTCCATTTCGCGCACAGAGATAGATTCGTTCGGCACAGAGGTAGATTCATTTGTCTTCCTTCTTCCGTTTCGCGAACAATCTTTCGCTTTTGATCCAGCTAGCATGCTCGATTGCCTTCCTCATAGATTCGTTCGGCTGTTCATTGGGTAACTTTGCGTTTATGTTAGTTTGAGTTTTAAAATTTCATATCCTCTCTTGTTAAGGCTTAATACTCCTCTACTTCGGTGTTCACGAATCAAAACAGATTCGCTCATTCGCCTTTGTTTTAAGCTTTTAGGATGTTTTTAGCTTTGTGATATCTTTTTAATGGAAAAAATTAACTTTTGTTATTTGATACTGATCTAATGGTTTGTTGATATGCGAATTTGGGGATTAGGGCTAGTATCACGCCGGGTACATTACAGATTCTTCTTGCCGGGATGTTTTTGGGAAAGAGGGTGGTTTTCCTAAGGCAGCTACCTTTTGGATTGCTTCTGATTGCCGGTGAGATTTAAGAAGAACCGTGTAAACATTTGTTTGATATCTTACCTATCTATTAAACGATTGATGCTAATATTTTGTGATGTTATTATTTGTATAATTACGTTTTGATTTATTTAGAAGGCTGAATAGTTATCTGTTAATATTCTATTATATGCAGGTTGATCTTGCTCATCTATTGGTAACTCGTGATAAAAAACTTTGAGCTTTATGCCTTTATCAGCTAAGGTATTGTTAGCATGTTTTAGTTATGTGTTTAACTGAAGGTTCTGTTTCTATCCCGTAATTTTGTTTATAAGTTTTGCTAAGTTTGCTGCTTCATTTGCATATTTTTTAGTTTATAAGTTTTGTTGTTTTTTAGTTTATAATATATGAGTTTTGTATGTTTTAGGTAGTTTAAATTTGCACAAAAAATACAGAGAAGTATTTTAAGAAGGCTCTCAATCTTGCGCATTGACACCAATAGTGGATTTAGATAAAAATGAAGATGAACAAACAAATAAAAGGAATTGAACAATAAAACTCCCAATGTCAGTCCTAAGCCCGGAAAAAAGTTGAGAGGATTAAAAAAAAATATTTAGGACCCCCCTATGAAAAGTTTCTGACTGCGCCATTGATTTAATCCACAAATAGAAATGACCCCATTCACCCCGATGATGGCCGCGTTGATAGAAGATCTCAACCGGAGGAGTTAATTTCAAATATTTCAAAATGTTCTCAAAATTCCACCAAAATTCAAATGTTTTCTAGTGACCTCAAGGTCACCCCAATGATGGCCGTGTTGAACAGAAAATGTCAACCAAAGGAGTTCACAAATAATTTTAAGGGATTTTTACATACAGAACACCTAAAACTGTTGAAAATACATATCTAACACCTAAACATTAATATTTACTTATCTACCACTCTGTTACACATCCCGTCACTCTCTACGACCTAAAACAGTTTTGTATTATCTATTTTATAAAAACGTCGTCCATTCGCCCACCGGAAACCTATGGAGCCCTACCCCCACTCTCCGACGACGCCCACCGTTTCCCCTCCCACATTTTAATTTCACTCCCTTCTTCCTCTCCCCGCAATCGTCAACCAAATCGCAGACATCGCTTAACACGATGGCAACCGATGAGGATCCCTCACCGCCGACGACTCCCACCGCCACTTCCGATCCAAACCAAAAAGTTTTGTTCGACAAGTACGAGATGGGCCGACTATTAGGTCAAGGCACTTTTGCTAAGGTGTACCACAGCCGGGATCTTCACTCCGGCGAAAGTGTCGCTATCAAAGTCATCAGCAAGGATCACATCTGGCGAGAATCCTGCTTGTCTGCACAAATTCCTCTTATTCCAATTGCAGGAGCTATGAAGCAGACAAACAATGGTGGGTTTGCTAGATGAGGATTACTGCTCGGAGGGACCCATTTGTAGAGTCACAGTTGGTGGTGAAAGATGATCTATCGGAGCCAAGCCTGCATGGGGTGGGATTTGGAGACCAAGGAATCTGCTAGGAGCAATAGCTTAACGGAAGACAATGCGTGGAGATTTTCTGATGATGAACGGAAGATGACACATGAGAAGCCTGTGCCAACACTGCTGACGGTGAGCTCCTTTGAGTTATTCTAATTTGCTGAAGGGTTATTCTGTTCGTTCGCGCAAACGAATAGATGACGACGTGCGGGTGGGGATAAACGGAGTGGTAGAATTGAAGGAGAGGGAGAATTTAGGTGATAGATAAGTAAATATTAATATTTAGGTGTTAGATATGTATTTTCAACAGTTTTAGGTGTTATGTATGTAAAAATCCCTAATTTTAAATGCCACCCAAATACCCATAAAAATTCAAAATCCCAAAATCCAAAAATATTTAAAATGAAAAATAAATCATTTAACACTTAAAGCAAAATCCATCTATCCTCCGCAACAGTTTGTCAGGATGTATAAATTTGAATTTACTTCAGCTCACATATAGTTAATGCCTACTCGAAAATATCACTAGGATCCATTCTCAAACAATCTCCTGCCAGTAAGGACGTGGTACGTGTCCTCTAACTGACGGTTTTGCCGCCAAATGGCACCGCAGGATAAACGATTATGACTCGGGGCCCTTTGAACTGAGTGATTTTGCCGTCAAATGGCACCACAAAATACCGGTTATGGCTAGAGTCAATACGCTCCTTAGTAACATTAAATCCTTGAGATATGAATCAATAGGATATGATCGATAGGGCACAAAGCCCTCTACTAGCTAAGATGGATTCAAATTTGTCCCCTTAAGCAAATATCCACCCCAAGTCAACAAGATACCCTTGGGCGAAGCAACCCATGGCTGCCGACAAGGATCCTTCTATCGGGTTGGGTCAACTACCTCCTCTGACTAAGTAGACCAGGGACCACGATGGCCCGAGACAACGAAACCATGGGATCTTGATCGAGTCCATCATCTGTTCCCCCACCATTCGCTTTAAGTGCAAGATGGTGATATTTTAAATTTTAAATATCAAACCTCTCAATCATCCTAAACCCATTGCAGGTACTATATGTCTGATACTACGTATCTATGGATACAATGTATCCTATCGATGACTAGCTTTAATCGAAAGTTCTCTCTCATTATCGGGAGAGATAATTAACTATAGAGGATTGCGCCTATTGGAAACCAGAACTCGGATCATAAAATCCTCAAAAAATGAGGGCAAAATTACTCCGAGTAGTGCCTTATCTACAAATCCATCTGCTTTCCTAAAATTTACATCAAAACTTAAATCTGTTAAAACTCCCCCCAAAAGAAAAGCAGCGGGCGGAGGCCGGGGCCGAATTTTCGGAGCCCACACCTGTTCCCCTAACTACTATTCCATTAATGAAACTAGAGTGCTATAGGCCTCATAGTATACTAGATTAGTAGGGTCTCTTCCATAAAGAATTTTGAAGCCTGTAGTCTATGCTACACTATGGTAGGATGTATTGTACTAGTACTAAGCCCAAGGTAACCACTTCACCCAGGTCTTGGTTGTTTCTAATACAAAACATCTAAAATAAGCATTCAAACTCCTATTCACCACCTCGGTCTGCCAATCAGTATGTGGATGGTATATTGTACTTCTCTTTAAAATGATCCCCTGCATCCTAAATAGCTCTCTCCATAAGTGACTCAAGAACACCTGTCTTTATCTGACACTATGGACTCCAAAATTCCATGTAGGCGGATCGCCTCTCGATACAACTGTAGAAGTGACTGAACTATGTTTGTTGCTTCTATCTTCTCCCAATCCTATTCACATTCCAAACTCTACGGCTCCACCAAAAATCTTACTCCTTCACCTTGGATTGCCCTTACCATGGCTTTGAGTGAAACCATAGTTTTGGATAAGCTACAATCCGCTCTAATAACCACTCTCATCACCTTAACCTTGAACAACATTATTAAAGCCTTCCAATCAATATTGGTCTTCCTCAACTTTTGTAGCCACTTCATTCCCAATATCACATTTGTGCTCCCCAAATTTGATGAAAGAAAGTCTTCCAATACTTGAACCTCCTGAAGCCTGAAGGATTAGGATCACCCTTTCACAAATTTCTCTACTCCTCTCTGCTTTTCATGTTCCCAGCATAACCCCAAAGCTCCACATGTCCATTAATTTCAATCACAACTGATCCAACATCCTGTTGGAAATGAAGTTATGAGTAGCTTCACTATCCACCAGTACTATCACCTCCTGATGCCCGATCTTCCCCTTAACTATTATGGTGTAGTTTGGCATGAACCCGACCATTACGTTAAGGGATAACTCTACAAAATCTCAATGCAGGTGATCATCTTCCTCCTCTCCTTCCTCCTTTGCAACATCTTCCTCATCGCAAATTGTTAGGACCTGTAACAAACGGTCCTTACAACGGTGGTTTGGAGCGAACTTCTCATCACACCTAAAGCATAAACCCTTAGCCCTCTTCTCCTAAATTTCTGACTCGGTCAACCTCTTAAAGTTCCTTCTTTGTCATACTCTCTGACCTTTATCTCACGGGGCTTCCTTCGGAATAGACATCGTTTGCACCTTTGGTGCCATAAATGTAGTGGTCATGCGGTATGAGACTCCTGAATTGCTGCTACGACTACTCTCGAAGGAGTTCTTATCCTCCACAAGCTGGGCTAACTCCATAGCCTCCCCTAAGCCATATGGTCACAATACTTGAACAATTGCTCGAATATCAAGCTTGAGCCCCTTCATAAAGTTTCCCTCTAGCACAATCTCTGACAACCTTCCCAACTTGAACTTCTCCCGGTACTCTATCACCATCCCCTCCTGCACCAGAGCAATGAATTGTTTATAAAAGTCTCCTTCCTGACTGATTCAAAAACTTTCTAGCAAACAATCTTTGAACTCCCTCGATGATCAAATCAAATCTCGCAAGTCTCATCATTGTACCAGGACTGAGCCTTCCCCTCCAGACATAGAGCATTTGTGGTGAGTTTTTCATCTTTTCAACTCATTTACAGTAAAATATCACTCCACCTGATAAATCCACCCATGAGCATCTTCTCCCTAAAAAACCGGCATCCTCAACTATCTAACCCTAGGAATGCCACCGCCTCAACTGCTTCTCCCTTCTCCAGTGTAGCGAGTGTTGTGATCCCTCCATGTTTTTCTCTCCCTCAAATAAGCTCTTTGATCTTCACAATCCAATTTCTTTGCAATAACTTTGAAATTAAGCCAATAACTTTGAAATTAGCATATCATGCTTCAAATGATCCAAAATTCTTAGTTTGGAGGCTTGCCATAACAAAATCAACTCGATGATGCAAGCATTTGATGTTTTCTATAGTTATGCAAAGGCAACTTGTCTTTGATTGTTGTTTGTCCATCGCCTCATAGACTTTGAAAACTAGTTCCTCTTGGATTATAAGATGTAATTATCCTTTTTTAGTATCAATCGAAGCTCTCCCTATCAACAAGAATGGTAGGCTCAAAATGATTGGATATTTTGGATCATATAAGAAACATAAGAAATAATCTAGTTAAGAATAAAAAATATGATCATATGATTCTAAGAGAGGTATTGAAGAGAATTGGTGAAGGTGGGGAAGGTGGCAGGATAATGAAAATTTTGAAAAACAGAAGTCATGCCTGTTGGTCATGTTACTGCAATAAAAAAGGAGGTCCACTTCTCTTACATTGCAAACCAATTTAGGACAAATTCCTTTGGCATGAAGAAATAGAAGGTAAATAAACTAAAATTGTATGTGGGGTCAAGGGTTTGAATGTTTAAATAGTCTAGGCTCAAAACCAATCAGTTAGTGTTTTAAAACACCAAAAGGATAGTTGATTTTGAATAAAGTCAAGTCTACCACCAATTCAATTGAACAAGAATGCTCAATCCAGCATCAACCCATAAAGCAGGCCACTTTCACGTAAATGCCATTGATGTAGAACGAATAATCTGAACTATTTCTATGTGAAGGAAAGAGAAATAGTTCAGATTTTGAAGAAATAAGTTTGGGATTGTGAGGATTTTCTTTTGAATTTGGGAGGGAAATTTTGAGCTTAATTCCTCCAATCAAAGCCTGTTGATTAGGAAAGAAATTAAGAAAATATTCCTATCAGGAAATCTGAAAAATTTCAGATTTAAAACTGATGTAGAGCGAAAAATGCTTCGCTAGGGGAGATGGAAGAATTTGGGAATTCTCAAATTTTCTTCTCAAAATCTGAGAGAAATCTCAGATTTTGTGCTTAGGAGATATCAAACAGTGGAAGAAAAAAACGTTTGGGACTTGTGTGGGGAATAAAGGAGAAAGATTGGATTGGGTAGAGAGAAGAGGGGGCGGGTGAGAGAGGGAGATTAGGGGGGGGGGGGGGGGGGGTCGGCAATGCAGAGGAGAGAGGGAAGAAATAATTTATTTCCAAAAGTGAAATTATCACTTAGGCAATAAATTGATCCAACCCAGGTGTGGTGAATTTCGGTCAAGAGGAATTAAGGGGATTTCAAATTATTTCCTAAGTTTGGTATGAGAGTTAGGAAATAAATTGAGGGGGAAATATTGGGTGGGGCTATGGGTGAGGGGGAAATATGGGGGGGGGGGGCAATGCAGAGGAGAGAAAGGGAAGAAATAATTTATTTCCAAAAGTGAAATTATCACTTAGGCAATAAATTAATCCAACCCAGGTGTGGTGAATTTCGGTCAAGAGGAATTAAGGGGATTTCAAATTATTTCCTAAGTTTGGTATGAGAGTTAGGAAATAAATTGAGGGGGAAATATTGGGTGGGGCTATGGGTGAGTAACTGCTTGGGATCTAATTAATGCTAGAGAATTAAAAATGGAAAATCCTTTGGAATTTGAATCTGTAACTTTTTTTTTTTTTTGGAAAAGAGGTTATGAAACAATTAGGAAATAACTCTTAATTGACTCATAAAGGGGGCCGGCCATGCAAGAATGAAAAGGAGATTTAATGAGAGCAAATCAAGATTCCTAATTTATGATTTTAGATTTAGGAAAGATTTAATTTAAATCCTCTTGAATTTAAGATTCAAAATAGATCTAAATCAAATACTTTCCTAAAATAGATGAATTCATTTAGGAAATATTTTGAATTCAAATTTGAATGAATTTGAATTTCAAATTATTTCCAATTGATCCCAACCTAAATTAGGAAACAAAATAAGAGAATCAAAGGGAGTGGGGCCGGCCTAGGAGAATGGGATGATGAAGGGAGGTGGCCGGCGGGTTGGGAAGAGGTGGCCGGCGGGGTTGTGAAGAGGTGGCCGGTGGCTTGGGTGGAGGATGGGGATGTTGACAAGGAGAAGATGAAAAGATAACAAAAAAAATAAAACCACGAACCCGGCCGTCTCCAAGGTTGGTGGGTGATACGATTTCCCTCTCCAAGGGATCTCAAATCACGAGCCCGGACCCATCCTGCGGCTGGTGAAGATTTCGATTCCTCCCATAGGAATCTCACTCTCGTCCTCTCTCAAGAAGAACACAAGTGGGAAAAAATTTTTTTTTTCATATTCATCAACCACCCATTACAATAGCTAAAGGCCCTTATTTATAGGCCCTAACATGAGAAAATAGAAAATTACAAAAATGCCCCTTAGGCCACAACACTCAAATAAATTAACATAGGGGTAAAATAGAAAATAACATAAAATAAAAACTAAAATGCAGAAAATAATTCATAAATGACAACTTAAATTACAGCCGTCGATTTACGACGCCTCCTGTGATAGATGCGCCAGATCTTCGTGCCGATGTCCGCATCAGCCATTCCATTAAAATGATACCATATGTAAAATTGCATTACCACAAACAGCATTCTGTTCAAAGTACTGTTTCGCAACTCATTCTGTCACTTGTGCTTGTTCAAATATGCATGAATGGAATAGAAATGGTACACTCTGGTTCATATACCATACTAAGCCATCTCACAAGTACAACGTTTAATCACTTCAGAAAATGCCATCTCTAAGAAATTCATGGCAACAGTCAGCTCCGCAATATGCTTCCACAAACCATCTGATATATCTTAAAATACAAGATATTTCAATTATACACCAAAAGTATACAACATATCCTATTGCACAACAATATTCCCCTTTTACTTTACAATGTTGTTTCCGTTTTGGGAATACTGTTTGAACTCCTTCCAATGCTAATTACACTTATGAAGTTATGATAAGAAATATTTATTTCCAGTCATGCAGGCAGAGATCAAAATTAAACATGCTAGAATCATTAATAAGTTGTATGTATATTGTAGTTGTTTTAGAAGAATGGTACAAAGAACGATTACACAAAGGTGCGCAACACAGTTTAAACTTCAATGTTTGACTCTGTCCAATCAGACTTTGACCCATTATTCAAATGAACTAACACGATTAACAAGTTACTCGTAGCTCGGTACTGTTAAAGCTCCTTCATAATCATTTAATTGACTAATCAAGCAAACTTGAAAACTTTTATAAATGCTCAAATAATAAATAAAGCTTAAATAGTTTGGTGTTCAATTTGTTTATGATCATGTATAATATTAAAAAACTCCATTAAGGCTCAACAAATGCTCATTTAAAACTCGATGATAAATTTATTTCATATGCGATTATGTTAGGCCTTGCTCTTTTCTATATTAGATTGATTTTGTTCATGAGCAAAAGCCAATTCAATTAAAGTCTCATTTTTAAGCTTAGTCGGTTGCTCATTAATAGGTTAAATAAGGCATGTTTAAATAACTAACAAGCTGCTTGATATTGTTGCACGTTAATAGTCACAGTAAAGCTTCTTTGATTGCTAACGAACTCAATTCAAACGCTGCTCAAATAATCATAATTTTAAACGAATTGAGCTTAAACATTACTACAAAAACTCAAAATAAGCCCAAGCTAGATTTTGGAAAGCAATATCAAGCTCAAGCAATCCCCTTCTTGGCTCGACTCGGCTCGACACATGATTTACAATCCTACCCAACCAAAACAAAAAAGAGTTTGCTCAAGACTATATAAGAGAAATTATGAATACATGGGAGTATACGGACAAATCCATCTCAGTTCAAATCTATTTCCATATCTAAGCTTCTCAAGGTAGAAATTTACAAAACTCTTCCATTGGCCACATATTGTTGATGAACTTGTTAGACCACATATTGGAGCATGAATGATATGCATTCCTCCTTGTGTCACAGAGGTTATAAATGACAAAGTTGTCACCTTGCTCACCCTAGGGTAGCGACTTTGATTTAGATTTTGATCGATAGTATGACCTTAGCTCTTGGTCGCACCATTTCCACGCTCATCACACCAAGAAGAATATTTGATACAACATTGCTCAGTAAGTTTGGGAAAGCCTTGCTTGAGGATGAGGAATGCATTATTAGGTTGGACTAATTTAGGAAGTTATTAGACTAAATTACCCTTACATGATCCTCAAAGCTTCTATGAAACCATCTGAAAAGAACAATAGCAATTATTGGAAAAGAGCTTTCATAATGGAGGTTGTAAAAGAGGTATAAAGAGATAGGTTAAAATATTTTCATATAAGGCCTTGAGATCATCCATTTAGAAGGGGTAGGTCTAGGCTACAAAAGGAATGATATTGAATATATGATTTTGCTCTAATTGAATGGAAATAATTACAGTTGCTTGTAAGTGTACAAAGCTGAATATAATCTATCACAAGCACTGACTTCTTTTGGTGAGTAGCTGAGCTAATCTTGGATTGTCCTCTAGGGATCAGATAATGAGTTGGATTGAACTCGTCCAACCTGGATCCCATGTGTGAATTGGTCAATCTAACCCAGGTAAATTAGGTAAAGCGATAATCATAAAGTATAACTATAACATAGGTAAATTCTTTCATTAATAACAATTTTAGTCAAATAACATGGAAAGATCCATTTAACACAATCAATATCAACTAACTTTGTGTCAATCCTGAAGAAATAACGCAAAGCAAGCACTTAATTAACATGTAAAAAAAAAAGCATGAACAAACCCGCATAAAGGAAAATATGGGAATAGGACGCCATGAGAACAAGACAAAAAGAAAGCTTGCCATTAGATATCATATCTGCATCACCCAAAAACACTGAAAAATCTAGCATGCTTTTTGCCAACTAAGACATGTTTTGAAACATCAAATTCAAATCTGCAGCTCAGAAAAATACCAATCACAAACACAGAGCTATAACTCAAAACATCTAAAAGGCGTTACAAGAGTACCATGGGTTGATCAACGCCAAAGCTCTAAACAGCCAACCAAACCGATATGTCAACACCCAGTTAGTCGGATCTCCACAGAAAAATCTCTCAATGCATATAAATAAAAAGAGAATCACAAAAGTAAAGACTATGTAGCACCCAAATAAATAAGATCAAGCTATAATCGCCGGCTTCAGAGGCCCGAAACCCTAGATCGAAAACTAAGAAACCGATAACAAGCAGAGCTAAAAACCTGAGAAAAATTAATTAGAACCGCGGATTGAAATTATGTATTACCCGATAAGAACTTGATTTCAGAAGGAGGCCACGAATAGATGGGGCAAGCTCCTTCCTGCTTCCTTCGTTTCCTTTTATCCAAAACGAAGGAAGACGAAAAAGGGCAACCAGATTCTGCCTCCGGTCTTTGATACTTTCGGTTTCTACTTGAGTCAGCAAGCAGGGCGCCTCTGGACAACTGGGGTCAGGGCAATGCTAACCTTGATAATAATTCGTCTTCACTCTGGACTTCCGCCTCGCGGAACGGCCGAATTCCTAGGCTATGGACCTTTTACTTTTTTTTTTCCTTTTTTGGTAATAAGGTGCATTTTTGGTATTTAAATAATCATAATAGTTAATCAAAATTGTGTGATAAAATTCTTGATGCTATTTTTCATCTGTAGTGAAATAAACTGTGAGAGTTACTCATACACATAATAGTCCTGAAAAGGTTTATGCCTGTAAAACATTATCTTTTACGCATCATCTTGACATGCTATACATATTGGAAGCAAAAATTCCCCTTTTTGCTCTTCAAGATCCCTGGTCCATCAAGTCGCATCAAGTTTTCCCTTACGAACTCACCTATAATAATTTCAACTCCTGCTCTACTGGAAGGATTTGGCTAAAGTGGAACTCTTCCACTATTTCTTTTACTCCCACTTTTACGACCTCTCAATTCATCCATGGCCTAATTTCTCTGAACCCTTCTTCCAGTTTCCACCTTTCGATGGTGTATGCTGCTACAACCCCTTCTGCCAGAGCGTCCCTGTGGCAACAGTTAGCTGAGGTGGCTAAATATATCTCTTCTCCCTGGATTATCATGGGTGATTTCAACTGCTATCGGGAGCTGAAAGATAAATCGGGTGGAAGACCTACTCATTATAGCCGGTTGGGGGAATTGAACAACTGGATGTTCAATACTGGCACTTTAGAACTTGCTTCTTCTGGTTTATTTTTTACTTGGTTTAATCAGCGGGTGGATGACCCTATACATATCAAGCTTGAGAGAATGCTGATTAACCAAGCCTGGCTGGGTAGTTATCCTTCCTCCTTCTATAAAGTGGAACCTCTACTATGTTCTGATCATTCTCCTTTAATCCTACATTCTAGCGCTGAGGTTAATAGGAGAGGTAGATTTCAATTCAAGAATTACTGGATCAAAATGACAGAGTTTTGGAGTAATGTTATTTCTGCTTTCTCTTCTCACTCCAATGGTACCCCAATTGACAACCTTTATTTTAAGTTGAATTGTCTCAAAGTTTCTCTTAAGAATATGGCTTGGGCTGATTCCTCCTTTTTGAAGGAGAGAATCACCTCTTTGGAGGCTGATCAGAAATTCTATATTGAGCAAATCCAAGAGAGACCGGCTAATCCTACCATTAATGCCTATCTCAGGGAAACTTCATCTGCTCTTTCTTTACTTAATGAAGCTTGGAGCTCTTGGTTAATTCAAAGAGCTAAGGCCAAATGGCTTTCAAATAGGGAAGATGACTTAGGTTTTTTCTATGCTAGAATCAGATCTAGACACAACATAAGTCATATTAAGGCTCTTTCCACTGATGAGGGGAATTTCACCAAACCATCTGATATTGCTACAGCTGCTATTAACCATTTTCAAAAGCTTTACAACACTGCTACCCCCCCCCCCCCCCCCCCCCCCTCATGCTGCTACCTGTAACATTCTGGCCGGAACTACTATTCCCACTCATCTCCTCAGCTCTCTCACTGAGTCTATTTCTGACTCTGAAATTAAAGCTGTCGTTTTTGCTGGGCCTTCGTCTACATCTCCGAGACCTGATGGTTATACATTCGAATTTTATAAAAACACTTGGAATGTTATTGGTTTTAATGTCTGCAAGGCTGTTAAATACTTTTTTAAAACTAGCCACCTCTCCAAGAAAGCAAAAGGATCTGCCATTGCTCTCATACCGAAACAATCACATGCTTCTAGCATCAATGACTTTAGGCCCATCTCCCTTTGTAATGTTTTTTATAAGATCATTTCAAAAATTATCGCTAATCGAATGAAGATCATTATGCCTTTCATCATTCACAAGAGCCAAGCTGGGTTTATTCAGAACAGAATCGCCTATGATAACATTGTTCTAGCCACTGAAATTTTGAAGGAGTTCAACTCTAATGCTAGAAATAATTTTTTTTGCGCAAAGCTCGACATCAAAAAGGCTTTCGACATGGTATATAGATATTTCCCTATATATAGACTACGTTTGAAAGGTTTTCCTGAGAAATTCATATCTTGGATTAAGGGTTGTATCCTTGATTTACCCTTCTCTTTATGTATTAATGGAGCACTTGAAGGTTTCTTCATTTCATCTTCCGATTTGCGTCAAGGTTGCCCGCTCTCCCCCTTCTTTTTTCTACATCATGGATGCTTTCTCTTGTGCGTTAGACAATGGTAATTTCTCTGGCATGACTTGTGACCCTCTCCTATCAGCCACCTTCTCTATGCTGACGACGTCTTGGTTTTTGGACAAGCTTCCATTTGCAGTGCTTTAGCCTTAAATGACACTCTTAATGCTTTTGCTGCCTCTTCTGGACTTTACATCAATAAGGCTAAATGCTCTATCATTTTCTCCAAAAACACTTTGCTTTCCAACTGTATTAATGACATACTTGGTTTCACTTTGGCTGATCACACTTAAAAATATCTAGGTCTCCCCATATCTACCAAAAATCTTTCATCAACTCACTTCCACCCACTTCTGAGTAGAATTTCTACTCTACTTGCTAGGTGAAAAGTTAAGTTTTTGTCTTTTGCAGGTATGGTCCAATTCCTAAAGTTTACTATTGCCAATACCTTGGCTTATTGGATCAGAGAGGCTATTTTACCTAAGCTATGTCGGAAAAACATTAAAAAACTTTGCTCAAGGTTTCTTTTTTCATGGAAACACAATGGAAAAAAGCTTCATCTCATTGCATGGACCAAAATGTGCTTACCCACTATTTATGGTGGCTTGGGTATACCTGATCTCAATTCTCTATATCATGGTTTTGGTTGCACATTTTTATGGAGGCTGTTTAATAATGAATCTTTAGTGGCTGATTGGTTAAGATAAAAATTTGATTCCCCATGGAAACTGCCCCCATCAAAAGTATCAAAATTTTGAAAATTCATTTGCTCCATTGCTGCTCTTATTAAACCAAATATCCAGCTTAATGTTACTGCCTCTAACTGCAATATTTCTCTGTTTTGGGACCCGTGGATTAATGGTGTTGCAATTTCAGATTTAGTAACTATTGTTACCTCTTGCTATATGGTTGTGAAGAATGTGATTTGCAAGGGTAATTGGAGACAAAACGATTACATTCCAAATCATATTCTGCTTAAATTTCAACACATTTAGATTCTGGGTAACCAATCTGGTGGTTTGGAATGGAACTGAGAAACCTTGCTTCAAAACTTTTAAAATGCAATATTTTTCAAACCTTTATCCGGTTCCGTGGCATTTACTTATTTGGCACAAGAGGTTTGCTCTTAGGCACTCTTCCTTTACTTGGTTAGCTATTTGGGGGTTTAAAAACAACTGATGTGCTTTGCAAACGAAACATTCACATACACCCTATTTTCCCTCTTTGCTTGGAGGAATCTAAAAGCTCATCTCACCTGCTGTTTCAATGTGCCTTCTCTTTTATTGTTTTATCTGCTCTTTTGCCGCATCTGGACAATTTTCTTTTTAGACCGTCATTACTGCAATTGTTTGATCGTTTTGATGGCCTGCTTTCTCTGACTGCCTTAGAGAAAAATTTCTGTTTATGGATTATTTGTTGTGCGGTTTACTATCTGTGGAGAGAAAGGAATGAAAGGCGTTTTACTGGGAAGTTTTGTGATGTTCAGTTTTGTGATGTTCCTGCTGTTTGCAGAAACATCAAGAAGGCTATTCGAGCAAAGGTTTCTAGATGGAAAAATCACCACAAGCTTCTTTCTTCTTTTCAATGTTGTTTTGGAGGGAATTCGGGTTCTACAGCAATTTTTTGACTGGGCAATGATGAATTGGAACCAACTGCTTGCACCCCCTGGACGGCCATGTCTCTTTGATGCGTTGTTCCATTCAGCTCCGCATCTGGCCTGACAATTTTTTGCACCCTGTGGATGTTTTGAATTATTGGCAACCGGGGGTTAATTCTTCTCGAGCCGGTTTACTGCAAGTTTCTATTCCTGATTTAGTTGGTTCCTGCTGAACCTGAGCCCTCTGTCCGATCCTTAGACAATTTTGTTGTTTCCGGTTTGTTTGGTTCTGGCTTACTTTTTGTTAATTTAGTTTTGGTTCCCATTGTTGGTTGAGCACCTTTTTGGAGTTACTTGTTGTTCAATTTTTGTAACCCTCTTTACTCAATATAGGGCTAAAGCCCAAATTTTCAAAAAAAAAAAAAAAAAACTCATACACATAATATTCTAAGCAAAGATATTCTCAAATTTTTTGCTAAATGGATTCGCAATCATCAACAACGTTAAATACCAAAAGCATGGCTTAAATGAGAAAAGACTAATGGCGGGGTTTCTAAAACATGGTTGTGGGCTTCGAAAGATGCCTACATCATTGCAATAGAGGACTGACTCATATACAAAAATCTCATGAACCAAGAGTGTGAACCTAATCCTAGGCAAAAATACAAGAATTACACTCCACTATCACATAAGAGAGCAACTCATACTAGACTTATAGTACCATGTGGTGGTGCATGCTAAGGATGACAAGGCTACCTAGGCTCTAGGGCTAGCAGGCAAGAAAGAATGATAACTTCTCCATGTTGCAAAAATAACACATGAACAGCTCCTCAATGTGATTGAGGAGATTTAATATATACGACATCTTCTAAATGTGTTAGGCAATATATTCAAGGAGTAAAATCCTAAATATCTCTTCAATATGATAGAGGAGACATCCAATAAGAAAGACTTACAGGTCAATCATGCACAAATGAATAAGCCTAGACATCTCCTCGTTGGGGTAGAAGAGATGTTGAAATAGGACTTACATCTTGGTCGAATGGTGACCAAGAAAACTTAAATATCTTTTGTAGAGAAGTCATTGAAGGAGTGATAGAAATCTTGAGTATCCACTCAATTTGGTAGAAAGGATGTTGCGAAAGGAAATGATAAGGAATGATGGAAAAGATATGACTTGCAACTTGATTTTGTGGCATCAAGCAAGCATATACATGTTATCAATGTGGAAGAGAATATATCAAAAGTAGGACTTAGATTTTGGCACATGTGACCAATAAGGCTCAAACCATCTTCTAAATGCTATAGAGATTGTAATAGATTGAACTTACATCTTCTTGGATAAGTAATGACAGATGACTCACCTAAACAAGTGTGATAACACAAGATGTATCATTTCTAAGAGGAGATGGACACATTCTAGATTGATTAGATAAAGAAGTGCCTAAGTGTGTGTGAAGTCTATATCTCATTTGTCTATCATAGGGTGTAGATCCTATATTATATACAAACTTATAAAATGAGGCATGGCATGTTGGTGTCACCAAAGGCTAGAGATTGACCAGGTAATTATCTGAGTTACTTGTCTATGTCTACTGTGACGAGCTCAATACACTCAATCAACACTCCCATTAGATTCATAAGCTAGGTGTGTTCTATGTTCTTAGTTGACCTAACCTAAGAGTGAGTGGTGTATACTCGTCTCGACAAGGGTGTGTCACATAATCAATGTCAGATGACGAACCAAATGTAGAATGATAAAAATCATGTATAAAAAAGTGTCAATACCTATTAGTTTTATATTTCTAATGTTTTATATGTCAAAGTTTTCCAATAAATATCAGTAGTAAATAAACAAAATAAAATGAGGGTTCTAATTATATGACATGTGAATATGTGAACACAAGTTGAAAATACTCAAACTCCAAGCATAACAAATCACATGCATAAATAAAGACAAACTAATGTGAAAAATAATAATATAACAATAAGAACTTTTAATGCCAAGCAAGACCACCTCTCCAAAAATGTAAAGAACAAAAAATCTACAAATGTACCTGGCCTTTATTTATTAAGAATAATATCTCAAATTAATTGATCCTATGTTGGTGATGAACAACAGCCCAGTTGAAGAGATAGACCTCTGCCTATAAAAGCTTACACAATTCATTTATAAAATATATAATTGATCTCCTCTGCTATTATCATGAAAGCTTACACATTTTCATATAAACTATAAAGTGCTGTTGAATAACAAAAACAGTCGTAGGAGTTTGACTTGGAAGGTATTAGTGTAAGTAGGAAAGATAGGCCTTGAAGTGATAATATTCAATATTCATCTAAGGCTTCATTTGGGACTGTTTTTTACTGTTTAAAATAGAATTTTAGTACAAAAATTAAGGGCTCGATTATTTTGTCCGTTTTTACTGCTTCTTCCATCTGGTAACAACAAAACAAAAAATATATATTATATATATTTTATTTATTTGATAAAACTATTTTTCTTAACCACGTTCAAAATATCTTTGTTTTTTTGTATTATTTTTAAAAACTTTCATATATTAACTTTTCTGTTAGAAAACTCCATTATCTCAAACAACAATTTAAATCTAACTTTTAGAAAAGGTTTTTCCCCAAAAAAAAAACTTTTAGAAAAGGTACAAATAACGAAACGAATCCTAAATTTTTGTTCTAAAACTCTGTATAAGCAATAAAAAAGTTATTCCAAATGAAGTCTAAGACTTTGTTTGGGATGGTTTTCTTACTACGTCTTAAAGCAGTTTTTTAGTACAAAAATTTATTGTTTCTTAAAATAGCTTTGTAGTACAAAAATTTTAATTTTTTACTAGAAAATTGATTTAAGAAACAGCAACATAATATTCTAAACTCATAGTAAATTCATAGGAAGATGTGAAAATTTCAGCACATATGGAACTCAGCATTATAAGATTTTAGCATATCAATTTATAACGCAAGGATTTCAATAGACATTGAACTGTAGCATGGAGATTTTATCAGAAATCACTAATATAGACAGATTTCAATGAGTCAATAGAAATAAATCTGATAGTGAGTAAAGCTAAAAAAGCTTTATATAAATCAGATAATCTATCCAAATGTTCATAGATTTGGTCAAAATTTAGACGGCATCAAACTTTCTAAACCTTTCTCTTTCTCTTTTTATAAATCAATGAGATAGGAAATAAAAAAAAAAATGCTAAAAGATTGAGTGAGTTTTACCAAATAACAAAATTTGGAGAAGGCAAATGCACTCCGAAACGGATGAAGCGAGTAATGAGAAAACTATTGCAGTTAGCGCAGGCGGAGAAGGAAAAGACAATGTTCGTTCTGTAAATGGGTGGCGGTTTTGGATCTTTTAAAGTTAGGAAGGAAACGTGCAAGAAACCGTTCCCGCCAAATTCAAGATCTTAATTTTAATTTTATAAGTTTTTTTTTTTAATTATTTCAATAATTTTTATCGACTGCAACTACCTCAACCATTTTAAATCAAACTCTTAAATAAAATTTGATAAATACAATAACAATGTGTCTATACATTAAAATGTAAAAAGAAAAATAACTTAGAGATCGAGTGATTTGAAACTGTTTGAGCCAACCCGACACCATCCAAATTGATTGTGTTAAGATTGCAACTGTGGTGGGATTTGCAATCAAAAGAAATTCTAATAGTGACTAGTGAGAAGACTCACAAGATCGAGTGACGATTGCTATCATGGCAAGATGTGCCTAATCAAGCGAGGGATCACGATCGAGCAACCATCATGAATACGGAGAGATGCACGCGATCGAGCAACAATCACAATCCTGAGGAGACGTGCATGATCAAACGACGATCATGATTGGGTATGGCTGAAACATGATCATGATCATTGGCAAAAACACATATGATCGAGCAAAAAACTAAGGAGATGTGTGGGATTGTTAATTTTTCCTAATCGGGAAGCGTTGTGCATGATTGAATCATGATCATGATAGTGGAAAAACACACATGATCGAGCAAAATAATGGTGATATGCGTGACTATAATTATAACACCCCAATATCAAATTTTAGAAGAATTTTCTATTTTTAATCTATCAATTACTTGAATTCTTGGTCTATCCTTACTCCATTGGATCCTGACCAATTCTTTAATATATGTAAAGCCATGGAGTAAAATAACAACTCAGTAGGTTATCAAAACCTACAACTGAAATCAATACAAGATAATATAAACAATATACATATAATCATTCAATCACTATTAATATGAACATATAACTGTAAAAACATGCAACGTTCAATAAAATATTAATAGATCATATGATCAATAAACATCAATACAAGTGTATGTCTTAAGATTAGTAATCAGTAACTAAGTGAACAATGATTAGTGATTTGTAGTGAAAATGTTTAGAGCAACATTTTATAAAATGAGGAGGTATTAATAGCCCATATTTTGACCTACATAAATAATTTTTTTGGAGTTATTATAAGTCAAATTTGTAAATCGTGTTTGTCATAATTTAGATAGTATTGTGAATCAATTATAATAATATTCTCTTAATTTTAGGGATAATGTAGAAAATTGACACGTATTGATACAAACATAATTTTATGGATCATTAGGTATCTATTTTGCAAACCGATGTCATCAAAGTTTTTTAAATATGATGGCTTATTTTATGAATATTTTTTTATAATTTTTAAAGCATCGGATTTGAAGATATAAATAAATTTATATAAATTTTATGCTAAAATCTAAACAATTGACTTAATTACGTGTTTACCCTTATAAATTTAATTCTTAAATATCCTATCTCACAATAGAACATTTCATATATCATTTCCATCCCAAATTTGTTTAACAAAGAATGAAAAGAGGAAAAAGAGGAGAAAAAATAGAGGAGAGAGAAAATAAAACTTAGGGTTTGTGGGTTGTATAGTCGATTTTATAATCGATCATATTGGAAAAGTTATTTGTTCTCAAAGTAAAGTAACATTATCTTATCTTTGATTTCAATAATTTTACATATTTTATTTTTTATATATTTTAATTTGGTAAAAAACTTACAAAAGTTGCATATCTTGATCTTTAGCAAACTTTATCGTATAATTTTTTGTATGTGATATATAGATGTCGTCAATATGAGCATTTTAACTGAAACATATTAAATTTTCACCTGATACTTTTGTATTTTTGTATTTACATAATATACATGCATAACATAGATATTACACGACAAGCATATGACAATGATAGGTGTACCGACATAATAAGATGCTATATATATTGTTTTGTAGCTATTGGTATATGATTGATAGAACTTAAGCCAATTATTTATATTTAGAATAAAATCCATATAAATCCTTTCATATCTTCAAATATGGGGCTTTAAAAATTATAAAAAATATTTATAATATTTAAAATAACTCATCATGTTTAGAAAACTTTACCTAAATCAGTTTGCAAAATAGACACTTGCACTCTCAAAAATCACACTTGTACAGATATGTATCAATTTTCTACGCTGCCCTTAAAATTAGAGAAAAAAATATTATAATTAAAATACGATAATATCTATATTATGACAAAGACTATTTGAAAATTTGACTTATAATGACTAAAAAAAATTATTTAACTTAGCCAAAATATGGATTATTACAATAAAGTGGTCCGATAAGCCTTATCGAATCATTAATTCGGTGTATAGGTACCACAACGATCGAACCGGAAGACTCGAAATCAATTAATATATGTATGTAATAGTCCAACTTGAGTATGACAAAAGCGAGGTTAACAAACATATATGTTTGTTCGACAAGTACGAGATGGGCCGACTATTAGGTCAAGGCACTTTTGCTAAGGTGTTACCAGCGGGATCTTCACTACGGCGAAGTGTCGCTATCAAAGTCATCAGCAAGGATCACATCTGGCGAGAATCCTGCTGTGTCGCACAAATTCTCTTATTCCAATTGCAGGAGCTATGGCAGAAAATAACAATGGTGGGTTTTGTAGTGAGGATTACTGCTCGGAGGGGACCCATTTGTTGAGTCACAGTTGGTGGTGAAAGATGATCTATCGGAGCCAAGCCTGCATGGGGTGGGATTGGAGACCAAGGAATCTGCTAGGAGCAATAGCTTAACGGAAGACAATGCGTGGAGATTTTCTGATGATGAACGGAAGATGACACAGAAGCACTGTGCCAACACTGCCTGACGGTGAGCTCCTTTGAGTTATTCTAATTTGCTGAGGGTTTTTCTGTTCGTTCGCGCAAACGAATAGATGACGACGTGCGGGTGGGGATAAACGGAGTGGTTGAATTGAAGGAGAGGGAGAATTTAGGTGATAGATAAGTAAATATTAATATTTAGGTGTTAGATATGTATTTTCAACAGTTTTAGGTGTTATGTATGTAAAAATCCCTAATTTTAAATGCCCAAATACCCATAAAAATTCAAAATCCCAAAATCCAAAAATATTTAAAATGAAAAAATAAATCTTTAACACTTAAAGCAAAATCCATCTATTCCTCCAGCAACTGTTGTCAGGATGTATATAATTTGAATTTACTTCAGCTCACATATAGTTAATGCCTACTCGAAAATATCACTAGGATCCATTCTCAAACAATTCTCCTGCCAGTAAGGACGTGGTACGTGTCCTCTAAAATGACGGTTTTGCCGCAAATGGCACCGCAGGATAAACGATTATGACTCGGGGCCCTTTGAACTGAGTGATTTTGCCGTCAAATGGCAACACTAAATACCGGTTTTGGCTAGAGTCAATACGCTCCTTAGTAACATTAAATCCTTGAGATATGAATCTAGGATATGATCGATAGGGCACAAAGCCCTCTTCTAGCTAAGATGGATTCAAATGTCCCCCTTAAGCAAATATCCACCCCAAGTCAAACAGTACCCTGGGCGAAGCAACCATGGCTGCGACAAGGATCCTTCTATCGGGTTGGGTAAACTACCTCTCCTGACTAAGTAGACCAGGGACCACGATGGCCCGAGACAACGAAACCATGGGATATTGATCGAGTCCATCATCTGTTCCCCACCTTCGCTTTAAGTGCAAGATGGTGATATTTTAAATTTTAATATCAAACCTCTCAATTTCAAACCCATTGCAGGTACTATTTGTCTGATACTACGTATCTATGGATACAATGTATCCTATCGATGACTAGCTTTAATCGAAAGTTCTCTTCTATTATCGGGAGAGATAATTAACTATAGAGGATTGCGCCTATTGGAAACCAGAACTCGGATCTTAAATCTCAAAAAATGAGGGCAAAATTACTCGAGTAGTGCCTTATCTACAATATCCTCTTGCTTTCCTAAAATTTACATCAAACTTAAATCTGTTAAAACTCCCCCGAAAAGAGCAGCGGGCGGAGGCCGGGCCGAATTCGGAGCCCACACCTGTCCCTATATCTATTCCATTAATGAAACTAGAGTGCTATAGGCCTCAATAGTATACTAGATTAGTAGGGTCTCTTCCATAAGAATTTTGAAGCCTGTAGTATGCTACACTATGGTGAGGATGTATTGTTACTAGTACTAAGCCCAAGGTAACACTTCACCAGGTCTGGTTGTTTCTAATCAAAACATCTAAAAATATGCATTCAAAACTCCTATTCACCACCTCGGTTGCCAATCAGTATGTGGATGGTATATTGTACTTCTCTTTAAAATGATCCCCTGCATCCTAAATAGCTCTCTCCATAGTGACTAAGAACACCTGTCTTATCTGACACTATGGACTCCAAAATTCATGTAGGCGGATCGCCTCTCGATACAACTGTAGAAGTGACTGAACTATGTTGTTGCTTCTTATCTTCTCCCAATTCATATTCACATTCCAAACTCTACGGCTCCACCAAAATCTTACTCTTCACCTTGGATTGCCTTCCATGGCTTTGAGTGAAACCATAGTTTTGGATAAGCTACAATACCGCTCTAATAACCACTCTCATCACCTTAACCTTGAACAACATTATTAAAGCCTTCCAATCAATATTGGTCTTCCTCAACTTTGTAGCCACTTCTTCCAATAACATTGTGCTCCCAATTTGATGAAGAAGTCTTCCAATACTTGAACCTCCTGAAGCCTGAAGGATTAGGATCACCTTTCACAATTTCTCTACTCCTCTCTGCTTTATGTTCCCAGCATAACCCAAAGCTCCAATGTCCTTAATTTCAATCACAACTGTCCAACATCTCGTTGGAAATGAAGTTATGAGTAGCTTCAATATCCAGACTGTACTTCACCTCCTGATGCCGTCTTCCCCTTAACTATTATGGTGTAGTTGGATGAACCCGACCATTACGTTAGGGATAACTCTACAATCTCAATGCAGGTGATCATCTTCCTCTCCCTTCCTCCTTTGCAACTCTTCCTCATCGCAAATTGTAGGACCTGTAACAAAGGCTCTTACAACGGTGGTTTGGAGCGAACTTCTCATCACACCTAAAGCATAAACACTTAGCCCTCTTCTCCTAAATTTCTGACTCGGTCAACCTCTTAAAGTTCTTCTTTGTCATTACTCTCTGACTTTATCTCACGGGGCTTCTTCGGAATGACATCGTTTGCACCTTTGGTGCCATAAATGTAGTGGTCATGCGGTATGAGACTCCTGAATTGCTGCTATCGACTACTCTCGGGAGTTCTTATCCTCCACAAGCTGGGCTAACTCCATAGCCTCCCCTAAGCCATATGGTCTCAATACTTGAACAATTGCTCGAATTCAAGCTTGAGCCCCTTCATAAAGTTTCCCTCTAGCACAATCTCGACACCTTTCCAACTTGAACTTTCTCCGGTTCTACTATCACAATCCCTCCGCACAGAGCTGAATTGTTATAAAGTCTCCTTCCTGACTGATTCAAAAACTTTCTAGCAAACATCTTTGAACTCCCTCGATGATCAAATCAAATCTCGCAAGTCTCATCATTGTACCAGGACTGAGCCTTCCCTCCGACAGAGTGATTTGTGGTGAGTTTTTCATCTTTTCAACTTATTTACAGTAAAATATCACTCCAATGATAATCCACCCTGAGCATCTTTCCCTAAAACCGGCTCCTAACTATCTAACCTAGGAATGCCACCGCTCAACTGCTTCTCCTTCTCCAGTGTAGCGAGTGTTGTGATCCTCCATGTTTTTCTCTCCCTCAAATAAGCTCTTTGATCTTCACAATCCAATTTTTTGCAATAACTTTGAAATTAAGCCAATAACTTTGAAATTAGCATATCATGCTTCAAATGATCCAAAATTCTTAGTTTGGAGGCTTGCCATAACAAATCAACCGATGATGCAAGCATTTGATGTTTTCTATAGTTTTGCAAAGGCAACATTGTCTTTTGATTGTTGTTTGTCCATCGCCTCATAGCTTTGAAAACGTTCCTCTTGGATTTTAAAGATGTAATACCTTTTTTAGTATCAATCGATGCTTCCTATCAACAAAGAAGTAGGCTCAAAATGATTGGGTATTTTGGATCATATAAGAACATAAGAAATAATCTAGTTAAGAATAAAAAATATGATCATATGATTCTAAGAGAGGTATTGAAGAGAATTGGTGAAGGTGGGGAAGGTGGCAGGATAATGAAAATTTTGAAAAAACAGAAGTCATGCCTGTTGGTCATGTTACTGCAATAAAAAAGGAGGTCCACTCTCTTACATTGCAAACCAATTTAGGACAAATTCCTTTGGCTGAAGAAATGAAGGTAAATAAAACTAAAATTGTATGTGGGGTCAAGGGTTTGAATGTTAATAGTCTAGGCTCAAAACCAATCAGTTAGTGTTTTTAAAACACCAAAAGGATAGTTGATTTTGAAATAAAGTCAAGTCTACCACCAATTCAATGTGAACAGAATGCTCAATCCGCATCAACCCATAAAGCAGGCCACTTTCGTAATGCCATGATGTAGAACGAATAATCTGAACTTTTTCTATGTGAAGGAAAGAGAAATAGTTCAGATTTTGAAGAAATAAGTTGGGATTGTGAGGATTTTCTTTTGAATTTGGGAGGGAAATTTTGAGCTTAATTCCTCCAATCAAAGCCTTGGATTAGGAAAGAAATTAAGAAAATATTCCTATCAGGAAATCTGAAAATTTCGATTAAAACTGATGTAGAGCGAAAAATGCTTCGCTAGGGGAGATGGAAGAATTTGGGAATTCTCAGATTTTCTTCTCAAAATCTGAGAGAATCTCAGATTTTGTGCTTAGGAGAATATCAACAGTGGAAAGAAAAAAACGTTTGGGATTGTGTGGGGAATAAAGGAGAAAGATTGGATTGGGTAGAGAGAAGAGGGGGCGGGTGAGGAGGGAGATTGGGGGGGGGGGGGGGGGGGGGGGTTGGCAATGCAGAGGAGAGAGGGAAGAAATAATTTATTTCCAAAAGTGAAAATATCACTTAGGCAATAAATTGATCCAACCCAGGTGTGGTGAATTTCGGTCAAGAGGAATTAGGGGATTTCAATTATTTCCTAAGTTTGGTATGGAGTTATGGAAATAAATGAGGGGGATATTGGGTGGGCTATGGGTGAGGGGAAATATGGGGGGGGGGGGCAATGCAGAGGAGAGAAGGGAAAGAAATAATTTATTTCCAAAAGTGAAATTATCGCTTAGGCAATAAATTAATCCAACCCAGGTGTGGTGAATTTCGGTCAAGAGGAATTAAGGGGATTTCAAAATTATTTCCTAGTTTTTGTATGAGAGTTAGGAAATAAATTGAGGGGGAAATATTGGGTGGGGCTATGGGTGGTAACTGCTTGGATCTAATTAATGCTAGAGAATTAAAAATGGAAAATCTTTGGAATTGAGATCTGTAAATTTTTTTTTTTTGGAAAAGAGGTTATGAACATTAGGAAAATTACTCTAATTGACTCATAAAGGGGGCCGGCCATGCAAGATTGAAAAGGAGATTTAATGTGAGAGCAATCAAGATTCCTAATTTATGATTTTAGTTTAGGAAAGATTTAATTTAACACTCTTGAATTTTAGATTCAAATAGATCTAATCAAATACTTTCCTAAAATAGATGAATTCATTTAGGAAATATTTTGAATTCAAATTTGAATGAATTTGAATTTCAATTTTTTCCAATTGATCCCAAACAAATTAGGAAACAAAATAAGAGAATCAAAGGGAGTGGGGCCGGCCTATAGGAGAATGGGATGATGAAGGGAGGTGGGCGGCGGGTTGGGAAGAGGTGGCCGGCGGGGGTTGTGAAGAGGTGGCGGTGGCTTGGGTGGAGGATGGGATGTTGGAACAGGAGAAGTGAAAGATTACAAAAAAAAAAACCACGAACCGGCGTCTCCAAGGTTGGTGGGTGATACGATTTCCTCTCCAGGGATCTCAAATCACGAGCCCGGACCCATCCTGCGGTGGTGAGATTTCGATTCTCCCATAGGAATCTCACTCTCGTCCTCTCTCAAGAAGAACACAGTGGGAAAAATTTTTTTTTTCATATTCATCAAACCCCATTACAATAGCTAAGGCCCTTATTTATAGGCCCTAACATGAGAAAATAGAAAATTACAAAATGCCCTTAGCAACAACACTCAATAAATTAACAATAGGGTGTAAAATAGAAAATAACATAAAATAAAAACTAAAATGCAGAAAATAATTCATAAATGACAACTTAAATTACGCCGTCGATTTACGACGCCTCCTGTGATAGATGCGCCAGTTCTTCGTGCCGATGTCCGCATCAGCCATTCCATTAAAATGATACCATATGTAAAATTGCATTACCACAAACAGCATTCTGTTCAAAGTACTGTTTCGCACTCATTCTGTCACTTGTGCTTGTGCAAATATGCATGATGGAATAGAAATGGTACACTCTGGTTCATATACCATACTAAGCCATCTCACAAGTACAACGTTTAATCACTCGAAAATGCCATCTCTAAGAAATTCATGGCAACAGTCAGCTCCGAATATGCTTCCACAAACCATCTGATATATCTTAAAATACAAGTATTTTCATTATACACCAAAAGTATACATCATATCCTATTGCACAACAATATTCCCCTTTTACTTTACAATGTTTTTCCGTTTTGGGAATACTGTTTGAACTCCTTCCAATGCTAATTACACTTATGAAGTTTTGTAAGAAATATTTATTTCCAGTCATGCAGGCAGAGTCAAAATTAAACATGCTAGAATCATTTATAAGTTGTAGAGTTATTGTAGTGTGTTTTAGAAGAATGGTACAAAGAACGATTACACAAGGTGCGCAACACAGTTTAAACTTCAATGTTTGACTCTGTCCATCAGACTTTGACCATTATTCAATGAACTAACACGATTAACAAGTTACTCGTAGCTCGGTACTGTTAAAGCTCCTTCATAATCATTTATTGACTAATCAAGCAAACTTGAAAACTTTTATAAATGCTCAAATAATAAATAAAGCTTAAATAGTTTGGTGTTCAATTTGTTTATGATCATGTATAATATTAAAAACTCCATTAAGGCTCAACAAATGCTATTTAAAATCGATGATAAATTTATTTCATATGCGATTATGTTGGCCTTGCTCTTTTCTATATTAGATTGATTTTGTTCATGAGCAAAAGCCAATTCAATTAAATCTCATTTTTAAGCTTAGTCGGTTGCTCATTAATAGGTTAAATAAGGCATGTTTAAAATAACTACAAGTGCTTGATATTGTTGCACGTTATTTCACAGTAAAGCTTCTTTGATTGCTATACGAACTCAATTCAAACGCTGCTCAAATAATATATTTTAAACGAATTGAGCTTAAACATTACTACACAAAAACTCAAAATAAGCCCAAGCTGATTTTTGAAAGCAATATCAAGCTCAAGCAATCCCCTTCTTGGTCGACTCGGTCGACACATGATTTACAATCCTACCCAACCAAAACAAAAAAGTGTTTGCTCAAGACTATATAAGAGAAATTATGAATACATGGGAGTATTACGGACAAATTCATCTCAGTTCAATCTATTTCCATTATCTAAGCTTCTCAAGGTAGAAATTTACAAAACTCTTCATTGGCCACATATGTTGATGAACTTGTTAGACCACAATTGGGCATGAATGATATGCATTCCTCCTTGTGTCACAGAGGTTATAAATGACAAAGTTGTCACCTTGCTCACCTAGGGTAGCGACTTTGATTTAGATTTTGATCGATAGTATGACTTAGCTCTTGTGCCACCATTTCCACGCTCATACACCAAGAAGAATATTTGATACAACATTGCTCAGTAAGTTTGGGAAAGCCTGCTTGAGGATGAGGAATGCATTATTAGGTTGGCTATTTAGGAAGTTATTAGCTAAATTACCTTACATGATCCTCAAAGCTTCTATGAAACCTTCTGAAAGAACAATATGCAATTATTGGAAAAGAGCTTTCATAATGGAGGTTGTAAAGAGGTATAAGAGATAGGTTAAAATATTTTCATTATAAGGCCTTGAGATCATCCATTTAGAGGGTAGGTCTAGGCTACAAAGGAATGTATTGAATATATTGATTTTGCTCTCTAATTGAATGGAAATAAATACAGTTGCTTGTAAGTGTACAAAGCTGAATATAATCTATCAAGCACTGACTTCTTTGGTGGTAGCTGGCTAATCTTGGATTGTCCTCTAGGGTCAGATAATGGTTGGATTGAACTCGTCCAACCTGGATCCCTGTGTGAATTGGTCAATCTAAACCAGGTAATTAGGTAAAGCGATAATCATAAAGTATAACTATAACATAGGTAAATTCTTTCATTAATAACAATTTTAGTCAAATAACATGGAAAGATCCATTTAACACATCATTCAAACTATACTTGTGACATCCTGAAGAAATAACGCAAAGCAAGCACTTAATTAACATGTAAAAAAAAAAGCATGAACAAACCCGCATAAAGGAAAATATGGGAATAGGAAGCCATGAGAACAAGACAAAAGAAAGCTTGCCATTAGATATCATATCTGCATCACCAAAAACACTGAAAAATCTAGCATGCTTTTGCCAACCAAAGACATGTTTTGAAAACATCAAATTAAATCTGCAGCTGAAATAACAACATCCACAACACAGAGCTATAACTCAAAACATCTAAAAGGCGTTACAAAGAGTACCATGGGTGATCAACGCCAAAGCTCTAAACAGCCAACCAAACCGATATGTCAACACCAGTTAGTCGGATCTCCACAGAAAATCTCTCAATGCTATATAATAAAAAGAGAATCACAAAAGTAAAGCTATGTAGCACCCAAATAAATAAGTAGGCTATAATCGCAGGCTTCAGAGGCCCGAAACCTAGATCGAAACTAAGACCCGTATACAAAGCAGAGCATAAAAACCTGTGAAAAATTAATTAGAAACAGCGGGATTGAAATTATGAATTACCCGTAAGAACTTGATTTCAGAAGGAGGCCACGAATAGATGGGCAAGCTCCTTCTGCTTCCTTCGTTTCCTTTTATCCAAAACGAAGGAAGACGAAAAAGGGCAACCAGATTCTGCCTCCGGTCTTTTGATACTTTCGGTTTTACTTGAGTCAGCAAGCAGGGCGCCTCTGGACATGGGGTCAGGGCAATGCTACCTTGATATATATTCGTCTTCACTCTGGACTTCCGCCTCGCGGAAACGGCCGAATTCCTAGGCTATGGACCTTTTACTTTTTTTTTTCCTTTTTGGTAATAGGTGCATTTTTGGTATTTAAATAATCTTAATAGTTAATCAAAATTGTGTGATAAAATCTTGATGCTATTTTTCATCTGTAGTGAATAAACTGTGAGGTTATCTCATACACATTAATAGTCCTGAAAAGGTTTATGCCTGTAAAACATTATCTTTTACGCATCATCTTGACATGCTATACTTTTGGAAGCAAAATTCCCCTTTTTGCTCTTCAAGACCCCTGGTCCATCAAGTCGCATCAAGTTTTCCCTTACGAACTCACCTATAATAATTTCAAACTCCTGCTCTACTTGAAGGATTTGGCTAAAGTGGAACTCTTCCACTATTTCTTTTTCTACCACTTTTACGACTCTCATTCATCCATGGCCTGATTTCTTTGAACCCTTCTTCCAGTTTCCACTTTCGATGGTGTATGTGCTACAAACCTTCTGCCAGAGAGTCCCTGTGGCAACAGTTAGCTGAGGTGGCTAAGATATCTCTTCTCCTGGATTATCATGGGTGATTTTCAACTGCTATTGGGAGCTGAAATAAATCGGGTGGAAGACCTACTCATTATAGCCGGTTGGGGAATTGAACAACTGGATGTTCATACTGGCACTTTAGAACTTGCTTCTTCTGGTTTATTTTTTACTTGGTTATTCGGCGGGTGGATGACCCTATACATTTCAAGCTTGAGAGAATGTGATTAACCAGCCTGGCTGGGTAGTTATCCTTCCTCCTTTATAAAGTGGAACTCCACTATGTTCTGATCATTCTCCTTTAATCCTACATTCTAGCGCTGAGGTTATAGGAGAGGTAGATTTCAATTCAAGAATTACTGGATCAAAATGACGGAGTTTTGGGTAATGTTATTTCTGCTTCTCTTCTCACATCCATGGTACCCCTTGACAACCTTTATTTTAAGTTGAATTGTCTCAAAGTTTCTCTTAGAATATGGCTTGGCTGATTCCTCCTTTTTGAAGGAGAGATCACCTCTTTGGAGGCTGATCAGAAATTCTATATTGAGCAAATCCAGAGAGACCGGCTAATCCTACCTATTAATGCCATTTATCTGGGAAACTTCATTGCTCTTTCTTTACTTAATGAACTTGGGCTCTTGGTTAATTCAAAGAGCTATGGCCAATGTGCTTTCAAATGGGGAAGTGACTTAGGTTTTTTCTTGCTAGAATCAGATATTAGACACACACATAAGTCATATTAAGGCTCTTTCCACTGATGAGGGGAATTTCACCAAACCATTGATATTGCTACGCTGCTATTAAACATTTTCAAAAGCTTTACAACCTGCTCCCCCCCCCCCCCCCCCCCCCTCATGCTGCTACCTGTAACATTCTGGCCAGAACTACTATTCCCACTCATCTCCTAGCTCTCTCACTGAGTATTTCTGACTCTGAAATTTTAAGCTGTCGTTTTGCTGGGCCTTCGTACATCTCCGAGACTGATGGTTATACATTCGAATTTTATAAAACACTTGGAATGTTATTGGTTTTAATGTTGCAAGGCTGTTATATCTTTTTTAAAACTAGACCCTCTCCAGAAAGCAAAAGGATCTGCATTTGTCTACCGAAACATCACATGTTCTAGCATCATGACTTTAGGCACTCTCCTTTGTAATGTTTTTTATAAGATATTTCAAAAATTATGCTAATCGAATGAAGATCATTATGCCTTTCATCATTTACAAGAGCCAAGCTGGGTTTATTCAGAACAGAATCGCGCTATGATAACATTGTTTAGCCCTGAAATTTTGAAGGAGTTCAATCTAATGCGAAATAATTTTTTTTGCGCAAAGCTCGACATCAAAAAGGCTTTCGACATGGTATATATGATATTCCCTATATATAGACTCGTTGAAAGGTTTTCCTGAGAATTCATATTTGGATTAAGGGTTGTATCCTTGTTTACCCTTCTCTTTTTGTATTAATGGAGCACTTGAAGGTTTCTTCATTTATCTTCCGATTTGCGTCAAGGTTGCCGCTCTCCCCCCTCTTTTTTCTTCATCATGGATGCTTTCTCTTGTGGTTTGACATGGTAATTTCTCTGGCATGACTTGTGACCCTCTCCTATCAGCCCATCTCTATTGCTGACGACGTCTTGGTTTTTGGACAAGCTTCCATTTGCAGTGCTTTAGCTTAAATGACACTCTTAATGCTTTTGCTGCTCTTCTGGACTTTACATCAATATGGCTAAATGCTCTATCATTTTCTCACAAAAACACTTTGCTTTCCAACTGTATTAATGACATACTTGGTTTCCTTTGGCTGATCACACTTAAAAATATTAGGTTCCCCATATCTACCAAAAATCTTTCATCAACTCACTTCCACCCACTTCTGAGTAGAATTTCTACTCTACTTGCTAGGTGAAAAGTTAAGTTTTTGTCTTTTGCAGGTTTTGTCCATTCCTAAAGTTTACTATTGCCAATACCTTGGCTTATTGGATCAGAGAGGCTATTTACCTAAGCTTGTCGGAAAAAAACATTAAAAAACTTTGCTCAAGGTTCTTTTTCATGGAAACACAATGGAAAAAAGCTTCTCTCATTGCATGGACCAAAATGTGCTTACCCACTATTTATGGTGCTTGGGTATACCTGATCTCAATTCTTATATCTGGTTTTGGTTGCACATTTTTATGGAGGCTGTTTAATAATGAATCTTTAGTGGCTGATTGGTTAAGATAAAAATTTGATTCCCCATGGAAACGCCCCATCAAAAATCAAAATTTTGAAAATTCATTTGCTCCATTGCTGCTCTATTAAACCAATATCCAGCTTAATGTTACTGCTCTAACTGCAATATTTCTCTGTTTTGGGACCGTGGATTAATGGTGTTGCAATTTCGATTTAGTAACTATTGTTACCTCTTGCTATATGGTTGTGAAGAATGTGATTTGCAAGGGTAATTGGAGACAAAAAGATTACATTCCAAATCTATTTGCTTAAATTTTCAACACATTTAGATTCTGGATAACAATCTGGTGGTTTGGAATGGAACTGAGAAACCTTGCTTCAAAACTTTAAAATGCAAATTTTTCAACTTTATCCGGTTCCGTGGCATTTACTTATTTGGCACAGGGTTTGCTCTTAGGCACTCTTCCTTTACTTGGTTAGTATTTGGGGGTTTAAAAACAATGATGTGCTTGCAAACCGAAACATTCACATAACACCCTATTTTCCCTCTTGCTTGGAGGAATCTAAAAGTCATTCACCTGCTGTTTCAATGTGCCTTCTCTTTTATTGTTTTATCTGCTCTTTTGCCGCATCTGGACAATTTTTTTTAGACCGTCATTACTGCAATTGTTTGATCGTTTGATGGCCTGCTTTCTCGACTGCCTTAGAGAAAATTTCTGTTTATGGATTATTTGTTGTGTCGGTTTACTATCTGTGGAGAGAAAGGAATGAAAGGCGTTTTACTGGGAAGTTTTGTGATGTTCAGTTTTGTGATGTTCCTGCTGTTTGCAGAAACATCAAGAAGCTTTCGAGCAAAGGTTTCTAGATGGAAAAATCACCACAAGCTTCTTTCTTCTTTTCAATGTTGTTTTGGAGGGAATTCGGGTTCTACAGCAAATTTTTGACTGGGCAATGATGAATTGGACCAACTGCTTGCACCCCCTGGACGACCATGTCTCTTTGATGCGTTGTTCCATTCAGCTCCGCATCTGGCTGACAATTTTTTGCACCCTGTGGATGTTTTGAATTATTGGTAACGGGGGTTAATTCTTCTCGAGCCGGTTTACTGCAGGTTTCTATTCCTGATTTAGTTGGTTCCCGCTGAAACTGAGCCCTCTGTCGATCCTTAGACAATTTTGTGTTTCGGTTTGTTTGGTTTTTGGCTTTCTTTTGTTAATTTAGTTTTGGTTCCCATTGTTGGTTGAGACCCTTTTTGGAGTTACTTGTTGTTCAATTTTTGTAACCCTCTTTACTCAATATAGGGCTAAGCCCAAATTTTCCAAAAAAAAAAAAAAAACTCATACACATAATATTCTAAGCAAAGTATTTCTCCAATTTTTTGCTAAATGGATTCGCAATCATCAACAACGTTAATACCAAAAGCATGGTTAAATGAGAAAAGACTAATGGCGGGGTTTCTAAAACATGGTTGTGGGCTTCGAAAGATGCCTTCATCTTGCAATAGAGGACTGCTCATATACAAAAATCCATGAACCAAGAGTGTGAACCTAATCCTAGGCTAAAAATACAAGAATTACACTCCAATATCACTAAGAGAGCAAATCTTACTAGCTTATAGTACATGTGGTGGTGCATGCTAAGGATGACAAGGCTACCTAGTCTTAGGGCTAGCAGGCAAGAAAGAATGATAACTTCTCCATGTTGCAAAAAATAACACATGAACGCTCCTCAATGTGATTGAGGAGATTTAATATATACGACATCTTCTAAATGTGTTAGGCAATATATTCAAGGAGTAAAATCCTAATATATCTCTTCAATATGATAGAGGAGACTCAATAAGAAAGACTTACAGGTCAATCATGCAAAAAGAATAAGCCTAGACATCTCCTCGTTGGGGTAGAGAGTGTTGAAATAGGACTTACATCTTGGTCGATTGGTGACCAAGAAAACTTAAATATCTTTTGTTGAGAAGTCATTGAAGGAGTGATAGAAATCTTGAGTATCCACTCAATTTGGAAAAGGATGTTGCGAAAGGAAATGATAAGGAATGATGGAAAAGATATGACTTGCAACTTGATTTTGTGGCATCAAGCAAGCATATACATGTTATCAATGTGGGAAGAGAATATATCAAGTAGGACTTAGATTTTGGCACATGTGACCAATAAGGCTCAAACCTCTTCTAAATGCTATAGAGATTGTAAATAGATTGAACTTACATCTTCTTAGATAAGTAATGACAGATGACTCACCTAAACAAGTGTGATAACCAAGATGTATCATTTCTAAGAGGAGATGGACACATTCTAGATTGATTAGATAAAGAAGTGCCTAAGTGTGTGTGAAGTCTATATCTCATTTGTCTATCATAGGGTGTAGATCCTATATTATATACAAACTTATAAAATGAGGCATGGCATGTTGGTGTCACCAAAGGCTAGAGATTGACCAGGTAATTATCTGAGTTATTGTCTTTGTCTTGTGTGACGAGCTCAATACCTCAATCAACACTCCCTTAGATTCATAGCTAGGTGTGTTCTATGTTCTTAGTTGACCTAACCTAAGAGTGAGTAGTGTATACTCGTCTCGACAAAGGTGTGTCACATATCAATGTCAGTGATGACGAACCTAAATGTAGAATGATAAAAATCTGTATATAAAAAGAGTCATATACCTATTAGTTTTATATTTCTAATGTTTCATATGCAAAGTTTTCCAATAAATATCAGTAGTAAATAAACAAAATAAATGGGGTTCTATATTATATGACATGTGAATATGTGAACACAAATTGAAATACTAAACCAGCAGATAACAAATCACATGCATAAATAAAGACAAACTAATGTGAAAAATAATAATATAACATAAGAACTTTTAATGCCAAGCAGACCACCTCTCCAAAAATGTAAAGAACAAAAAATCTACAAATGTACCTGGCCTTTATTTATTAAGAATAATATCTCAAATTAATTGATCTATGTTGGTGATGAACAACAGCCCAGTTTAAGGATAGACCTCTGCCTAATAAAGCTTACACAATTCATTTATAAAAATTTAATTGATCTCCTCTGCTATTATCATGAAAGCTACACATTTTCTATAAAACTATAAAGTGCTGTGAATAACAAAAAACAGTCGTTGGAGTTTGACTTGGAAGGTATTAGTGTAAGTAGGAAAGATAGGCCTTGAAGTGATAATATTCAATATTCATCTAAGCTTCATTTGGGACTGTTTTTACGTTTTTTAAAATAGAATTTTAGTACAAAAAATTAAGGGCTCGATTATTTTGTCCGTTTTTATGCTTCTTCCATTGGTAACAACAAAACAAAAAATTATATATATTATAATTATTATTTGATAAACTATTTTTCTTAACCACGTTCAAATATCTTTGTTTTTTTGTATTATTTTAAAAACTTTCATATATTAATCTTTTCTGTTAGAAAACTCCATTATCTCAAACAACATTTTAAATCAACTTTTTGAAAAGGTTTTTCCCAAAAAAAAAAACTTTTAGAAAAGGTACAAAATAACGAAAAGAATCCTAATTTTTGTTTAAAACTCTGTTTAAGAAGCAATAAAAAAGTTATTCCAAATGAAGTCTAAGACTTTGTTTGGGATGGTTTTCTTACTACGTCTTAAAGCAGTTTTTTAGTACAAAAATTTATTGTTTCTTAAATAGCTTTGTAGTACAAAAATTTTAATTTTTACTAGAAAATTGATTTAAGAATGCAGCAACCATAATATTCTAAATCATAGTAAATTCATAGGAGATGTGAAAATTCGCACATATGGAAATCTAGCATTATAAGATTTTAGATATCAAATTATACGTAAGGATTTTCAATAGAAATTGAATTGTAGCATGGAGATTTTTTCAGAAATCACTAATATAGACAGATTTCAATGAGTCAATAGAAATAAAATGATAGTGAGTAAAGCTAAAAAAGCTTTATATAAATCAGATAATCTATCCAAATGTTCATAGATTTGGTCAAAATTAGACGGCATCAAACTTTCTAAACTTTCTTTTTCTCTTTTTATAAATCAATGAGATAGGAAATAAAAAAAAAATGCTAAAAGATTGAGTGAGTTTTACCAAATAACAAATTTGGAGAAGGCAAATGAACTTCGAAACGGATGAAGCGAGTAATGAGAAAAAAATAAACTTCCTTGTTCACATTCATTCAAGTTTTAATGAAATAATTTCTCTATAAAAGTTGTAGATAGTAACAATTGTCATATCACACAGTTGGGATCAAAGAAGATGCCGCTAGAAGTTCATAGCAGCGAGCCGGCTCGTGAGCAGCCACTCGAGCTCCACTCGATAACGAGCTCGCGAGCCGGGCTTATCGAGCCACGAGCTCGAGGTGAACTGGTTGAGGCTTGGCTCATGAGCTCACGAGCAAGCTCGAAATTATTTCATAAATTATTTTATTTTAATTAAATTAATCAACAATCATATTTTATTTAAAAAAAAATAGTTTTTGCTCTTCATTAATGATATGTCAGCCTATAGGACAGGTTTCTCAAAAAAGAAGAATAAAAAATTACCTGTTTCGGTCCTTCATTAATGATATGTCAGCCGATATGACGTTTAGGGATGCTACGCGGTCAATAAGTGAATTCAAGTTATAACCCAATCCTTCTATGTGAATCAATAGGAGTCGACAGGGTTCAAATCATTAAATAAATACACAGTTGCGACGACCAGTATATTTATCTTAATATATTCATGTTAGGCCTTCAAGGCTATAACAATAAGAATTCACTCATAAAGACAAAACCAATGACGAACCTGATCTCTGTCAGCAAGTTGATAGGGTCAACATGATTCAATCCAACGGCGGATACAAGGGAGTCCCGCGGGGGCACGTGCCCCTTCAGCGAAAAATAAAAATACAGGCGGAACGGTCCTCGCGTGCCCTAAAACTCTTCTGCTTCGCTCTCGCCTCTTGCTCTCACTCGCAAGTCGTGGCGCTGGCGCAAGCTTCGTCTATCCTTCCATTTCGCGCACAGAGATAGATTCGTTCGGCACAGAGGTAGATTCATTTGTCTTCCTTCTTCCGTTTCGCGAACAATCTTTCGCTTTTGATCCAGCTAGCATGCTCGATTGCCTTCCTCATAGATTCGTTCGACTGTTCATTGGGTAACTTTGCGTTTATGTTAGTTTGAGTTTTAAAATTTCATATCCTCTCTTGTTAAGGCTTAATATCCTCTACTTCGGTGTTTCGAATCAAAACAGATTCGCTCATTCGCCTTTGTTTTAAGCTTTTTAGGATGTTTTTAGCTTTGTGATATCTTTTTAATGGAAAAAATTAACTTTTGTTATTTGATACTGATCTAATGGTTTGTTGATATGCGAATTTGGGGATTAGGGCTAGTATCACGCCCGGGTACATTACAGATTCTTCTTGCCGGGATGTTTTTGGGAAAGAGGGTGGTTTTCCTAAGGCAGCTACCTTTTGGATTGCTTCTGATTGCCGGTGAGATTTAAGAAGAACCGTGTAAACATTTGTTTGATATCTTACCTATCTATTAAACGATTGATGCTAATATTTTGTGATGTTATTATTTGTATAATTACATTTGATTTATTTAGAAGGCTGAATAGTTATCTGTTATTATTCTATTATATGCAGGTTGATCTTGCTCATCTATTGGTAACTCGTGATAAAAAACTTTGAGCTTTATGCCTTTATCAGCTAAGGTATTGTTAGCATGTTTTAGTTATGTGTTAACTGAAGGTTCTGTTTCTATCCGTAATTTTGTTTATAAGTTTTGCTAAGTTTGCTGCTTCATTTGCATATTTTTTAGTTTATAAGTTTTGTTGTTTTTTAGTTTATAATATATGAGTTTTGTATGTTTTAGGTAGTTTAAATTTGCACAAAAAATACAGAGAAGTATTTTAAGAAGGCTCTCAATCTTGCGCATTGACACCAATAGTGGATTTAGATAAAAATGAAGATGAACAAACAAATAAAAGGAATTGAACAATAAAACTCCCAATGTCAGTCCTAAGCCCGGAAAAAAGTTGAGAGGATTAAAAAAAAAATATTTAGGACCCCCCTATGAAAAGTTTCTGACTGCGCCATTGATTTAATCCACAAATAGAAATGACCCCATTCACCCCGATGATGGCCCGCGTTGATAGAAGATCTCAACGGAGGAGTTAATTTCAAATATTTCAAAATGTTCTCAAAATTCCACCAAAATTCAAATGTTTTCTAGTGACCTCAAGGTCACCCCAATGATGGCCGTGTTGAACAGAAAATGTCAACCAAAGGAGTTCACAAATAATTTTAAGGGATTTTTACATACAGAACACCTAAAACTGTTGAAAATACATATCTAACACCTAAACATTAATATTTACTTATCTACCACTCTGTTACACATCCCGTCACTCTCTACGACCTAAAACAGTTTTGTATTATCTATTTTATAAAAACGTCGTCCATTCGCCCACCGGAAACCTATGGAGCCCTACCCCCACTCTCCGACGACGCCCACCGTTTCCCCTCCCACATTTTTAATTTCACTCCTTCTTCCTCTCCCGCAATCGTCAACCAAATCGCAGACATCGCTTAACACGATGGCAACCGATGAGGATCCCTCACCGCCGACGACTCCCACGCCACTTCCGATCCAAACCAAAAAGTTTTGTTCGACAAGTACGAGATGGGCCGACTATTAGGTCAAGGCACTTTTGCTAAGGTGTACCACAGGCCGGGATCTTCACTCCGGCGAAAGTGTCGCTATCAAAGTCATCAGCAAGGATCACATCTGGCGAGAATCCTGCTTTGTCTGCACAAATTCCTCTTATTCCAATTGCAGGAGCTATGAAGCAGAGACAAACAATGGTGGGTTTGCTAGATGAGGATTACTGCTCGGAGGGACCCATTTGTAGAGTCACAGTTGGTGGTGAAAGATGATCTATCGGAGCCAAGCCTGCATGGGGTGGGATTTGGAGACCAAGGAATCTGCTAGGAGCAATAGCTTAACGGAAGACAATGCGTGGAGATTTTCTGATGATGAACGGAAGATGACACATGAGAAGCATGTGCAACACTGCCTGACGGTGAGCTCCTTTGAGTTATTCTAATTTGCTGAAGGGTTATTCTGTTCGTTCGCGCAAACGAATAGATGACGACGTGCGGGTGGGGATAAACGGAGTGGTAGATTGAAGGAGAGGGAGAATTTAGGTGATAGATAAGTAAATATTAATATTTAGGTGTTAGATATGTATTTTCAACAGTTTTAGGTGTTATGTATGTAAAAATCCCTAATTTTAAATGCCCAAATACCCATAAAAATTCAAAATCCCAAATCCAAAAAATATTAAAATGAAAAATAAATCATTTAACACTTAAAGCAAAATCCATCTATCCTCCGCAACAGTTTGTCAGGATGTATAAATTTGAATTTACTTCAGCTCACATATAGTTAATGCCTACTCGAAAATATCACTAGGATCCATTCTCAAACAATCTCCTGCCAGTAAGGACGTGGTACGTGTCCTCTAACTGACGGTTTTGCCGCCAAATGGCACCGCAGGATAAACGATTATGACTCGGGGCCCTTTGAACTGAGTGATTTTGCCGTCAAATGGCACCACAAAATACGGTTATGGCTAGAGTCAATACGCTCCTTAGTAACATTAAATCCTTGAGATATGAATCAATAGGATATGATCGATAGGGCACAAAGCCCTCTACTAGCTAAGATGGATTCAAATTTGTCCCCTTAAGCAAATATCCACCCCAAGTCAACAAGATACCCTTGGGCGAAGCAACCCATGGCTGCCGACAAGGATCCTTCTATCGGGTTGGGTCAACTACCTCCTCTGACTAAGTAGACCAGGGACCACGATGGCCCGAGACAACGAAACCATGGGATCTTGATCGAGTCCATCATCTGTTCCCCACCATTCGCTTTAAGTGCAAGATGGTGATATTTTAAATTTTAAATATCAAACCTCTCAATCATCCTAAACCCATTGCAGCTACTATATGTCTGATACTACGTATCTATGGATACAATGTATCTTATCGATGACTAGCTTTAATCGAAAGTTCTCTCTCATTATCGGGAGAGATAATTAACTATAGAGGATTGCGCCTATTGGAAACCAGAACTCGGATCATAAAATCCTCAAAAAATGAGGGCAAAATTACTCCGAGTAGTGCCTTATCTACAAATCCATCTGCTTTCCTAAAATTTACATCAAAACTTAAATCTGTTAAAACTCCCCCCAAAAGAAAAGCAGCGGGCGGAGGCCGGGGCCGAATTTTCGGAGCCCACACCTGTTCCCCTAACTACTATTCCATTAATGAAACTAGAGTGCTATAGGCCTCATAGTATACTAGATTAGTAGGGTCTCTTCCATAAAGAATTTTGAAGCCTGTAGTCTATGCTACACTATGGTAGGATGTATTGTACTAGTACTAAGCCCAAGGTAACCACTTCACCCAGGTCTTGGTTGTTTCTAATACAAAACATCTAAAATAAGCATTCAAACTCCTATTCACCACCTCGGTCTGCCAATCAGTATGTGGATGGTATATTGTACTTCTCTTTAAAATGATCCCCTGCATCCTAAATAGCTCTCTCCATAAGTGACTCAAGAACACCTGTCTTTATCTGACACTATGGACTCCAAAATTCCATGTAGGCGGATCGCCTCTCGATACAACTGTAGAAGTGACTGAACTATGTTTGTTGCTTCTATCTTCTCCCAATCCTATTCACATTCCAAACTCTACGGCTCCACCAAAAATCTTACTCCTTCACCTTGGATTGCCCTTACCATGGCTTTGAGTGAAACCATAGTTTTGGATAAGCTACAATCCGCTCTAATAACCACTCTCATCACCTTAACCTTGAACAACATTATTAAAGCCTTCCAATCAATATTGGTCTTCCTCAACTTTTGTAGCCACTTCATTCCCAATATCACATTTGTGCTCCCAAATTTGATGAAAGAAAGTCTTCCAATACTTGAACCTCCTGAAGCCTGAAGGATTAGGATCACCCTTCACAAATTTCTCTACTCCTCTCTGCTTTTCATGTTCCCAGCATAACCCCAAAGCTCCACATGTCCATTAATTTCAATCACAACTGATCCAACATCCTGTTGGAAATGAAGTTATGAGTAGCTTCACTATCCACCAGTACTATCACCTCCTGATGCCCGATCTTCCCCTTAACTATTATGGTGTAGTTTGGCATGAACCCGACCATTACGTTAAGGGATAACTCTACAAAATCTCAATGCAGGTGATCATCTTCCTCCTCTCCTTCCTCCTTTGCAACATCTTCCTCATCGCAAATTGTTAGGACCTGTAACAAACGGTCCTTACAACGGTGGTTTGGAGCGAACTTCTCATCACACCTAAAGCATAAACCCTTAGCCCTCTTCTCCTAAATTTCTGACTCGGTCAACCTCTTAAAGTTCCTTCTTTGTCATACTCTCTGACCTTTATCTCACGGGGCTTCCTTCGGAATAGACATCGTTTGCACCTTTGGTGCCATAAATGTAGTGGTCATGCGGTATGAGACTCCTGAATTGCTGCTACGACTACTCTCGAAGGAGTTCTTATCCTCCACAAGCTGGGCTAACTCCATAGCCTCCCCTAAGCCATATGGTCACAATACTTGAACAATTGCTCGAATATCAAGCTTGAGCCCCTTCATAAAGTTTCCCTCTAGCACAATCTCTGACAACCTTCCCAACTTGAACTTCTCCCGGTACTCTATCACCATCCCCTCCTGCACCAGAGCAATGAATTGTTTCATAAAAGTCTCCTTCCTGACTGATTCAAAAACTTTCTAGCAAACAATCTTTGAACTCCCTCGATGATCAAATCAAATCTCGCAAGTCTCATCATTGTACCAGGACTGAGCCTTCCCTCCAGACATAGAGCATTTGTGGTGAGTTTTTCATCTTTTCAACTCATTTACAGTAAAATATCACTCCACCTGATAAATCCACCCATGAGCATCTTCTCCCTAAAAAACCGGCATCCTCAACTATCTAACCCTAGGAATGCCACCGCCTCAACTGCTTCTCCCTTCTCCAGTGTAGCGAGTGTTGTGATCCCTCCATGTTTTTCTCTCCCTCAAATAAGCTCTTTGATCTTCACAATCCATTTCTTTGCAATAACTTTGAAATTAAGCCAATAACTTTGAAATTAGCATATCATGCTTCAAATGATCCAAAATTCTTAGTTTGGAGGCTTGCCATAACAAAATCAACTCGATGATGCAAGCATTTGATGTTTTCTATAGTTATGCAAAGGCAACTTGTCTTTGATTGTTGTTTGTCCATCGCCTCATAGACTTTGAAAACTAGTTCCTCTTGGATTATAAGATGTAATTATCCTTTTTTAGTATCAATCGAAGCTCTCCCTATCAACAAGAATGGTAGGCTCAAAATGATTGGGTATTTTGGATCATATAAGAAACATAAGAAATAATCTAGTTAAGAATAAAAAATATGATCATATGATTCTAAGAGAGGTATTGAAGAGAATTGGTGAAGGTGGGGAAGGTGGCAGGATAATGAAAATTTTGAAAAACAGAAGTCATGCCTGTTGGTCATGTTACTGCAATAAAAAAGGAGGTCCACTTCTCTTACATTGCAAACCAATTTAGGACAAATTCCTTTGGCATGAAGAAATAGAAGGTAAATAAACTAAAATTGTATGTGGGGTCAAGGGTTTGAATGTTTAAATAGTCTAGGCTCAAAACCAATCAGTTAGTGTTTTAAAACACCAAAAGGATAGTTGATTTTGAATAAAGTCAAGTCTACCACCAATTCAATTGAACAAGAATGCTCAATCCAGCATCAACCCATAAAGCAGGCCACTTTCACGTAAATGCCATTGATGTAGAACGAATAATCTGAACTATTTCTATGTGAAGGAAAGAGAAATAGTTCAGATTTGAAGAAATAAGTTTGGGATTGTGAGGATTTTCTTTTGAATTTGGGAGGGAAATTTTGAGCTTAATTCCTCCAATCAAAGCCTGTTGATTAGGAAAGAAATTAAGAAAATATTCCTATCAGGAAATCTGAAAAATTTCAGATTTAAAACTGATGTAGAGCGAAAAATGCTTCGCTAGGGGAGATGGAAGAATTTGGGAATTCTCAAATTTTCTTCTCAAAATCTGAGAGAAATCTCAGATTTTGTGCTTAGGAGATATCAAACAGTGGAAGAAAAAAACGTTTGGGACTTGTGTGGGGAATAAAGGAGAAAGATTGGATTGGGTAGAGAGAAGAGGGGGCGGGTGAGAGAGGGAGATTAGGGGGGGGGGGGGGGGGGGGGGGGGGCAATGCAGAGGAGAGAGGGAAGAAATAATTTATTTCCAAAAGTGAAATTATCACTTAGGCAATAAATTGATCCAACCCAGGTGTGGTGAATTTCGGTCAAGAGGAATTAAGGGGATTTCAAATTATTTCCTAAGTTTGGTATGAGAGTTAGGAAATAAATTGAGGGGGAAATATTGGGTGGGGCTATGGGTGAGGGGGAAATATGGGGGGGGGGGGGCAATGCAGAGGAGAGAAAGGGAAGAAATAATTTATTTCCAAAAGTGAAATTATCGCTTAGGCAATAAATTAATCCAACCCAGGTGTGGTGAATTTCGGTCAAGAGGAATTAAGGGGATTTCAAATTATTTCCTAAGTTTGGTATGAGAGTTAGGAAATAAATTGAGGGGGAAATATTGGGTGGGGCTATGGGTGAGTAACTGCTTGGGATCTAATTAATGCTAGAGAATTAAAAATGGAAAATCCTTTGGAATTTGAATCTGTAACTTTTTTTTTTTGGAAAAGAGGTTATGAAACAATTAGGAAATAACTCCTAATTGACTCATAAAGGGGGCCGGCCATGCAAGAATGAAAAGGAGATTTAATGAGAGCAAATCAAGATTCCTAATTTATGATTTTAGATTTAGGAAAGATTTAATTTAAATCCTCTTGAATTTAAGATTCAAAATAGATCTAAATCAAATACTTTCCTAAAATAGATGAATTCATTTAGGAAATATTTTGAATTCAAATTTGAATGAATTTGAATTTCAAATTATTTCCAATTGATCCCAACCTAAATTAGGAAACAAAATAAGAGAATCAAAGGGAGTGGGGCCGGCCTAGGAGAATGGGATGATGAAGGGAGGTGGCCGGCGGGTGGGAAGAGGTGGCCGGCGGGGTTGTGAAGAGGTGGCCGGTGGCTTGGGTGGAGGATGGGGATGTTGACAAGGAGAAGATGAAAAGATAACAAAAAAAATAAAACCACGAACCCGGCCGTCTCCAAGGTTGGTGGGTGATACGATTTCCCTCTCCAAGGGATCTCAAATCACGAGCCCGGACCCATCCTGCGGCTGGTGAAGATTTCGATTCCTCCCATAGGAATCTCACTCTCGTCCTCTCTCAAGAAGAACACAAGTGGGAAAAAATTTTTTTTTTCATATTCATCAACCACCCATTACAATAGCTAAAGGCCCTTATTTATAGGCCCTAACATGAGAAAATAGAAAATTACAAAAATGCCCCTTAGGCCACAACACTCAAATAAATTAACATAGGGGTAAAATAGAAAATAACATAAAATAAAAACTAAAATGCAGAAAATAATTCATAAATGACAACTTAAATTACAGCCGTCGATTTACGACGCCTCCTGTGATAGATGCGCCAGATCTTCGTGCCGATGTCCGCATCAGCCATTCCATTAAAATGATACCATATGTAAAATTGCATTACCACAAACAGCATTCTGTTCAAAGTACTGTTTCGCAACTCATTCTGTCACTTGTGCTTGTTCAAATATGCATGAATGGAATAGAAATGGTACACTCTGGTTCATATACCATACTAAGCCATCTCACAAGTACAACGTTTAATCACTTCAGAAAATGCCATCTCTAAGAAATTCATGGCAACAGTCAGCTCCGCAATATGCTTCCACAAACCATCTGATATATCTTAAAATACAAGATATTTCAATTATACACCAAAAGTATACAACATATCCTATTGCACAACAATATTCCCCTTTTACTTTACAATGTTGTTTCCGTTTTGGGAATACTGTTTGAACTCCTTCCAAATGCTAATTACACTTATGAAGTTATGATAAGAAATATTTATTTCCAGTCATGCAGGCAGAGATCAAAATTAAACATGCTAGAATCATTAATAAGTTGTAGGTATATTGTAGTTGTTTTAGAAGAATGGTACAAAGAACGATTACACAAAGGTGCGCAACACAGTTTAAACTTCAATGTTTGACTCTGTCCAATCAGACTTTGACCCATTATTCAAATGAACTAACACGATTAACAAGTTACTCGTAGCTCGGTACTGTTAAAGCTCCTTCATAATCATTTAATTGACTAATCAAGCAAACTTGAAAACTTTTATAAATGCTCAAATAATAAATAAAGCTTAAATAGTTTGGTGTTCAATTTGTTTATGATCATGTATAATATTAAAAAACTCCATTAAGGCTCAACAAATGCTCATTTAAAACTCGATGATAAATTTATTTCATATGCGATTATGTTAGGCCTTGCTCTTTTCTATATTAGATTGATTTTGTTCATGAGCAAAAGCCAATTCAATTAAAGTCTCATTTTTAAGCTTAGTCGGTTGCTCATTAATAGGTTAAATAAGGCATGTTTAAATAACTAACAAGCTGCTTGATATTGTTGCACGTTAATAGTCACAGTAAAGCTTCTTTGATTGCTAACGAACTCAATTCAAACGCTGCTCAAATAATCATAATTTTAAACGAATTGAGCTTAAACATTACTACAAAAACTCAAAATAAGCCCAAGCTAGATTTTGGAAAGCAATATCAAGCTCAAGCAATCCCCTTCTTGGCTCGACTCGGCTCGACACATGATTTACAATCCTACCCAACCAAAACAAAAAAGAGTTTGCTCAAGACTATATAAGAGAAATTATGAATACATGGGAGTATACGGACAAATCCATCTCAGTTCAAATCTATTTCCATATCTAAGCTTCTCAAGGTAGAAATTTACAAAACTCTTCCATTGGCCACATATTGTTGATGAACTTGTTAGACCACATATTGGAGCATGAATGATATGCATTCCTCCTTGTGTCACAGAGGTTATAAATGACAAAGTTGTCACCTTGCTCACCCTAGGGGTAGCGACTTTGATTTAGATTTTGATCGATAGCATGACCTTAGCTCTTGGTCGCACCATTTCCACGCTCATCACACCAAGAAGAATATTTGATTAAACATTGCTCAGTAAGTTTGGGAAAGCCTTGCTTGAGGATGAGGAATGCATTATTAGGTTGGACTAATTTAGGAAGTTATTAGACTAAATTACCCTTACATGATCCTCAAAGCTTCTATGAAACCATCTGAAAAGAACAATAGCAATTATTGGAAAAGAGCTTTCATAATGGAGGTTGTAAAAGAGGTATAAAGAGATAGGTTAAAATATTTTCATATAAGGCCTTGAGATCATCCATTTAGAAGGGGTAGGTCTAGGCTACAAAAGGAATGATATTGAATATATGATTTTGCTCTAATTGAATGGAAATAATTACAGTTGCTTGTAAGTGTACAAAGCTGAATATAATCTATCACAAGCACTGACTTCTTTTGGTGAGTAGCTGAGCTAATCTTGGATTGTCCTCTAGGGATCAGATAATGAGTTGGATTGAACTCGTCCAACCTGGATCCCATGTGTGAATTGGTCAATCTAACCCAGGTAAATTAGGTAAAGCGATAATCATAAAGTATAACTATAACATAGGTAAATTCTTTCATTAATAACAATTTTAGTCAAATAACATGGAAAGATCCATTTAACACAATCAATATCAACTAACTTTGTGTCAATCCTGAAGAAATAACGCAAAGCAAGCACTTAATTAACATGTAAAAAAAAAAGCATGAACAAACCCGCATAAAGGAAAATATGGGAATAGGACGCCATGAGAACAAGACAAAAAGAAAGCTTGCCATTAGATATCATATCTGCATCACCCAAAAACACTGAAAAATCTAGCATGCTTTTTGCCAACTAAGACATGTTTTGAAACATCAAATTCAAATCTGCAGCTCAGAAAAATACCAATCCACAAACACAGAGCTATAACTCAAAACATCTAAAAGGCGTTACAAGAGTACCATGGGCTGATCAACGCCAAAGCTCTAAACAGCCAACCAAACCGATATGTCAACACCCAGTTAGTCGGATCTCCACAGAAAAATCTCTCAATGCATATAAATAAAAAGAGAATCACAAAAGTAAAGACTATGTAGCACCCAAATAAATAAGATCAGGCTATAATCGCAGGCTTCAGAGGCCCGAAACCCTAGATCGAAAACTAAGAACCCGATAACAAGCAGAGCTAAAAACCTGAGAAAAATTAATTAGAACCGCGGATTGAAATTATGAATTACCCGATAAGAACTTGATTTCAGAAGGAGGCCACGAATAGATGGGGCAAGCTCCTTCCTGCTTCCTTCGTTTCCTTTTATCCAAAACGAAGGAAGACGAAAAAGGGCAACCAGATTCTGCCTCCGGTCTTTGATACTTTCGGTTTCTACTTGAGTCAGCAAGCAGGGCGCCTCTGGACAACTGGGGTCAGGGCAATGCTAACCTTGATAATAATTCGTCTTCACTCTGGACTTCCGCCTCGCGGAACGGCCGAATTCCTAGGCTATGGACCTTTTACTTTTTTTTTTCCTTTTTTGGTAATAAGGTGCATTTTTGGTATTTAAATAATCATAATAGTTAATCAAAATTGTGTGATAAAATTCTTGATGCTATTTTTCATCTGTAGTGAAATAAACTGTGAGAGTTACTCATACACATAATAGTCCTGAAAAGGTTTATGCCTGTAAAACATTATCTTTTACGCATCATCTTGACATGCTATACATATTGGAAGCAAAAATTCCCCTTTTTGCTCTTCAAGACCCCTGGTCCATCAAGTCGCATCAAGTTTTCCCTTACGAACTCACCTATAATAATTTCAACTCCTGCTCTACTTGAAGGATTTGGCTAAAGTGGAACTCTTCCACTATTTCTTTTACTCCCACTTTTACGACCTCTCAATTCATCCATGGCCTGATTTCTTTGAACCCTTCTTCCAGTTTCCACCTTTCGATGGTGTATGCTGCTACAACCCCTTCTGCCAGAGCGTCCCTGTGGCAACAGTTAGCTGAGGTGGCTAAAGATATCTCTTCTCCCTGGATTATCATGGGTGATTTCAACTGCTATTGGGAGCTGAAAGATAAATCGGGTGGAAGACCTACTCATTATAGCCGGTTGGGGGAATTGAACAACTGGATGTTCAATACTGGCACTTTAGAACTTGCTTCTTCTGGTTTATTTTTTACTTGGTTTAATCAGCGGGTGGATGACCCTATACATATCAAGCTTGAGAGAATGCTGATTAACCAAGCCTGGCTGGGTAGTTATCCTTCCTCCTTCTATAAAGTGGAACCTCCACTATGTTCTGATCATTCTCCTTTAATCCTACATTCTAGCGCTGAGGTTAATAGGAGAGGTAGATTTCAATTCAAGAATTACTGGATCAAAATGACGGAGTTTTGGAGTAATGTTATTTCTGCTTTCTCTTCTCACTCCAATGGTACCCCAATTGACAACCTTTATTTAAGTTGAATTGTCTCAAAGTTTCTCTTAAGAATATGGCTTGGGCTGATTCCTCCTTTTTGAAGGAGAGAATCACCTCTTTGGAGGCTGATCAGAAATTCTATATTGAGCAAATCCAAGAGAGACCGGCTAATCCTACCATTAATGCCTATCTCAGGGAAACTTCATATGCTCTTTCTTTACTTAATGAAGCTTGGAGCTCTTGGTTAATTCAAAGAGCTAAGGCCAAATGGCTTTCAAATGGGGAAGATGACTTAGGTTTTTTCTATGCTAGAATCAGATCTAGACACAACATAAGTCATATTAAGGCTCTTTCCACTGATGAGGGGAATTTCACCAAACCATCTGATATTGCTACAGCTGCTATTAACCATTTTCAAAAGCTTTACAACACTGCTCACCCCCCCCCCCCCCCCCCCCCCCCCTCATGCTGCTACCTGTAACATTCTGGCCAGAACTACTATTCCCACTCATCTCCTCAGCTCTCTCACTGAGTCTATTTCTGACTCTGAAATTAAAGCTGTCGTTTTTGCTGGGCCTTCGTCTACATCTCCGAGACCTGATGGTTATACATTCGAATTTTATAAAAACACTTGGAATGTTATTGGTTTTAATGTCTGCAAGGCTGTTAAATACTTTTTTAAAACTAGCCACCTCTCCAAGAAAGCAAAAGGATCTGCCATTGCTCTCATACCGAAACAATCACATGCTTCTAGCATCAATGACTTTAGGCCCATCTCCCTTTGTAATGTTTTTTATAAGATCATTTCAAAAATTATCGCTAATCGAATGAAGATCATTATGCCTTTCATCATTCACAAGAGCCAAGCTGGGTTTATTCAGAACAGAATCGCCTATGATAACATTGTTCTAGCCACTGAAATTTTGAAGGAGTTCAACTCTAATGCTAGAAATAATTTTTTTTGCGCAAAGCTCGACATCAAAAAGGCTTTCGACATGGTATATAGATATTTCCCTATATATAGACTACGTTTGAAAGGTTTTCCTGAGAAATTCATATGTTGGATTAAGGGTTGTATCCTTGATTTACCCTTCTCTTTATGTATTAATGGAGCACTTGAAGGTTTCTTCATTTCATCTTCCGATTTGCGTCAAGGTTGCCCGCTCTCCCCCCTTCTTTTTTCTACATCATGGATGCTTTCTCTTGTGCGTTAGACAATGGTAATTTCTCTGGCATGACTTGTGACCCTCTCCTATCAGCCACCTTCTCTATGCTGACGACGTCTTGGTTTTTGGACAAGCTTCCATTTGCAGTGCTTTAGCCTTAAATGACACTCTTAATGCTTTTGCTGCCTCTTCTGGACTTTACATCAATAAGGCTAAATGCTCTATCATTTTCTCCAAAAACACTTTGCTTTCCAACTGTATTAATGACATACTTGGTTTCACTTTGGCTGATCACACTTAAAAATATCTAGGTCTCCCCATATCTACCAAAAATCTTTCATCAACTCACTTCCACCCACTTCTGAGTAGAATTTCTACTCTACTTGCTAGGTGAAAAGTTAAGTTTTTGTCTTTTGCAGGTATGGTCCAATTCCTAAAGTTTACTATTGCCAATACCTTGGCTTATTGGATCAGAGAGGCTATTTTACCTAAGCTATGTCGGAAAAACATTAAAAAACTTTGCTCAAGGTTTCTTTTTTCATGGAAACACAATGGAAAAAAGCTTCATCTCATTGCATGGACCAAAATGTGCTTACCCACTATTTATGGTGGCTTGGGTATACCTGATCTCAATTCTCTATATCATGGTTTTGGTTGCACATTTTTATGGAGGCTGTTTAATAATGAATCTTTAGTGGCTGATTGGTTAAGATAAAAATTTGATTCCCCATGGAAACTGCCCCCATCAAAAGTATCAAAATTTTGAAAATTCATTTGCTCCATTGCTGCTCTTATTAAACCAAATATCCAGCTTAATGTTACTGCCTCTAACTGCAATATTTCTCTGTTTTGGGACCCGTGGATTAATGGTGTTGCAATTTCAGATTTAGTAACTATTGTTACCTCTTGCTATATGGTTGTGAAGAATGTGATTTGCAAGGGTAATTGGAGACAAAACGATTACATTCCAAATCATATTCTGCTTAAATTTCAACACATTTAGATTCTGGGTAACCAATCTGGTGGTTTGGAATGGAACTGAGAAACCTTGCTTCAAAACTTTTAAAATGCAATATTTTTCAAACCTTTATCCGGTTCCGTGGCATTTACTTATTTGGCACAAGAGGTTTGCTCTTAGGCACTCTTCCTTTACTTGGTTAGATATTTGGGGGTTTAAAAACAGCTGATGTGCTTTGCAACCGAAACATTCACATACACCCTATTTGCCCTCTTTGCTTGGAGGAATCTAAAAGCTCATCTCACCTGCTGTTTCAATGTGCCTTCTCTTTTATTGTTTTATCTGCTCTTTTGCCGCATCTGGACAATTTTTTTTTAGACCGTCATTACTGCAATTGTTTGATCGTTTTGATGGCCTGCTTTCTCTGACTGCCTTAGAGAAAAATTTCTGTTTATGGATTATTTGTTGTGTGGTTTACTATCTGTGGAGAGAAAGGAATGAAAGGCGTTTTACTGGGAAGTTTTGTGATGTTCAGTTTTGTGATGTTCCTGCTGTTTGCAGAAACATCAAGAAGGCTATTCGAGCAAAGGTTTCTAGATGGAAAAATCACCACAAGCTTCTTTCTTCTTTTCAATGTTGTTTTGGAGGGAATTCGGGTTCTACAGCAATTTTTTGACTGGGCAATGATGAATTGGAACCAACTGCTTGCACCCCCTGGACGACCATGTCTCTTTGATGCGTTGTTCCATTCAGCTCCGCATCTGGCCTGACAATTTTTTGCACCCTGTGGATGTTTTGAATTATTGGTAACCGGGGGTTAATTCTTCTCGAGCCGGTTTACTGCAGGTTTCTATTCCTGATTTAGTTGGTTCCCGCTGAACCTGAGCCCTCTGTCCGATCCTTAGACAATTTTGCTGTTTCCGGTTTGTTTGGTTTTGGCTTACTTTTTGTTAATTTAGTTTTGGTTCCCATTGTTGGTTGAGCACCTTTTTGGAGTTACTTGTTGTTCAATTTTTGTAACCCTCTTTACTCAATATACGGGCTAAAGCCCAAATTTTCCAAAAAAAAAAAAAAAAACTCATACACATAATATTCTAAGCAAAGATATTCTCCAATTTTTTGCTAAATGGATTCGCAATCATCAACAACGTTAAATACCAAAAGCATGGATTAAATGAGAAAAGACTAATGGCGGGGTTTCTAAAACATGGTTGTGGGCTTCGAAAGATGCCTACATCATTGCAATAGAGGACTGACTCATATACAAAAATCTCATGAACCAAGAGTGTGAACCTAATCCTAGGCAAAAATACAAGAATTACACTCCACTATCACATAAGAGAGCAACTCATACTAGACTTATAGTACCATGTGGTGGTGCATGCTAAGGATGACAAGGCTACCTAGGCTCTAGGGCTAGCAGGCAAGAAAGAATGATAACTTCTCCATGTTGCAAAAATAACACATGAACAGCTCCTCAATGTGATTGAGGAGATTTAATATATACCGACATCTTCTAAATGTGTTAGGCAATATATTCAAGGAGTAAAATCCTAAATATCTCTTCAATATGATAGAGGAGACATCCAATAAGAAAGACTTACAGGTCAATCATGCACAAATGAATAAGCCTAGACATCTCCTCGTTGGGGTAGAAGAGATGTTGAAATAGGACTTACATCTTGGTCGAATGGTGACCAAGAAAACTTAAATATCTTTTGTAGAGAAGTCATTGAAGGAGTGATAGAAATCTTGAGTATCCACTCAATTTGGTAGAAAGGATGTTGCGAAAGGAAATGATAAGGAATGATGGAAAAGATATGACTTGCAACTTGATTTTGTGGCATCAAGCAAGCATATACATGTTATCAATGTGGAAGAGAATATATCAAAAGTAGGACTTAGATTTTGGCACATGTGACCAATAAGGCTCAAACCATCTTCTAAATGCTATAGAGATTGTAATAGATTGAACTTACATCTTCTTAGATAAGTAATGACAGATGACTCACCTAAACAAGTGTGATAACACAAGATGTATCATTTCTAAGAGGAGATGGACACATTCTAGATTGATTAGATAAAGAAGTGCCTAAGTGTGTGTGAAGTCTATATCTCATTTGTCTATCATAGGGTGTAGATCCTATATTATATACAAACTTATAAAATGAGGCATGGCATGTTGGTGTCACCAAAGGCTAGAGATTGACCAGGTAATTATCTGAGTTACTTGTCTATGTCTAGTGTGACGAGCTCAATACACTCAATCAACACTCCCATTAGATTCATAAGCTAGGTGTGTTCTAAGTTCTTAGTTGACCTAACCTAAGAGTGAGTAGTGTATACTCGTCTCGACAAAGGTGTGTCACATAATCAATGTCAGATGACGAACCTAATGTAGAATGATAAAAATCATGTATAAAAAAGAGTCAATACCTATTAGTTTTATATTTCTAATGTTTCATATGCCAAAGTTTTCCAATAAATATCAGTAGTAAATAAACAAAATAAAATGAGGGTTCTAATTATATGACATGTGAATATGTGAACACAAATTGAAAATACTCAAACTCCAAGCATAACAAATCACATGCATAAATAAAGACAAACTAATGTGAAAAATAATAATATAACAATAAGAACTTTTAATGCCAAGCAAGACCACCTCTCCAAAAATGTAAAGAACAAAAAATCTACAAATGTACCTGGCCTTTATTTATTAAGAATAATATCTCAAATTAATTGATCCTATGTTGGTGATGAACAACAGCCCAGTTGAAGAGATAGACCTCTGCCTATAAAAGCTTACACAATTCATTTATAAAATATATAATTGATCTCCTCTGCTATTATCATGAAAGCTTACACATTTTCATATAAACTATAAAGTGCTGTTGAATAACAAAAACAGTCGTAGGAGTTTGACTTGGAAGGTATTAGTGTAAGTAGGAAAGATAGGCCTTGAAGTGATAATATTCAATATTCATCTAAGGCTTCATTTGGGACTGTTTTTTACTGTTTAAAATAGAATTTTAGTACAAAAATTAAGGGCTCGATTATTTGTCCGTTTTTACTGCTTCTTCCATCTGGTAACAACAAAACAAAAAATATATATATATATATATTTATTTATTTGATAAAACTATTTTTCTTAACCACGTTCAAAATATCTTTGTTTTTTTGTATTATTTTTAAAAACTTTCATATATTAACTTTTCTGTTAGAAAACTCCATTATCTCAAACAACAATTTTAAATCTAACTTTTAGAAAAGGTTTTTCCCCAAAAAAAAAACTTTTAGAAAAGGTACAAATAACGAAACGAATCCTAAATTTTTGTTCTAAAACTCTGTTTAAGAAGCAATAAAAAAGTTATTCCAAATGAAGTCTAAGACTTTGTTTGGGATGGTTTTCTTACTACGTCTTAAAGCAGTTTTTAGTACAAAAATTTATTGTTTCTTAAAATAGCTTTGTAGTACAAAAATTTTAATTTTTTACTAGAAAATTGATTTAAGAAGCAGCAACATAATATTCTAAACTCATAGTAAATTCATAGGAAGATGTGAAAATTTCAGCACATATGGAACTCAGCATTATAAGATTTTAGCATATCAAATTATAACGTAAGGATTTCAATAGAAATTGAATTGTAGCATGGAGATTTTATCAGAAATCACTAATATAGACAGATTTCAATGAGTCAATAGAAATAAATCTGATAGTGAGTAAAGCTAAAAAAGCTTTATATAAATCAGATAATCTATCCAAATGTTCATAGATTTGGTCAAAATTTAGACGGCATCAAACTTTCTAAACCTTTCTCTTTTCTCTTTTTATAAATCAATGAGATAGGAAATAAAAAAAAAAATGCTAAAAGATTGAGTGAGTTTTACCAAATAACAAAATTTGGAGAAGGCAAATGAACTCCGAAACGGATGAAGCGAGTAATGAGAAAACTATTGCAGTTTGCGCAGGCGGAGAAGGAAAAGACAATGTTCGTTCTGTAAATGGGTGGCGGTTTTGGATCTTTTAAAGTTAGGAAGGAAACGTGCAAGAAACCGTTCCCGCCAAATTCAAGATCTTAATTTTAATTTTATAAGTTTTTTTTTTAATTATTTCAATAATTTTTATCGACTGCAACTACCTCAACCATTTTAAATCAAACTCTTAAATAAAATTTGATAAATACAATAACAATGTGTCTATACATTAAAATGTAAAAAGAAAAATAACTTAGAGATCGAGTTGATTTGAAACTGTTTGAGCCAACCCGACACCATCCAAATTGATTGTGTTAAGATTGCAACTGTGGTGGGATTTGCAATCAAAAGAAATTCTAATAGTGACTAGTGAGAAGACTCACAAGATCGAGTGACGATTGCTATCATGGCAAGATGTGCCTAATCAAGCGAGGGATCACGATCGAGCAACCATCATGAATACGGAGAGATGCACGCGATCGAGCAACAATCACAATCCTGAGGAGACGTGCATGATCAAACGACGATCATGATTGGGTATGGCTGAAACATGATCATGATCATTGGCAAAAACACATATGATCGAGCAAAAAACTAAGGAGATGTGTGGGATTGTTAATTTTTCCTAATCGGGAAGCGTTGTGCATGATTGAATCATGATCATGATAGTGGAAAAACACACATGATCGAGCAAAATAATGGTGATATGCGTGACTATAATTATAACACCCCAATATCAAATTTTAGAAGAATTTTCTATTTTAATCTATCAATTACTTGAATTCTTGGTCTATCCTTACTCCATTGGATCCTGACCAATTCTTTAATATATGTAAAGCCATGGAGTAAAATAACAACTCAGTAGGTTATCAAAACCTACAACTGAAATCAATACAAGATAATATAAACAATATACATATAATCATTCAATCACTATTAATATGAACATATAACTGTAAAAACATGCAACGTTCAATAAAATATTAATAGATCATATGATCAATAAACATCAATACAAGTGTAGGTCTTAAGATTAGTAATCAGTAACTAAGTGAACAATGATTAGTGATTTGTAGTGAAAAATGTTTAGAGCAACATTTTTATAAAGTGAGGAGGTATTAATAGCCCATATTTTGACCTACATAAATAATTTTTTTTGAGTTATTATAAGTCAAATTTGTAAATCGTGTTTGTCATAATTTAGATAGTATTGTGAATCAATTATAATAATGTTATCTTAATTTTAGGGATAATGTAGAAAATTGACACATATTGATATAAACATAATTTAATGGATCATTAGGTATCCAGTTTGCAAACCGATGTCATCAAAGTTTTTTAAATATGATGGCTTATTTTATTAGTATTTTTTTTATAATTTTTAAAGCATCGGATTTGAAGATATAAATAAATTTATATAAATTTTATGCTAAAATCTAAACAATTGACTTAATTACGTGTTTACCCTTATAAATTTAATTCTTAAATATCCTATCTCACAATAGAACATTTCATATATCATTTCCATCCCAAATTTGTTTAACAAAGAATGAAAAGAGGAAAAAGAGGAGAAAAATAGAGGAGAGAGAAAATAAAACTTAGGGTTTGTGGGTTGTATAGTCGATTTTATTAATCGATCATATTGGAAAAGTTATTTGTTCTCAAAGTAAAGTAACATTATCTTATCTTTGATTTCAATAATTTTACATATTTTATATTTTATATATTTTAATTTGGTAAAAACTTACAAAAGTTGCATATCTTGATCTTTAGCAAACTTTATCGTATAATTTTTTGTATGTGATATATAGATGTCGTCAATATGAGCATTTTAACTGAAACATATTAAATTTTCACCTGATACTTTTGTATTTTTGTATTTACATAATATACATGCATAACATAGATATTACACGACAAGCATATGACAATGATAGGTGTACCGACATAATAAGATGCTATATATATTGTTTTGTAGCTATTGGTATATGATTGATAGAACTTAAGCCAATTATTTATATTTTAGAATAAAATCCATATAAATCCTTTCATATCTTCAAATATGGGGCTTTAAAAATTATAAAAAATATTTATATATAAAATAACTCATCATGTTTAGAAAACTTTACCTAAATCAGTTTGCAAAATAGACACTTGCACTCTCAAAAATCACACTTGTACAGATATGTATCAATTTTCTACGCTGCCCCTAAAATTAGAGAAAAAAATATTATAATTAAAATACGATAATATCTATATTATGACAAAGACTATTTGAAAATTTGACTTATAATGACTAAAAAAAATTATTTAACTTAGCCAAAATATGGATTATTACAATAAAGTGGTCCGATAAGCCTTATCGAATCATTAATTCGGTGTATAGGTACCACAACGATCGAACCGGAAGACTCGAAATCAATTAATATATGTATGTAATAGTCCAACTTGAGTATGACAAAAGCGAGGTTAACAACTGTCATCCTTCAATTCCATGTAATTTACTACTAGATGCATCTATGATCCAGTCTAATGGTGTTTATGTATGGCTTGGAGGATCCCAAGCTTCAGTAGTTCACATACGCTTGCTCATAATATAATGTATATTAATCATCCAAAATGCACATAAAAGTTCATATGTCATTATATTGTTTCACAATGATTCACCAACACAATTTGATGTGAAACACAAATAAAATGTAAGACACATGAAGCAAAATTTAATATTAAAATTTCTTACAACAAACCATGTGAAGGATGTCAAATGTCTACCAAAATAATATTTGATAACTATGAGGATTCCTTTCAGTAGTTTTTTTTTTTGTTCATGCTTGTCATATGTTACTCATTGTTTAGCTATGTTTACAAAATACAAGTAAGTTCAAATGTGTATTTCAAGAAGATGATTTGGGGCTTCAAACCATACATATATGGCTTGAAATTTTGAATGGCATGTCTTTCATACAACATGTTTCAATTTTGAAAGTACATAGGTATATTATTGTTGGCACATGTGAATAATGATTTATTCTAATGAGCATTTGTAGTGTTTGAGTTTGAGTATAACGAGTCATAAGTGTGATTTCTCATAATGTTATATGATTTAGTCGAGTATGTTCATCTTTAAAGGGACCTATGTATAATTTCATTTAGACATTTTAGCTTGGTTCACATTAATTTAGAAATATTGTTTATGACATTTGTGAAATAACCTCAAGGGGGAATTGAGGGGAACGGTTTCATCATATGTTTATGCTATGTGCGATCTTATTGGAGTATAATTCGTTATATGTTAGAATGGTTCACGATTGCATCATAAATCATATGATGAATTGCAATAAAATTCATTAAATAATATGTATCAAAATAATATTTTGTTGTGTTATATCAAAGTCATAATTTATTGTATTATAACTATTATGAACACTGTGATATCAAAATAATATTTTATTGTGTTATATCAATTTGAATAAACAACAAGGACATTTAGCTAATCACCTATATTATGAGGCATGCATAATCAAATTTATTTTTTTTCAATGAATTTGAGTGATTTTTAAGATGCATTTTTTACACAGTACGCATAGGCCTAATGATTAGGTGCTTTGATTCTAACCACAATATCCTGAATTTAAGATATAGTATATGCAAATGTATGTATCACAGTCATGTAGCATATGCAAATATGTCGATCCTACTAAAACCAAGAGGTGACTTCAAGGAGTTGTTGAGTAATAGGATTTAAGTTAAATCATAGCAGCTAAATACAAATAATCACTTTAAATCCCATTTTCTCCAATATTTTTCCTTAAATCTAAGATATAGCAAGTCTTAGCATTAGGCGGATTTAACACATATGTAAGTCTGACGAACTCTTCTCTTCACTTGCAATTGCTCTCATCGATGTATTCTCTAATAAGCTCCCACTAAGACTTTTTGACTTCTTTGTTATTGAGGGTTTTTGAGAAATTGGAAGATAGCATTTGGGGGAGAAAGATGATGGTATTGTATTTAATATGATATATTAATTAAAAATAATTTAAAAAGATACATTAATGTAAAATTTAAATTGATCTTAATAATAAGTTTTAATTAACCAAAAACACTATTTTAAATCAAATATAATTATTTGTGATTTAATTTAATAAAGTTATTATTGCTAATTAGTTTTCTAAACCACTAATTAAATATAATTTGACATATTAATCTCAGCTAATTATAGTTTAATTAATATATATGTGTGTAAATACTTAATACTGTTAATTTAAGATTAATAATTAATATTTGCTTAAATTAATGACATTATTGTTCAATTTTAATCTAAGTTTTTCAAATATAACTTGTTATTTAATTAGTTTTAAATGATTAATCAATTTTTAGTTGAGATATATAATTATATGAAATAATTTAACAGAATATTTCAATAATATTAATTTTTAAATATTCAAATAGATAGTTAAAGAAATTAAAATGAATTTAATTACATTGAACACAAAACATATAAAATAAAATTTAATTCATATAAATTTTTAGTAAATCCGATTTTACAGATTGAGCCGTGAAACATGAAAATGCCGAAAGACAGAGAAAGTGGAGCAATTATTAGGTCCTTTCACTGGATGTAGAGGAAGGTTCGGTTTTAGGCAAAAATAGGTCAAAAAGTGCAAATACCGAGTTTTTTGAAAAACTCGGTATTTTTTCAAAAAACTCGGTATTTGCATTTTTTAGGCAAAACCGAACCTTCCTCTAGGTCCTTGCACCGGACCAAATAAAAGTTCGAGAAAGTGGGCGTGAGATGCGCGGCGTTGGTGGCCCGCTGCTCTGTATCGGCGATCTGCTCAGCGACGTCGCCGACGATGGTGGCGTCGACATTGAGCGTCGGCAGAGTCCTTCTCCTTCACCCCCAATCGCAGCTTCCGTTGATTCCCTCTCGCCCTATGATCTTCAGCAGCTCTTTCAGGTAACCCTCGCAAGTCGCAACTGTCTACTTCGTTTCTCCAAACACTGGTTTAGCAATTATCCCTATCCCTGCATACCTTGTTTCAACCCACTCTTTCAGTCTTTTCCCCAGCATGGGATGGAATGAGTGGAGTAACATTGCAGATGGTGCTTGGCTTCCTAGAATATATATAAACGATCTAGATATTTCGATGACACTTGGATTCATGTTCGGATCATCTTTTGCTTTAAACTATTGTAGCGGTGTAGCTATAGGTTTATTAAACTAAAACTAGCACAATTCCAATTATGAGAATAAATTGATAAGTAAACGCATCTTCAAAGTCTAATCGGATGAACGGCGAAGTAAACTAAACAAATGATCAAGCATAACTGAAGACACCAAGAATTACTTGATTAGACTGTAGGCTACGTATAAGAGAGAGGAAAGATGCACAGAGAAGAAGTCATACGGGTTGCAAATCAGCGGGGTGCTAAAAAAATTGTTTTGTGATTAATATGTAACCATCTCAAAAATTCCAAATTGTCACGTGATTAATATGTTTGATACGTAAATCATCTTTTGCATTGAAAGCCTCTATGGAATCACAGATCGAAAGTTCCATATTGCGAGTTCCCTGGGGTTTATCTACACCTCCTACCTAATGAAAGCTTCATATCATCATCACTAGAAGAAAACTGGATATTGCATTAGCTTTTAATCACATTGCCAAGGTTTTGAAAATTGGATCAAATATATAATTAGAAGAAGGAAATGTTCAAGGTTCAAAGGTTCAACCCAAAGGTTCAACCAGGTTGAGATGAGGGTTGAATAAGATGATTAACTAAATATTAAAATTATTTAAATATGACTTAAATGACACAAATGGCTGTAAATATGAAAGCTAATGGAAGATTAATTTTTTATATCGAGAGCTTAATTTTGTCTTTTATTCTTCATCATTATATATGAACACTAATGTATTTTTTAAGTTTAGGGATGAAGTTTTTTATTATGATTATTTGTGACGTGATTCAATTCATTGTGTTTTCAAGTTAGTAGCTTAATATACTTGGGATTTTGAAGAGTTATAGGTTAGGACTTAGAGTATATAAGTTTTTATAGTTTTATTTAGTCTAAATTATTTAGATCTAGCCATCTTATTTAAAACATGGATCGATCAAGATATGAACTGTGGGGGTCAACAAAACTACATCCAATTCACTGATTCTAACTAATTAAGATATATAACGTATGATCATAAATTTCTTAATTTTATAATTGGTTTACTATTGCATGCTATGATGTGCACTAGACTTGATATATAGTGCACGCAGTGAGAGCTTTAAGCAAATATATGCCAAATCAACAAAAGGCACATTGGGTGACAATAAAGTGGATTATATGTGCTATTTTAAAGATACGAAAGATGGCTGACGTTATCTACCGCAAATGCTCACTGTGTTGTAGTTAGTAAGATTGACAAGAATATGGTTTAGTTGAAGAGCTTCTTGAAAGAGTTGGGAAAAGAATATTATGAGGACATTCTTTTTGTAATAGTTCGAATGTTATACATCTTGTCAATAATGCAGTATTTCATTCCCAGGCAAAGCATGTTATGCATAAATACCAATTTATTTGAGATTTGTAGGAAAATGATGTCTTCCTATTGACCAAAATAATAATGATCTGAGAACCTGATTGCATGTTTAGGAAGACGGTCCCTGCAGAGAAACAAAGACTTTGCAATACCTCTGTTAAGTTCTTTGGACCAAAATAACAACAACTCTGTTACGTTCCTTGGAGTTAATTTGAGAGGTTTTGAATAGAGTTTACTTCCAGAAGTTAATATATCAAAATTGATCTCCAAATGGGAGATTGTTAATCCCTGGAGCCCAATTAATAATTGATGTAATGGAGCAATTAAATGCATGATTTTAGGCTCGGTCATGGATTGCTTGGTTGGATTTTCACAAAATTCAAACAACAGACCTAACGGAGCCAATTAAAAGAATGTTTTTTTTTTTGGCCTTTTCATGCGTTACTCGGAGAGCTTTTCATCATATTCAAACAACGGACCTAATGGAGCCAATTAAAAGCATGATTTTTTGGCTTGGCTATGGCTTCGTTTGGGACGGCTTTCTTACTGCTTCTTAAAACAGTTTTCTAGTATAAAAATTAAATTTTTATACTAGAAAACTGTTTTAAGAAGCAGTAAGAAAGCCGTCCCAAATGAAGCCTATGCCTATGTGGAGGGATTTTGACTTTTTGGTGTCTTGAGATATGGGTAGCTTGGTGAAGTGTGAGCTGCTTGGATTTCTTTTTGAAAATGAAACACCTAAACAGAGAATAGAGAGAAGAAAAAGAGGGAGATAGATGAGGAAGTGAGAGGGAAAAAGAGAAAATATCTCACTCCTTCGTTTGTTTCTGTGTTGAACTGTTGCTATGGTCCAAACCTTATGATGTCAGTGCAAGTGAGTTGGTGTTACAAATAAGCACCGTAGGGCCAGAGTAAATTTGGTTATGTTAGATCATATTGACCTTACTCAAGACTCCTGTCGTGAAACTATTTAATTCATGTAGCATGTTGACAGGGGCTACTTTGAAGAGAGTTATCCTGAATGATTATTCTTGGAAAGAAACCCCGACTTATCTTTTTAAGATATGCTGACAAGGAGGTTCGTTCATAAGTTATCTATTGTTAACAACTGAACATTTGATCTATTTTCCTTTGAACATTTTAGCGCATCTCTATGTTTCTTTGAACATTTGATCAAATCAACTGAGAATAGTTATACATTGCATGCAAAAACTCAACTTCTTCAATTTCACTTGTTTCTATTCGTTTCAGTAGATCTTGTTTTTCATCGCTATTTCTTACTTATATTGTTTTAGTTTGTTATCACCCTTAATCCTGATAGAAAACTTGGGATTCAGTATTCCTCTACTTTTGCATGTCTCAGGAAAACTATGATTTGTTGATTGATTCATTGTCGGGGACTGACCACTCATGGACTTTTTCAACATTGAAGGTCAGATAAATGTTTTTTTGCTTAAAGATTTTGTTTGTTCCCAACTTCATTAAAAGTACTAACTCAGATTAAAACGGGAAACATGCGAGTCTTTTGGTTTGTTATTATTGATGTTTTGATTGTTTAGGGGCTGTTTGAGGTCGCTTTTTATTTTATATTTTTAGTTTTAGTTTTAAATTTATTATGTCTTTGTTTTTTTTTTAATGTTTTGATATCAAATAAAAATAAATATAAATATAAAAGAAGATTGTTTTTATTTTGAGAGAAGACAGAGACTGGAATTTTGAGGGGTTTGTGAAGTGAGATCATGTGCCTTCAATCTTCCATTGGTGATCTTCAGCAATTTCTTCAGTGATCGATGGCTGGAATCGGGCAGTGTTTGAGATCTTCTTCATGACGATGGCTACTTGGCTAAAACTTGAAGAGAGAAAGAGAGAGAGGGTGATAGATGAGGAGGGCGACTATGGATGAATGAAGTGTGTTCACCAAAGGAATGGCTTGGATTGGTGTAGGGTGAGACGTTTAGGTTTCGTTTGGGTCAGCTTTCTAAAGCAGCTTCTTAATATAAAAAATTCTAGTTCATTAAAATTTTATATTAAAAAGCTGCTTTGAAACGTAGTAAAAAAGTTGTCCCAAACAAAATTTTAATTTAAGTGATTTAAAAAACAACTTAATTTGCTTTCAAAAGAACTTTTCTTTTTCAAGTAGTTGAAGATATTAATTTGTTAAGTATCTTTATAAAATTATATCTGAAAATATAGAAAATCATAAGCCCAACCAGCTAAGTACCATAACAAAACTGATTAATTATGTTGCTTATGCTGCAGTTATGTGCTGCTTTAGAGAAAGCCGATAAGCTGATTCTCTCCGCTAATTCAAGTACCAGCCTGCTGCTGGAAAAGATTGAACTGCTTGAAAGCATTTTGAAGCGTGGTGATGCAGCCGTTATTAAAGCTTTGGAAATTGTACAGGCTGCCAAGGAAGCTGAACGACTTTAGAGCATTATATGCTGGGAAATTTTTTGCTAACTGATTAAAATGAGAAATAATAAGTTTCTCATCAGACTTAGGTTTCGTTTGGGACGGCTTTTTTATTGCTTCTTGAAGCAGCTTTTTAGTAAAACATTTTAATTTTTGTATTAGAAAGCTGCTTCAAGAAGCAGTAAAAAAAGCCGTCCCAAACGAAGCCTTAGGTTTCGTTTGGGACCGCTTTTTTCTTGCTTCTTAAAGTTGCTTTCTAGTACAAAAATTAAAATGTTTTATTAAAAAGCTGCTTTAAAAAACAGTAAAAAAGTCATCCCAAACGAAACCTTAATTAATTTCCCATAGCCATGTTGGATTCCAACGGCCATTGCCAATAATTATGTAATGCGCTAAAGCTAATTGTATGACCTCTTTCGGTTTTCTCTGGTCACTTTGTTTTGTTTTGCTTTGTTTTTTTTAAATTTTTTTTTAATATCTGGTCACTTTGTTCTTTTGTGCTAATAATAGTAAATATTAGGGGAAAAGAGTCATATCTACATGTTATGATATGAATCGTATTAGGATAGGCTTATTTTTTTTCAATTTATTTTGAAATTAATATTGAATATAAAGTGTTTGTATTATAATAATCATAAAATAAATTTAATAATTTTCAAACTCTTTGTAAAGATTGACCCAATTTTTATGCAAGATTTGAGGATTTGAATGCAAATGTGCCTGTGAAATAAATTTTGATTGGTATATTCTAATGTAATTTTAGATGTAAATTGTATACTATCTAGATTAATGAGTGAATATAGATATTAATTGATTTGTTATATATTTTATTTATCTATGAAATTCATAATTATAAAATTGTTTTTTTTTCTTTTTTTTTCATAATTATAAAATTGTGAAATTCATTATAATCAAAATTAGGTCATAATGTTTGACCCAATTTTTTGGAAGCGCATGACTATTTTTAACATTAACTGCAGTGCAAATTCTGTAAGCTCATATCCTGATATTAATTCAAAGAACATTTTTTTTAATTTTTTATTTAAATCAAATAACATATTCTTACCATATACCTCATATTTATTACGATGTTCTAATTTTATTACATGCAGGCACAAAATGTTAAACGATTTTTTAGTTATGTATCATAATATGTACTGTATTTTAGACAATTAGAAATATGAATATTTAGGCTTCATTTATGTCATCTTTTTTTATTACTTTCTAAAATATTTTTTTAAAATTTTTTTCAATTAAAAAATTGCTTTAGATAGTAAGAAAATTGTCCCAAATTAATTCTTAATTAGCTTAATCATTAGCAATTTAACTCGATGACAGTTTCATAGTCTGATGGAGAAGAGAGTCTTCATTTGAAACAACTTTTTTAGTATTTTTTTTTAATTCACATCCACATCGAGTCATCGCGTGTGCGTGCAATATGGCTTATATAAACATGCATTTCATGATTAAACGATAAAAAATTAGACGATGAAAACAACAATAACAAATCCTTTTTCTTATTATCCCACTACATGCATGAGGTCGCCTATAGGAATTATGCTTCTCCATTGCGTCAAATGACCAAATACTATGAAATAAAAAAAAAATGATTAGAAAAGTTCATTGTACTCGTGAAGTTTGTAATTAAATTGCTATCATCAATTAGAAACACTCAATATTATTCTTAGAGGCTGGTTAGTTTAAAGTTTTGTTTAGAACGACTTTTTTACTATTTTTTGAAGTAATTTTCTAATAAAAAATTTTAATTTTTATACTAAAAGCTGATTCAAGAAATAATAAAGTTATCCCTTTCATTTGAGAAAGCTTTTTTCCTACTTTCTAAAATAGCTTTTTTAGATAATTTTCAATTAAAAATTATATACTAAAAAATTATTTTAAAAAGTAGCAAAAAAAAAAGATATCCCAAATGAAACATTAATCAAGTGGCCACCTCCACATGCCACAGGGCACCACTCCCTAGCCACTTGCCGACCACCGCTGCCGTTGTCGGCACCTGTCGCTGACCATTATTTTAAATTTTACATTACATTCATTTTATTTCAAACCAAACAGAACAAAAATCATTTACATGAATTTACTTTACACTCATCCAAACAAATTCATAATAATTCTTTTAAATTGCATTTCTTTCACATTATATTCTTTTTTTAACCGATCAAACAGCCCCTAAGAAAGAAAAAAAAAATAATGAATTTGCTTTGTTTAACTTAGGGAACAGGTGGAAGAGATTCCCAACTTGATAATATTGCATACAAAACTTATGTTAGAATTCAAGTCGTAAATGCAAATGAAAAATTATAGAACAAAAGAGTAACGCTAAAAACTTTAAAATTATCTATGCGGTGTTTCTCACATGGCACTATTTCTCTCACTGCACACCACAACACCTTGCAGATAGATATGCCATTAAAATTGTCTTTTTGATATCAATCTGATCATGACAGTCATTTTGTTTTTTAGACACGAATGTTTACTTTAGTAGTGTTTAAAGTAGCTTTTTAGTATTAAAAATTTTTATACTAAAAATCTGCTTTAAAAAATGAAAAGAAACTATCCAAACAAAATCTTAATCTGTCTGCTACGGAATACATTCAAGCATAAGTATACAACCGTGAATGTGGCCATAATTTGTATGTTTGTTGCATTTGAAATTTTCGGCCTATGCTCACTACTAGACTCAATTATTAAGGCTTCTTTTGAGACGACATTCTTATTGCTTCTTAAAATAATCTTTTAGTGTAAAAATTAAAAATTTTAATTAAAAAACTAAGCAATAAAAAAACCGTCCGAAACTAGGCCTAAATTTCACGTAACAATGAAAATTATCCTCTGCAATGGTTTGTCATAAGGAATACTGAGCTTCAACCCTTACCTAAAGCATGTATGCTGCAAATAGAAGCTGCCATAGAATAAACTGCCTTAGCCTACATCTCAAATTGTTTTGATGTAAGAAATTGATTAGCATTGAATAACAAAAGTGAGTTTCATTAAAATTAATCTGCTTAAATTTCTTGTTTGGATGATCAAGCTGAATTCTATTTTAATATTCATTCCGTATAAAATGAAATATATACTTAAAAATCACTAAATATAATATTTAACCCAACATCTTTGAATTTGTTATTTTGTTATCATGCATGTAGCAAGTAAAACACTTTCAAGCTCACTAAAAAAATTCACCTCTCACTTGTATTAAGGAGAAGCTTGAAATCATTCACTTTCCATCAAATAAAAACATAAATTTCAGTCCAGCAATGATAACAGGATAACGCCAATAAGTTCCAAAAGCTTGTACAAAAACATGCATGCCATAACGGTTATATGGTTTCTCCATTAAACTTAGAAATAAGCTTATAAACTGGAATTATAATCTACAATACTTAAATGTTGTTGCTAATAGAAAATGGTTTTCCGGACAGAGAGCATACAGTATTTTGTGAAATACTTACCAAAATAAGATGAGGCAGGTCACTTAAGAATTCGACAAAGACAACTAAAAGAGTATTGTCACTATATCAAACATATCAACACAGCGCAGTAATTAGAACATACCAGAGGGAACTTGCAGGAGTCGTTGGCCTGTCTTTGTTTGGGAACTGTAGCATTGCTAAACAAAATAAGTTGTTAAGACTAAATAGAGAATTAAAACAAACACTAGCAATATTATATCAAAGTAAAGTCATTCGATGAGATTAATGAAATAAAATTTTAAATATTCCCTGTAATACGGCAAATCAAAGTCTCTCAACCCCGCCAGCCACCATCACTCAGCTGCAATGGATATTTAGCATCCTAGTAGCCGATATACTCTTTATAGTTAAATGGATCAATACTGGTGCTATGCACAGTATCAAACACTGGCATCTAAATACAAATCAGCCAAAAGCCAAACCTCTGGTAACACTAACTTAAAATTTATACAAGCATTTACGTAGCACATATTAAAATGACAATTACAAGCTAATTAAACACAACGGAATGGGAGGTACTTAGTCTGGCACAGGGCCGCGCAGCTTGTTAGCAACATAGAGTAGATGCCCAATATTAGTTGCGGGGTAATGTTGCAACAGCTTGAGATTGGCAGTGAAATCACCTGCTAGGAGACGCCGTCGCACTAGAATTAGCATGGCACAGCATATCCTCAATAGGGTTTCCTGCAGAGGCACGGTAAAATTTTACAGATAATTAATAGGATCAAGGTAAGGAAACAGTGCCCTTCAACTATGTAATTCAGACCTGGGGACCTTCGGGATCACTTAATATAGTGTCCCATATGCTGAGGCAATCTGAAAATTCGAATTCTTGACTCAGCAATAGTGTTATCCATCTGAAGGCATAGAAGTGAGGATTGACCTGCATTAAGCAGATGAGGAATTAAATGCATTCAGAAATACAAACAAATTCAGAATAAAAGTCAGGATAGAAACAGGGGGACAAAAAACAAAAAAGAAAAGCAGCAGCATCCGAGGCACAAATACACTGAGACAGGTAAAGATGACTGCAAATAAACCGAGCCAAGTAGATCAAATTCGTTTATTTTTTTTTTAGGAGTTCAAATTAAATTTGAAGATGACCCCAGTTTTAAAACTAATTTATATTAACTTATTAAATTTCTTATCAAGTTTGAGCAATAATAAAGATTTAATCAAGCGCAATTAGTTATATGCAGTTTATTAATCTAAACACATAGCCTTAAAACTAAAAATAAATATATTCATAATTTTTAATCAAAATTTACATTAATTCACTAAAATATTACTTCTACTTTTTTTGTTAAATTTAAATGTTAAAAAAAAAAAAACTTAGTTTTCTTTGATCTAACAATCTAATTATTAAAAGCAAAAGCTCCAAATAATAAAAATAGTTGACGGTGAAATCAAAATGTGCAAAAAACAGATAAAAAAAAAAGAAGATTTATTATAAAAATTAGTTTAGATGTAAAAACTCTAACAACTGAGAAAAATATAAAGAGGCCTGCAAGGAATATAAGAAAGCAATATGCGATGTAAAGATTTTAGCTTTTAATTATTTATATAATAAATTAAATACTAAGGAGGCTGAAATATATATGTATAAGTTAGCCAAACAAAGAGATATGAGCAGTAAAAATTTAGTTCAAGTGAAAAGGATTAAGGATGAAAATCAAAAAGTGCTTTTATTAGAAGAGGATATTCAACAAAGATGGATGAGATATTTTGCTAAGCTTTTCAATAAAGATTATGAGAATACCATTGCATTTAGTGACCTTAGCACTCATGAAAATAGAGATTTTTATTTTTATTGGCATGTTAATAAAATTGAAGTTAGAGAGGCTTTAAAGAAAATGAAGTGTGGAAAAGCTCTTGAACCTAATGATATTCCAATAGAGGTGTGGAAATGCTTAAGAGATGAAGAAATTTCTCGGCTTACTAAACTTTTTAACATTATTTTGAAGACTAAAAAGATGTCAGATGAATGGAGAATGAGTGTGTTGATCCCTATTTTTAAGAATAAAGGCGATGCACAAGATTGTGTGAATTATAGAGGAATTAAGTTAATGTGTTATACTTTAAAACTTTGGGAGAGAGTTATGGAGCATAGACTACGTCGTGATACTAATGTTTCTAAAAATCAATTTGTATTCATGTCGGGTAGGTCTACTATGGAAGCTATACATTTATTGAAAGATTTGATGGAGAAGTATAGAGAGAATAATGAGGGTCTACCTCATTCCTCCTATAGGTCTAGAATGAGGTGTTGGGACCCACAAAACAAGAGCCTTTTGGCTCCTGGAATTCCATCGAGATGTCACCTAGGGGGTGGGGTCCACAGCCATATCACCTCCCTTCCTTTGAAGTGTTCATTCAGCCAATCTCCTCAACCCCTCCTAATCACTTATCATCCTAGTTTGTATCCTATATTGGATTATTCCTTTCTCAAATAAAATAAGATTAGAGCATAAAAAAAAGTAAAAATCTACCACATTTCATTATTTTGATGCCTTGCTCTCCATCAATTTGGTATTAGAGTTGAAGTTCCTAAATTTATAATGTTAATGTATATAACTATATATAAAAAATATTTAGGGTTCCTGATATAGGAAGTGATTACATATAATTTAATATCCTCATCATTAGGAATCCAAACCTCTCTTGTTTATTTCATTATTTTCATTATTGTATCCTCATGTATGCATATCTATCTCAAAATAATATATGCACAAAAAACTGTAGTCGCCAACCTGCTTGATATAATCCATAATCCCAGTACAACTCTTGTTCCATACCCAAAGCACTTTTGCTAACATACTGCTCACCATTGCCGCTCGTGTGTGTCTTTGCATACACTTACACTCGTTGCTCACATATGCAGCCATTGTCAATAATCAAAGTGCAACATGTTATTGTTCGCCCACACAGTCAAACTCTCTAGATACGCATTATGCTTGCGATGGCACTTTCTTGCACTAATAAATTCCATCCTCACTTGTTCCTGCACAGCCCGCCACACTTCCTTGCTTGTTGACTTCATTCCTTGCTTGATGTGCTTCCTACTCTCTTGCCTCTACAATACAATAATATGCACCTTGGTGATCTAAAACTACTTCTTCTTAATCAATAATATGCACTTATAGATCTAAAACTACTTCCTATTAATAATTTTCTCACAATATATCATCCCCTCTCCATCTCTTCTACATGATGCAAAAGTTTCTAATGTAGGGTCTATTTGATTATGATAGTGAAAACATCAATTTGATTAGCCCCTTGGGGTGGTGGTAGAAGACTTATGTGGACTGCGAAGAAAAGGATATTTGGGGTTTAAATAGATTTGAGGCTATCACTTCTAGGCTTTGAAACTAAGTTTTCTTGAGGTTGTGGAGAAATGGGTAGAAGAATTTTAAAAAAGTTGGGAGGTGACTTGGGGCTGAGATAGGCTGTGATTTAGGGCTAACTGAACCTTACGTGGAGAAGATGGAAATAGTGTTGGGAGAGAAGTGTAATAGGAGAAAAAGATAATTCAAGACTCACTATAGTCCTAGAAGATCAACTATCAAGCTTCACTAAGGAGTAGAACCGACCAAAACTTTTCACACAAAATTTGCAAAAGCAAAAAATATTTTTTATTTAATGAAATCAAAAGTATAAAAAAGGTCTTTTTTATAGACCTTTTTCAAATTTAAACGAGCTTGAAAAAATCTTAAGAGTCAATAAATTTCTATTACATCAATTGATAACTTGTCTGAATACATTAAAAAAAGGAATAAGATAGTACAAAATTTAAATCTTCTATAAACATGAAAATTTGACGAAGCCAAATTAGAGAATTGGAGCGATCTTAAATTCAAGCAATCTTTGAAGATCTTCGCCTTCTTGATTGATGCGACTGACTTACACATCAAAGGTCCTTAAATTAAGCTTCTTATTTATTCACCACTAATTTTGGAGTTGTGCCCATACATGTCAACGGCGAATGGTGAATCATGGCGCAAAGTATGTCGTACAATCATGGCGCATAGCGCACGACACGCGCCATTTTGAACATGATGAAAAATATAAAATGCATATACATTACAATAATTTAAATATAAAGAAACACAAAAATATATGGATTATGTGTGTCACTTTGATCCAATCTGAAGTTACGGCTCTTTAACATGAAGTGAGAAACAATTAGATTCTATAACATGAAGAAGTTCAACTAGCAAGGAACTACAATCATCTATTAGGAAGGCTTTATATATATCATATATGAAAGATCTTCACCAACTAGACAATGTTATGCAACAAGGTGAAGGCCACTTGCTGGTTTCAGACATTCAGACGTCTTTTTTGCCAATGGAAGTGCATAAGAACAGAGGTATAAGATAACACTAATTGATATATAAAATTAGATATAGAAGAAAGACATTAAACATTAAACATTAAAATTGATGATGATAGAGCTTTGAAGCTGAAATAAAAATTGTGGATGCATAAAGGATTAATATAGGAGAGATGGCTTGCTACCTTAGGCTAAAGTAAGATAACACACAGGAATTTACTTATGGCCGTCTCCTTTGTGAGTTGAGACTTTCTATCCGACATGAAGAGAGAGTCGTGAACTAGTGATGATGGGGAGAACTTTTGTTACATTCAGCGAAAGCACACGTAAGAAGAAACGACCGAAGGACGAAGAAGGCGTGTCACAGATCTTTATCTTACGACGAGCCTCCTTCGTGACTTCCTAATAGATGCCTTCGTCGAAGGAGACGACGAAGAGTGTTTTGAGTAGTGACTAGTAATGAAGGAGAGGGTGGCGGAAGCAGGCGAACAAAGAAGAGAACACCGAATCGAAGGGTTCGTCAACAACGAAATAGTTAAGCCCTCTCTTCCTTCGTGAGTGTCGAAGGGTTAGAGAAACATGCACACCTAAATAAAGTCTAATAAAAACCTAACTAAACCATTTTTAATATATCAAATAATTTTAAATTCAATTAGTACACTAAATTAAAAATATATAAGTATTAAACAATCTTTATAATTAAATTAAAAGTTTACTAAGTAAAATTGCGGGCACTATTTGAATAATGTACCATGCACCATTGCACGCACATGGCCCAAATAGCGCACGCCATTTTGAAACTTTGCGCTACGCCATACAGATGGTATCGTTGGTGTGCCGCAATGCTCCGTGCGCCATAGCGCTAGCTATTTTGCATCATTGACATGTATGAGTGAGATATGCTTTAAAATTTTTGTTATTGGATCCCTCGATTGCTGTGCCATCAAGTCCATAGAGAACCACTAATTCCTCTCTTAAATATCATTAAAAAAATAAACTCTCTTCTCAACTTCCTATGTTGCATGAAGGTTCAGAGAGACATCAACATCAATCTTGCTCCCTAGTCACACCTTAAATGACATCGTTAATAACTCTCTCAGAGATCCAAAAATTGAGCATTGTATACCACACCAACATCCACTCCATTGCCACACACAACCTCATCTATATGCTCAAATTGCGCTTCTAACTCATATGTAGGCCGCAAGGTCTCCCTCTCATCCATTGCCATTTTCAAGTCTAAGGGTCGTTACACCATTTTTAATAAGACTTATTTCTATAAATATGAAGGCAATAATCAAGTAAGAGTTGAAGATGGAATACAGAAAACTTTTTTTTGTTTGGCTACCCATCCAGATATCAATTCTATCTTCTAGAGTTTCCTTTTGCTTTATTCTTCTCTATCTAATGCTTGCCTTCCAGCCTTTTAGCAGTTCATTCGCATATCCTCAACTCCCTTCATCTCTTATCTTCTCGGTTCTTCTGTTATACAATATTTTTCTTCTCAAATATAAAAAAGAGAAGAAAAGAAAATATACTCCAGTTCAATATTTCTGCTGCCCTCTCCGTTTAAGAATAAAACCCATTCATCATAGTTGTACAAATGACCCAAGGAGACAAAAAGATCAGTTTGTTTAATGCACGTGCGACCAATGTCTGATATCTATTGCTACCACAGAATATAGAATATTCTAGTTATTTACTGTTCTGCTCAATCAATCATTCTTGTATGCCAAAATTGTTTAATTTGTGTATATGGCACAAGTCAACTTTCCCAATTTCTGTTCATATTTACAATTCTGATTTACAGTTTTGCAATAAGCTATCAATAATTGCTTTGCCCATAATCAAGCAAAAACTTTTAAAAAGCAGTAAAAACATGTTACCACTATGTAAGTAGACGACATAGAGGTAAAAAATTCAAGTCAACATACCAGGAAAAAAACTTAAAACCATTAAAAAAACAGCACTTAACAGAGACAGTTTAATAAATAGCTAAAACTGAAATCAAACAATTGTTATTTAACTTCTTAACATAAGTTACAAGATAGCCGAACACATGCATCAGAGTTTCAAGGTGAGATTTTACATAAATAAACATAATGCAATGCTTCACTCCCTAAAGACGTGCACACATAAAATTGGATTTTATTTATTCTGTGCCCACTTCCCAATTTTATTAAGACTCAGTCTCCCAAACAAATCAACGTGAGTTGTGGCCATGGGAGTCATGAAAATCTCATTTTGCATGTTAATTCCTTTGGAGAGTGAAGCATTATTCATACCCGTATATGTCTGGAAACGAATGCCAAGAGAAAAAAACATTGAAACAGTACCATTGGAAGGATGACTTCAATATACTAGAAGAAAAAACACAATTTGGAAAACAAATTATAGGACATGGTATGGATGAGGAATACAAGGACCACTCATAAAGTCTGAAGCAAGAGTAGCGTTCCGTAATCATAATTTTCAAAACTTGGTAATTTCAAAATTTTTATCTTACTTTTGTGGTAACGTCCAGATGACGCCAAAGCTCTTCATCATGCTTCTTTAAAAGTAGCGATAATTTTGTAATGGTAGAACGAATACCAACAACGCTGTTATCAAGTTGCTTGCAAAAATTATCCCTAAATCCACTCAATAACTCCACAAAACAAAAGAAGGTGTCCGCTTCTACATGGGCCTGTATGAATCAGAAACGACAATCTATAAGAAACAAGAAAAGAAAAGTTACCAGTGAGCAGTATAACTTGTTTAAGCTATACAAACAAAGTACCTCCAAACTTATCCAAATTCTTCCAAAGGGTTAAGTATAGCCCAATACTCAGTGGCGAGAGCTTATAACCCAAGCGGGGGTGACAGAGTGCTTTGAATGCTCATTTAGAAGAATTACGAGAAAGTATAGGCCAATCTTTTTTCATCATTGCATTTGTTTATTTATTTCTTTATTTTAGTTCTTTGTGAATAGGAAACATCTTTGATTCTACTTCCCTATCTTAATCTGAAAAAGGACTTGTTTCTTTGAAATGTTTTTTTTTTCCTTGAAATGAAAAATGACATGTTTGCACTGGAAAGGAAAAAGGTCACATACTTTTCGAGTATCAACATATCGGAGCTCATGTCATGTTATCCAACTATGGTCATGACTGATGGTAACAATGAAGGCTAACCGTCATATGACACAAGAGTTAAGGAAAAGTAATTTGCTTTCGGATGTTGTTCCTTTTCTTTTCGAGCTTACAGTTGGAGGGTTCCCTCGTGCTCATTAAATACATGTAAAAGTGGAACAATTTTGGTGGTCATTTTAAAAGTTTGCAGAACCCACCTAACTGCCCCCTACTCCACATACACCACCACTTGATACATCAATTTTTTTTAATCTAGTCCAATTTTTTCTGCTCAAAATTTGCTAATATCAGCAACAGTTAAGTTGCCGACTTAATAGTAGAGCAAAGATTCAACAGTTATGCTAACATTTCAAAACTGCTCACAAGACAATTTCAGTACTTCAATTTCTCTTACAAGATTTAGTAATATAATAATATTCTATGCCTAATTTTGTGAAACTTAAATCAATGGTAATAAAACAACAACAAGAAGCAATTATCCCACCACGTGGGGTCGGATGCATGAATCATTTTTCTCCACTGCGTCCTAATTATGAGTCAAATTATCATTTAAATCTAACAAAAAAACTCACTTCTAATATTTTCTAATCAAATCTTTTTAGGTCTATCTCAATCTTTCTTAATATAGGCCAGATCTAATACATCTACTATCATAACTGAGTCGTCAGAAGGCCGACGCTTTATGTGACAAAGCCATCTAAGGTGACTCTCTAATCTTATCTACCGTTGGATATACTCAAACCTTTTCACTTATATACTCGTTTCACATTCTGTCTGTAAGAGTAAAGCCACTCATCCACCTGACTGTGCTCATCTCTACAACACTTAGGGACTATTTGTTTGCTTGCAAAAAGGGCATAAAATATTCCAAATGCAGGGGTTTTGAAAATATTGGTATTTAATTTGAAGTAAAGCAAATGCAGTGTAAAATTTTAGTGTATTTGGAATTCACCCTCTAATTCATTTTTGGTGCAATTGTTGCCGCTCGACCGCCTGCCAACCCCGTCACCAGTCGTCGACCACCAGCCCGGCCGACCGTCACCACCAACACAGCTCGGGTGCTCGCAGCTAACCATCACTGCTGCCAGCCGGTAGCCAACGATCATCGTAGTTGTTTGCCGCCCCACCGCAGCCACCACAACCTGCCTACAGTCGTAGGCCATCATTGCCGCCTGACGACTGTTCTCGGCCATCACCGCCGGCCGCCAAGCACCACATCTCTGTCAATGTCGGCCACCGACTGCTAAACTTTTTGCATTTTACATTGCATTCATCTTACTTCATACAAAAAAAAGACAATCTCATGCATTCATTTTAAACTCATCCAAACAACTCCACAATATTCCTTTTACACTACATTCCTTTTTTAGGCAACCAAACGACCCCTTAACTTAATTATATTCTTCTCTTTAATGGCCAACATTTTGCGCCATAGCATTGCAGGTCTCACCACTATCTTATAGAATTTCCCTTAAGCCTGGGGGTACTTTTCTATCACACAACACACGTAATGTATTCCTCCACTTCAACCATCCAACTTGAATTTTAATAATAGTATCCCAATCTATTTTACCATCACTTTGAACAGTAGACTCATGATATCTAAGACAATAGTAATACATAACCAAAATAAGTTACAGTGCAGGCCAAAATAAGTCGAGCGTTTTTAAGAAGCCTAAGTGAACAACAAGAAGTGCAATACATGTTGTCAACAGAGATGCATTAATAAGAACATACAATGCTTTGGTACATTTTAAGTCATATTTAAATGACTTTCATATGAGTCAAAACTAGTAAATCATTGTTGATTCGGAATCATGCATTATGATAACATGCTTCTCTACAATGAATATAAAAATAGAAAAGTTCATTATCATCATCATTAGCTTTATCCTATGGGGATGGCTTTAAGAATACTTCTTCTCTATTCATTTTCATTGTGTGTTTCATATTATGTTAAACCAATCTTGCATAACCGTTTATGCATAATCTCTATACATATTACATGCTATTTTACTATGCCATTTTTTCTTCCCAACCCATCTCAATTTCCTCCATCCTTATTATGGATTCATCTTCTACCCTTTCACATACATAAAGGATTTAGTGGCCCACCTAAGTGTAGGGGTTCCATTATCCACCTAGCCCACCCTATAGACCTTAGGACAAATTTGGCTCTTCAACCTTTTTTGTATTATGTTCGACTTGAAGGAGAGAATTCAACGATTCATTTGAGATCGAGAGATTCCAAATTCTCAAATCTCCATCCCCTACTAATTAAATTGAAGTTTTATTCATAAACTTGGCAAGCGAATATCAATGAATAATGCAAAAGCATTTAATTCTTATCTAAAACAAACAAAGATGATAGCACACAACACATCACCAAATTTCATGCAAAGCGATGAATAGGCTACTTGAGCCAAAATCACACAACTAAATTGACCAACAACATTGGGCCTCCGTAATTGACTCATATAAGTAAGAAGGATACAAAAAAAATTAAATGAGTAGAGCATAGTTGCGTGTTGCAAATGATAGAACATCTAATAGATTGATGAAGAAAGTTTTGAAGGTTTCTTTGAATAAATTTTATGCATATCAAATCAGAGATAAGTGTAGAAGTTGAGGAAGCTACTGGAAAGATATTGCAAGTTTTCTCTCATCTTTTATGAGTGCAATATCAAAATCTTTTATATTATAGCAGGATTTTACCAACTTTTGTGACGGATTTGTAAAGTCTACTTGCGAGATTTGTGAAATTTTTATTGGAATGTGCAATGGATCAATAATCTTTCTAGATTAATTGGCAAGGTGTTTTATTAGAAATTTTTATCACATATATGGGTCTATTGCTTGCACAAAAATCATTCTTTTTTTCAAAATAATTTCTATGAATGTGGTATTGCTTCCACAAATCAAGTGGGAGATTTAATTTCAAGGAGTGATATCTTCTACTGTTCAAGAATAAAACTTGACTCATCAAAATTTAGTCAGTTTTTTTTTCATTTTACTTGATTTCCTATCTGTAGATTATTCTTTACTTTCCTATATCCAGTGCCATGTGTCACCACCTATTCTCTATATCTAAAATCTATTAATAGTTTAAATGGGTGATTGATTTTAATCAAACTTGATACCATCAGATTTTGTACAAGACATGATTTTCAATTAGCTGTAGTGTTTTCTATGCTTTTGAATTTGTACACAATGTTTCTAGAAGAAAGCAATTGAATCATTATATATGCATTGACGTTATTCATTTTTTCAATTTTCATTGCAAGTAATTAATAATTGCTAAAATTAAGAGTGCGGACGACGAAGTTTTGGATGTGTTGCATGATTTTGGACATCTCAAACTAGATTAGTAGTATAAACTTAAAACTCTAAGGCATACCCCAAACCCTAAGATGCCTTTACCATCTATTTGTTTCTACTATTTCAATTCTTGACTAGGTCCATCACATCAAGCGAACCATATTATTTTTGGCTGCATGTAGAACAACATACATTAAATTTAAATTGTTCCTAACATAATTAAAAATTTCTATTTCTCTTATAGTTCTTCCATTCCTTGAGTCATGAAGCATTCAAATCATATGGTAGCAATTCCAAGTAGTCATAACATTGTTGGCAGTGAAGATGATAAGTTGCATTCCTCGTGATAATAAAATACAAAATCAATGTTAATATGAAACCACCTAAGTTGGGAGTTCGCCTAGATTATGCAGACATATTTGTACCAGAAATGGACTTCGAACTATGACCGAGTAAAAGGAAATGTACGTTTCAAATGAAAATATCAAAATGGAAAAAAATAAAAAGAAAATATAAAAATAAGATTGTTAAACTTCACAAAAGGAGCAGTGTGAATTAAAGCAACTTACAACATTATTCTCTTCGGGATCATTCCTGAAAACATAGAATAATGGAGCTAAAACTTCATTCATCCCTTGCACATATCTGATGCCCGGATTTAATTTTGCAAACACGATAAGAATACGCTTCAAAGATTCCTAAAAAGGATATTCACAAATCAATAAAATGATGCAGCAAGTAGCATTAATGACAAATGAAACCAGAAAAATACCTGATTAGTTTTTGCAAAACAAGAATCCCCTGCAAAGAATTGCATTTCTGGGTGTGTACGCTTTACATCGCGCTCAATCTGCTCTATAATTTCAGCCTCCTACAATTTAAATTTTAAAGTACCCTTCAATGTTCATAAAACCAAGCTTAACAAGCCAGCAAAGCTCAAGCATATTTCAATTCTTCAAGACATGCATCCATTGTAAAGTGAACCAAAAAAATTTCTATAATTTTTTTTCAGATTCCCAGTTCAAAAGCAATAAGACAATGCTTTTTTTACCAACTTTATGGGGAGACGTACCCGATAACAATTTCCTTTCTTATGTGGTTCAAAATTAAATGGCAAGCTCACTTCTGTTCTCAATCGGACAGAAAGTGTAAACGAAGTTAGAGTTGCCAATAGACAACTAATGGGTGCATGCCAGTAACTGCAAGCAACATGCATAGCAGAGATACATATAAAGGCTGACAATGTTTCATATGAATTTAACGTCAACACAAGTCATGTTATATTGAACCGTGAAAGAACTACTATCTGATAAAACTCTAGGCGCATTTAAAATGCAATTCAGGTGCATAAATTTAAGAATAAAGGAACACTGTATTGAAGCAACCTAATCATTTTGGGGCTGCTCCCAAAAAGGTTATATACAATGTATGAGGCTTCAGGCTCTCTCAAATGTGATTAGGGTGAAAGTTGATGCAAGCAAATAATAAATGGCGGCAACATTGTGTAAGTTATACAATTCATCAAGAGGTACATCATGTATAAATTTCACCAACTCATGAGTAAGAAATATGTTGCTTATATAATGTTACGCCCGTTGGTGTTACGCCAGTCGTCCAGTTCCTTTGAACCGGGCCAAGTAAATAGAAACGAGGAGAGGATTCGGTCCCCCTTGTGAGGCCAACAAACAAATAATTCCATATGTAAAGAAAATGATTAAGGAAAGAACTAATGAGGGGATTTGAATTCAAAAGAGGGGAGGGAATTAAGTAAGGTAAGAGAGCTGTTTTGGGGAATTAAGGGAGCTTATTTAAGGATGATTCTAGGGTTTATGGGGGATTATGTGTGATTGATTTTTGTTGTAGTTTTGTTTCTTTGACGGCTTTCAAGCAGTGTTTAGGTGATTTGGAAGAATTGAACTATCTCTCGAATTGTAGACCATTGTCTCTTGATTTTGTGTAGAAATAGTAATCCCTAAATCTTCCACCGTTTCTCAATTTTCTGCTGTTGCTGTTTGTGTTATGTTTTATCGCAGATTTCGCTTCCAAGGCATAACATATAACCACAAAGCACTACAATAATAAATATGTCCTCAGAAACAATAAGGCAATTTATTGCAAACTTCAATTAAATTTTGAAAACACAAAAAAAATAAAGAATACCTGGAAAAATTGGTTCCACACACTAGTTGATCCAAGGCTAAGAGGATGTTCTCCGTGAGTTATCTCTGACCTATGTAGCAAGGCCCTGGATTCATCATTCAACACCGCATGTTTAACATGAGCTGCTTCTTCCATCCTACGTGTGATATCTGACTGACTAGAAAAGAAACTTTTAGAACCCCAAACATTTCAATAAAAATTTCATACAAATAATGAAATACTATATACCACCATTGGATAATCAGCAAAATTTCTACAACCATACTCAAAGCCAATATCAACATCTAGGATGCTAAAATTGTATGTAGGACGTACAGGATTTTGCAGAAGCTCATCTTTAAAAGACTTATATTGAGACCTCTTCTTCTCCAATTCGTGTGGCCAAAATGCACGATCATTTGGTAAATATTGTAAGAGAAGCTGTTCATCACATGAAAACTGAAGTTGATATCCAATGACGAGATGCAGCTTTCAAATTACAATAAATAGGAATATTCCAAAATGAAATTAAACACCAAAAAATACTTAGGACAGTAGACACAAAACAAGAAATAAGGTTCAGGATATTTAAAATTTTATTTCAGTAACTTACATGTGAAATTAGCAATAATTATTTTTTAGGGTAATATTAGGTTTGAATTTTAAATTATTAAGGATTACATGATTTAGATTTAATTTCGAAATGGCTGACCTTATCTTTGTAATCCTATTTCTATAAATAGAAATTCCTAGTTTGCATTTTGGATTAATTTATTACTGAATTGAAAATAAATTCAACTCTCTTCTTATCTTCCAATGGATTTTGGTTTCTTCTATTTATTTACACTACTTTGCATCTTTTTTTTATTAAAACCTTCGTCAATTTCATAACTTTATCATTCCCAGTGCCATATCACTTGCCTACGTACTGAATTTTTATGGTATTGATTGAAAGAGGACTCATAAAGCGTGGTGGAGCCCAAAGCATTTGCATTTTAGTTCCTCATACAACACATTTATGTTGAACATTCAAAGGATGATCATGAATTACCTCATCCATCTTTAACACCATGACCACCAGAGTTTCAAGCAAAAAGCTTTTATATAACTCTTAAGGAGAAGAGTTTTATGAAGCCCAAAGGAATTGATGCAACACTAGGTTATTTTAGAATTTCTAGTAGTTATTTAAGATTTATAAGTTTGTTTTAATTGAAATTAGCATTAACTATTCTTTTGAATAATATTATGTTAGAATATTGAATTATTTAAAATTAGACCATATTTCAAAACACTAAATCTTATATTTGTAACCCTATTTATAGACATACGAATTATTGGCATTTAGATCAATTGATTGTTGAATCGAAATTAAAACCTCCTCTATTATCCTCTCTCTCCTCTTTCTCTCTCCTATTGGATTCCAATTTCTCTTATTTCATTTCACCATTTCGCATTAGTGGCACTTAATATTATAAACAACTTCTCATCACTTACAACCTCACCACACAAAATAACTTGAGTTGCCATTTCTACTTACAACCAGCATGCCTACAAAAATTTCCATCAGAATAATTATCAGAGTTGACAGTTATACAATCCATCTTGGGTACAAAAGGGTTAAACATTCAAAGAGAGAAAAAAAAAAAACTGTATCCATAAATCTAATGTTGAATAACATGCAAAAAAGGAACAATAGAAAATTTCGGTGTGCATGTTAACATGCACTCTAAATTTAAGGAGCTGTCTCATTAGCAATAAATAATGCTAAATCGTGGTAATCTTATCGCTTACTTTCCTCCAAATATTATAGGAAAAGATACACTAGTTTCTACACATGTAATCAAGCAATACCAAAACACACGCAAGAGAAAAGTTAATTGTCACGTAGCAATATGTTGATGCAGAGAAAATTAAACTGACTGATAGGATAGTATCGCTACTTGATGCAAGTACCAATTCTGGAAAAAATTTAAGCTAAAATGATTTGGTGTAAGAATATATAATCAAACAAAAATAGGATAATTGTAAAGAACATACACAAGCAAGCGCAAAAGATATGCAGAAGATAACTTGCTTAACTATCTTAAAGAAATATTAAATTAGCACAATGGATAAAATAAATACAATAAAATACAAAAGAGGGAAAGATACATCCAAAAGTGTGCTTTTAGATTATAGTAAAAAAAGCAACCCTGTGTTGTATACAAAGATAACAAGGAGACATCGCTTCCAACCTCACCACACCACAACCATAAAATGTTTGTGTGCCTTAGGTTTTTTCTTCAGTGAATTGATTCTCACTTGTGGCAAGATTTTCCTTCAATATGGGCACATGAGAGAAGTTGTTCACTCTAAAGAATAAAGATCAAGATAAAGCAATAAGTGATCAAGACCACCATCAATATTATAAGCAAGAAGAACCTCATTTATGTCAATATGATGCAAAAATTATTGTTGGATATTATATCCAAACTAATCTTTATAATTTAGATTGAACTTCAAAGGGGCTAGGGATGAAGAATGATCTCAATGAAACTGGAAATTTGTAATCACCAAGGCCTACATCGGTGAGATGAATATGAGATATGATTCCACTTAACATCAGCCAAATCATCTTCAATAATTCGTACCTTCATGATAGGCATGCAATATTGCATCGATGATCTTATCAGTAATAACTCACAAAGGAAAGACCATTATAATGAAAAAAGACTATGGTGTATCGATGAGAGACCTAATAATAGGAGAGGAAGCAAGTTAACTTATCATAGCAAGACAAATTCCAACCATCAATTCACCATATTGAAGAAGAAACGTGTAGTCAAACAGGCTCTACCTTGTTAATATAAAGTAGCATGCATATGCAGAGTTAATCAAGAAGTAAGACATATAACTCATCCCGAATACATTGGTACCAAATGTATCGATTACCGAAACTCAAACATCAAGGCTAACTCCACAAAAATGAAGTCGTTCAAGAAGCAATCAAGATCATGTATGATTATGCAATAATGTGCCCTCAACTAAGGATGACCAAAAGGAAGAAAATTCGGGTTTCCAAAAGTGCAATGGAACAAGAGCAGTCAAAGCGGACAAGCCTTCATTATTTAAAACTCGATTCTGTCGAGTAAGCGTCTCTGATGCTCTCGTAGATCTCCAATGCATCGGGGTCAAACTGCTGCAGCTCCTCGCGATCCAGCCATGTATCCTCTGACTTGGGCTTTCCTCTCCACCTGATCAAATACCTCCATCGTCCACCTTCTCTCGTGGAGATGATGTCATCACTTAGAATCAAGTCCACCTTTTCTGCCATGGGTGATTTAGGAATATCTGGTGGAGGTAGGTTTAGGTTCTCACAAGGTTGTTGTATGAGTGGATCTGGTGTGTTGAAGTTAGGACCTTCATATGCAACTATATCTTCTATGTTAAAGGAGGGATTGGAGTTGAATACTGCGGGCAGAACTATTACATAAGCATGATCATGGAATTTCTTAGTTATTTTGAATGGTCCAGCACTCTTAGCATGCAGCTACTTAAATGTTCCCTGCGGGAACTGTTCCGGACGAATCCACACCATCACGAAGACACCAACCTCAAAATTTTTAAATTTTCATTTTAGATTGGCATATAGTTTGTAATTGTTAATGCTCTTTTCAATTTGTCGTGCAAATTTTTTATGAAACTCATGCATATGAGATGCAAATGATGATGCAGACTCAAAAGTCCTATACCTAGAACACATGAGCATAAGGTCTAGTGGCGGTCTAGGTTTGAACCCGTAAACAATTTTAGAAGGACTTAAACCAATGGTATGGGTCACTGAGTCATGGTAGTCGAGTCTAACTAGGATGTAATCGGATAGGGAGGCTCCAGGGGTTAGATCTAGAACATACGAAATGCCTCTAATCGGGGGTAATGGATTGGGAAGATCATCAGGATGAATCTCAACAAGATTACTATGTATGGGCTGACTTTCTTGAGGGACTGATTCGTCAGACCCAGTGGGAGCCTCACGATCAACTAAGGTGTGTACGGGCACGCTATGGGCTATGGTGGCTATCAGGTTCAGTCCCTTCTTGGCTTTGAGAGGGTTGGATTCAGGATCATCCGTAACTTGAGGCTGTGACGACAAAAGCTTGATCTTTTTGCCTTCATGTTCAAACCAACGATTAAAAAGGCGGAAGAGGCGTACGCACTGAGACGCGACTCAAGGTGAGGCGAAGCATTTGCGCGTTGAGGCTTACGCCTCGTTGGATTCCGCGGAGCGTGCGCTTATTTCGCACGGGGTGTAGGCTTCGGTTCGTAACGCCTCGAAGCAAAACGAGGCACCGCTTCGATTTGTAAGTATATAAACTGAGCGGTGAGAGTCGTATAAGAGTCGAGTATTAGGGTAACATACCTGCTTCTGCTTCGGGTGAGAACTGAAAGGCGAACTCCGCCGACCACAGTTCGGTCGAGTTCGAACATAATTGGAGGCGATCGAAGGTAACGATTTATTTCTTCTTCTCTTTCTTCCCGTAATCTTCCGGTCATTTGCTTCATGTCTCGCTTCTTCTTCTCCAGCTTCCTGTAATCGAAGGTTCTTTTTTCACGGCTAGGTAACGATCTTTCTTCTCGTTATTTGCTTCATGTCTCGCTTCATCAGATTGTACATGCTCGGTACCGCTCAGTACAAGCTCGGCACTGAGCGGTACATGCTCGGTACACGCTCGGTACTGAGTCGTACATGCTCGGTACACGCTCGGTACTGAGCGGTACATGCTCGGTACACGCTCGGTACTGAGCGGTACATGCTCGGTACTGAGCAGTACATGCTCGGTACAAGCTCGGTACTGAGCGGTACATGCTCGGTACTGAGCAGTACATGCTCGGTACACGCTCGGTACTGAGCGGTACATGCTCGGTACTGAGCAGTACATGCTCGGTACACGCTCGGTACTGAGCGGTACAACAAGCAGAATTTCAAAATTACTCTTATAATATAATTTTGTTCCGGGGGCAGCGCCCCCGAAACCCCCGCAGGGGCGCTGCCCTTTGACCCCGCGACCTGACCGAGCAGGTCGAACCCCGCCAGGGGGCAACGCCCCCTTGGACCCCCGGCAGACTGGTATATTTTTGTATTCATGTTGTTTTATTATTGGTATTTGATAGTACAAATAATTGTTAAAATATATCCTATTGTTAGCATGACTAGTGGCACAAGAAGGAAAGATCATGCATGGAAATATGGAACTCAAGTTGAAGTGTCAGGCGAAGGTGCAAAGAAGGGATATGTTTACATGAAATGCAATTTCTGTGAGAAACGCATAACTGGTGGTGTCAAGAGATTGAAGAATCATCTAGCCTACACTCATGTCAATGTGGGACCATGTGCAAAAGTTCCTGATGAGGTGAAGAAAGAATGTACAAATTATTTAAAGAAGTTTGCCACCACAAAGGAGGTCACACAAAGAAATATGGAAGAGATGATAGGAAACTCTTCTTACTATGGATCACAGCATGAAGGTTCCAGTACTGGAAGCCATCTAGTTTCTTCTGACCGAGGCAGTCGGGGGCCCATGGATAGATTTATGCTAAATATTAATAACAATGAAAACATAAATACTCAGGATATTCAGCCTCCTACAACTATAAAAGAACTCAGGAATGAGTTTGTTTGGATATCGCCAGATTCATCTATGAAAATGGAATTCCATTTAATGTTGTTAGGAGTCTGTCGTGGATCAATATGTTACGATCTGTTGGAAGCTATGGAAGAGGATTATAACTTCCAAGCATGTATGAGCTGAGGACTTGGATGCTGAATAAGGAGGTTAAGACAACTTCAAAAATGGTGGATGATGTTAAGAATACTTGGATTGAGACAGGAGTGACAATAATGTCAGATGGTTGGTCAGATATTCGACATAGAAGTATTATTAATTTTTTGGTCAACAATCCATATGGAACAGTTTTTCTCAAATCAGTAAATGCTTCAAGCTTTGTAAAGGATGCACAATTATTGTTTGAAATGTTGGATGAAGATGTGGAGGAAGTGGGAGATGCTTTAGTAGTACAGGTTGTTACTGATAATGCAAGTGCATACAAAGCTGCAGGAAGAATGTTAATGGAGAAGAGGCCTCACCTTTACTGGACTCCTTGTGCTGCACATTGTATTGACTTGATGCTTGAGAGGTTGGGACAATTGCCTCAACATAAATCAGCCATATTGAAGGACAAATTCGTTAGTAAGTTTATATACAATCATTCTTGTATACTCGGCTTGATGAGAAAATTCACTGACAAGGAAATTATTAGACCTGTTGTTACAAGATTTGCTACTGCATATTTAACATTGCAGAGATTCAAAGAGTTAAGACAACATTTGGAAGCAATGTTTGCTTCTGAAGAGTGGGATAAAAGTTCATGGGCCAAAAAACAAGAAGGAAAGCAAGTTAAAAAGATTGTTATGAGAGACAATTCATTTTGACGCAGTACAAATTATGCTTTGAAGACAACATGACCATTAGTAAAGGTGCTTAGAATGGTTGATGGTGAGAGGGCCCCGGCTATGAGATTTATTTATGAAGCAATGAATATGGTTAAAGAAGATATTGCAAAAGAATTGGGAGGTCAAGAAAGTGCCTACAAAGAAATATGGGATATTATAGATGAAAAGTGGGATCGACAATTACATCAACACTTACATGCTGCTGCGTACTATTTAAATCCCCAATTTCATTATGATAAGGATTTTCATGTTGACAAAGAGGTGAAAACTGATTTGTATGCATGTATGGACAAACTCATTTCTGAAGAAGACTACCTTAAAGTAAATGATCAACTTGAGGATTTTCATTTGAAGAAGGGAATGTTTGGATTTAGAGCAGCACAAGCATGCTACAAAACACGATCTCCTGGTATGTCTATAGTTTGAGTATTTATAATTTTAATGTTAATATTTATGTTCAAATCTTCTACTTCAACAAATATTCATAAAATAGTAAAATGTTATGTTTGTCTTCATGTAGAACGTTGGTGGGCTCAGTTTGGAGATGATGTTCCTGAATTAAAAGCTTTTGCAGTTAAAGTTCTTAGCCTAACGTGTTCGGCTTCTGCATGCGAGCGTAATTGGAGCATCTTCAATCAAATTCATACAAAGAGGAGAAATCGATTGGCGGCAGATCGAATGAACAAACTAGTTTATGTTATGTTTAACAAAAAATTAAAAGATAGATATCTCAAATTGCAGAATCAAGGAAATATTGAGAATGAAATTGATCCTTTGCTTGTTGATGAGTTACAATCAGATGATGAATGGGTTACTACTAAAAATGCTGATGTTTCTGAAGTTGAAGCAGAAGGAGAAATTCATGTCAATGAAGAAGATAATGAAGCAACTACCCAAGTTTATAAAAGGAAGAAACAAAGTGAGATTGAAGCTTCAAAAAAATTCAAAGGTATTCTTAAATATAATGAATTATTTTGTATGTTACTATTGTTTCATTTTAGAGCTAATGAAATATTAACTGATATAGGAGATAAAGGAAAAAATATTATAGATGAAGAAGAGTTTGAGGATGGCTTTGACATTAATTATGAAGATTCTTCTGAAGACAATCAAAGTGTTGACGAGCCTGCTTTGGGTCTTGATCCTAAGGGGATATTTTATTTTTAAGTGAGTTTATTTTAAATCTTATATTCCAGTAATATTATCTTAAAACAAATCTGCAAACTCATAGTTGACATAATATTTTCTTATTTTTTGTCATTATTTATAATTTTAAATTAATTTATTTTAATCGTTTTGAGGCTTACGCCTTGATCCGCCTCGAGGCTTACGCCTCGCCTCGTTTAGAAAAAACGCCTCGATTCCCGATTTCGCCTTTTAAAACCTTGGTTCAAACACGCAGATGTTTGAACGAACATAGATGTGGACATCGTTGTCAAATAGCCATGGACGACCTAGAAGGATTCATCCAACATTCATAATCAACACATCACAACAAACATTCTCCTTATAGCCAGCGAAGGAGATGGGTATGAAGCTTCGTTCCTTTACCTCCAAGGCAGCGGTGTTGACCCATGCTACCTTATAAGGGTTGGGGTGGGAAACGATAGATAGGCCAAGCTTAGACACCATGCTGGAGGAGACAGCATTGATGCAACTGCCACTATCCATGACGACCTTACAGTTCTTATCCTTGATTTTGGTGTATGTGCGAATGATCGTAGTCCTACGCTAGTTGTCGGTGGTAACGGGTTGTGACAGTGCACATCTCACCACGCAGGTGGGAGAAGTGTCAATTTTTTGGATGTACTGGATGACAGCAGTGTTGTCATCCTCCTCAAAGAATTCACCATCGTTGTCCACTTGGTGAACCTGATCAACTTCGGGCTCGAATTCCGCTTCAGTGATCTCTTCGATAATCGTGACTTTATAAGGACTAGAGCACTGAGATGCGATATGCCCATACCCCTGACATTTAAAGCATTTGGTCCCGGGGTTAGACCGAGGGGTATTCGGAGTGGGAAGCTTACTTTTAATATCAGGACGGGGAGTGGGGGAACCAGACGAGGGTCGAGTAGTGCTCCCTTGAGCAGTGGGGGTGTGAGGGGTGGAACTACCATATGTTGACCTCGTTTTTGTCTTGATTTTCCCTCCGGCGCATTTGATTGAGTTGATCGGGTCTTGTCGGGCTCGATTCAATTCGATTCTGCATTGATTTGAGTTTGTTTTATTTTATTGAATTAATTTTGAGGCGAGCTCGAGTTGACCCGGATCGAACCAGACTCGACTCAATTTTGCACCTGATTTCAGTCCCTTGAGTCTAGCTAGGTCTTAATCAAAAGTTGATTGAATTTCCAAACCAGTTTGAATCACACCGTTAAAAAATTTGTTTTTTGATCCGACGACCCCGATCTCCCTGCTCTCCCTCTGGTGCCCTAACTAAGGCGGAACCCCCCATCTCACGCGGTATCTCTGGAGTTCCCAAGGAAAGCCGCTGCTCTTCTGTCCTCTCTCTCGGGCAGCCATCCCTTTTCTCCTCCCCCTTTCTCCCTTGCTCTCGGTTCGCAAAGACCAAGAGGCCGAAGCCTCCTCCTCCGATCTCCTTGTGGTTCGCAAAGACCAAGAGGCCGAAGCCTCCTCCTCCGATCTCCTTGTGGTTTGTACGACACCAGAGGCCGAAGACCCCTCTTTCTCCGTTGACCTCTCTCTCCCTCTGGTTCGCAGAAGCCAGGCGAAACCGAAGCCCTCGACTCTCACTCTCGCTCTCTCTCTCGATTTTTGCACAGCCCGCCCCTCTCCCTCTCCGTCCTCTCTAATTCGCAGAAGCACAAAGGAGCCCGGACTCCTTGCTCCATCTCCAGTTCGCGAACTCCAGACGAGGCCGAGCCCCTCGTCCTCCTCCCGTCCTCCCGTGCGTAGAGAACCCCGACCGAGCTCCCCTTTCCGATTTCTCCCTGGTTCGTGGGTTCCCGGACAAGGCCGAAGCCCCTTCTCCTCTCACGATCTTCCTCACCCGAGGCCAAAGCCATCTCTTGCTCGCTCTGTTCGCGGACGAAGTGGAAGACCCGTCGTCTCTACTGGTTGTGTGAGCAAGAGGAGACCAAAACCCCTTCTCTTCCTCCAGCTCCCAGTTTCGCACTCCAGGACCGAACCCACGACGCCGCCTGGACCGAATCTGACGCCTATATCCACCGTGAGTTCCTCTTTGCAAAGTAAGTATTTCCCCTTTTCTTCTTCCCTTTTCTTCTTCTTCCTCCTTTTCTTCTCTTTTTCTTCTTCTTCTCTCTCCTTATTCCTTTCTTCTTATTCTCTACAAAATCTGAGAATGAAATTTCTTTAAGTTGTTCTTTTGGTCCTTATGCATATTTCTTTTTGATGAAATAATTATCATATGGATTTTGAGAATACTTTGGTGAGTTGTTTAGAGAATTTTAGTTGAGATTTAGGTGTGAACCGTTATTCTTATGATTGCTTGTTTTACATGGCTTTACAAAGTTGCATATCAAGTGTTCGACGAAATGCTCCCAAGAAAAGGGGCATAAACATTGACTAGCATCAAGGCTCTATATAGTAAGGTTGTTCTTGTAGAATCTTCTTTGATGCATTGGTTAAAAAAAAGGGAGAATCTAAAATGCACATGGTCACTTAATGAGATATGTGTAGGGCCATAGGTCTTGCTTTCATGAATGTTTCTTCTCCAAACTCACCGCTTGTGAATGAAGATCTTATGCTTCAAAGATGTGATGGTTGAAATGGCTTTGATCCTTGTCATAAACTAGAAGATGCATTCACTACTATTTCTTGTTGTCCAGTTTTACTACATCTACTCGGTTATGAAAAGATGTTTTAATCCTTTTGGGAAGGTGTTAAAGGTTATTGTTGAGCTTGCCAAAATATTCATTGACTTGTTTTGTTTTGGAAGGAATAGTTGATACATAAACTTTACTTTTGGGAATTTCATAAATTTCTTTGGAAAGCTTTCATCGCCGGCATAAATAAATGTTATATGGTTTGTGAGTCCACTTCCTTTTGGCTCATGTTGTAGTGGTCGTGTTCCTTTCCATAAGCATGTGTATTTTTTTTTCACATTCGTGATTAAGCTCACCCTTTGGATGCTATATATATATGGTTGGAGATGGTTAGATTTATAAACACATTTCAATGTGTCTATTTGGAACTGATTGGTTACACACTTTCATTAGAGCTCGTGACCATGGTTTCATTCCCAACAGAGAAGGAAATGTCGTTGTTAGTTATCTAAATTTTGCAAGGTGGCTATTCAGAGCATGTGATTCATGTCATTGGGTTTGTGATAGTCATGGAAGAAAAATCTGAAATGGGAGGTTTAATATAGTGTAATAAAATCTTCAAGATTCTGAAAATGTGGCATAAATTTTGGTAATATAATATGTATTGATATCATGAATTGACTCGTTAGTTTTCAGTTATGTCACCATACATGAATGTATGGACTGATTTTAAAATGGCCCACGATTTATTTCACACGGTTTATAGTCAGGAATTAGCAAGCTTCTAGTTACCACATCCAAGCTGATCGAATCATTCATGCTTCACTCGTCTCATTCATATAATTTGCAATTCATGTTAGGAAGTCCTGTAAACATCAACTTGTGGTGAGGAAGCACATGGAGTTGAAGGATTCTCATGAGAGGTTGTAAAGTGCTGAAATACTTCCTTGATAATTTAGAGAGTGCTGAAATCATCTTATAATAAATTATATTGTGCTGAAATATTTCTTTGGAAGAATTACATTGTGCTGAAATATTTCTTTGGAAGAGTTACATTGTCCTGAAATATGGTTTAATGAGTTACAAAGTACCTAACTTTGTCTCTTACTCTCTTCTACCCATGTCATTTTTCTTTTCTCATAGAAATGAGATTTTATAATGGTTTGCATATTTCTGATTCAATGTGAAATGGGTTTAAGGTTATATGTTGCGAATGAGAAAGTTGCTGGTGCTTAGTTGGAAAGGAATTCGATATCATTGGCAAGGTATGTTATCTTCAATTGAAAAAAAAAGGAATGTAAAATGATTTGTGATGTTTAATGGAATGATTGTGAGAGAAATGTATGTGTCCTGGAGCATGAAATGTGTTGGAAGATTTCTTGAGTTGTCCGAGTAGGGTTCATATGTGGTGGGGCAATTGCATGTGTCCTGGGGCTTTGTATGAAAAGCCTATTAGCAATTGCATTGAATATCTATGGAATTTTTTTTTGGAGAGCAGGTTGGCATTAAATCATTCTTCTTATGATTGCATATTTGATAGAAATGTTGAATTTTAAGCTTTTATTTAAACCGGTTATTTTATGACTTAGTATGGAGAAATATTGGTTTTCACTCTTGCTTTGTACTCGATTTCATCACTATAACTTGGTGGAAAGTTGAAAGTGAATTGGCTTTGTATCTTAAAAATTTCATGAGCTACCTTTGGGATGGAAAGTCTCATAAGAAGTTTTTATGTCAGAAAATCTTTATGATTCTCTATATATTAAAAAAAAAAAAGATTTTACGGTTTGTCTTATGTTGGAAAGTTTTATGAGTTCCTTTATTTTTGGAAGTTTTACGAAAGGCTTTGTTATTTGTTTGCCTCGAGAAATTTTATTATATGTTTTGTGAGTGTTTTATAATAGAGAGCTTCATGGAATCTTCTTGCTAGAAGATTTTCATGGATAAACCCCACAAAAAAAAAAAAAAAGCACTTGTTTGATTTTGTGTCCAAAAGAGTTTTGGTGTTTTGGTTTCTTTTCGATAAGGGGCTTTATGTCTTATTTCATTTTTGGAGAAGTTTCATAAGATATTACTTTGGGGTCGAGACCTTAATGAGGTGGATTTATGTCTAGATTTTTCTTATTGGGATGAAGTGATTTATCTTGCATAGGTTGTCTCTCCTTCATTAGTGTTTGTTTCTAAGGTGTAAGGTTGGAAGAATGTGGTGGGTAGAGAAAGATGTTGTTTTAGTTCTAGTTTTGGGAGCTTGAGTTTCTCTTGTTGCTTTGAGTTTGGTAGAGATGATTTGTGTAGTCAAGTCGGATTTGTATCAAGTGCCTTGTTTGGAACGTGGGGACAGTGAATGGCATCAAAACACCTTCTCTCCTATCAATATTGCATTGAATGGGAGTGAAGGGTGTCTTAGAGACATGCTCGACTTCGAAGAAGCATGTTCAATAATAAAATGCCAACATTCCATTTATTATTTTAGTTTCCATTCGTTCTTTCTAGCATCTTGTCGTATTTCTTTCTTTTCTCTTTCTAGTTTTTTTTTTTTTTTTTTTGCATTTCTACTAATTTTCTACTCATTGGCTTATTTCATTTATGGATTCCTAAATCTTTGGATACACTATAACACTAGTGACATCTAAGGTTAGAAAAACATTTCCTTTTATCCCCTATAACACTAGTGACATCTAAGGACAAAAATTAAGGACTGAGTCTTAGATAACATAGACTTAGGGTGCATGCTCCTTATAGGATAGAGACATCAGAACATAGAAAATTTAGTGACACTTTTTCCTAGGTTTAGCGTGCCTTAATCTGTTAATAACCGACTAATCGAATCAATCATAATCCAGCTTCTAAAAAAAATGTATCAAAACATTTTATTCTTAATCCAACCTTAATTAACGAATATAATTACTAAACTGCAAAATTCAAACCAAATTAAACTGATTCCTTAAACAACCCCTAACCAACCTAAAAGTCTTAAAAGATGTAGATTAAATTGGGAGAGTAAACCTAAACAAAAATTAGTCCAACATAGAAGACTTATAAAAATCAAAGCATTAATCAAACACACTTATAATTAATAACACACTTAATTTAAAATACCTTTAATATTAAGTCAAGTGAATCAAAACCTAACCTAAACTAAATGAATCATAAAGAATTTATTAAGAGATTTCATTATAACTCAAAGTCTAATAACTCATCTAAAATCCATCAAACTCTTAAATCAGTCTTTTAAAATCAGTCAACAAACCCCTTAATATATAACAATCACTCCAAAGATGAAGTTTATTGGATGGACTACTCTGAGCTGCGGGGCAAAGTGTCCTAAGGAGGCTTGGTTCCTCGAGCATGGTGGCACAAAGCCACGAATGGATTTAATGGAGTGGCAAAACTTTAAACTTAATTGATTATTAATGATTTGAATCAAACATCAATTGATAATAAACCACCTAGTTCATCTTTCTTTCTAATTTATAATCATTGAATAATTCAATCAAATCCTAAAGTAAAATCTCTAAAAATCAATCCTAAAGTATTAATATTTATACTTAAACTAAAATATTTCTTCTGCCCTTTAACAAATCAAATACAAGCAATTATAATAAACTATCATACATAGGACCTATCCAAAACCACACAACCTGTTACACACACCTAGACTTGTCTGGTTAGGCCACGACCTTTAGCCCTAGGTTAGGCTAACATTTTCTTTTATTGTTCAGTGCTTACTACGTGCGCATGTTCTATAGATGCAATTTTTATATTTCCTGTCAATTATATATATTTTTAATATTTACCTGCATTTCTTTTCTGAATGGCATCTACGCTCATATATATATTTCTCTGTTATCTTTTCTTGCGAGGTACACTGGAGCTTAATGATCGGGAGCTAAACAGGATCGCTTGCTTATAATCTTTTTAAGTGGCAGCGCCACATACAGTCAGGTATAATTTCTGCAACTTGCAAAGTAAATTTTTTAATTATATATCGGAACTGCTTCACATCACACACTTCTTGTTAATAGATATTCTAGCATGTTTAGGTAGCCAGCCTTAAGTTAGTTCACTAATGAAGCTTTGGTCAAAGCTTGCTCCCCTTCTGTGAGCCATAGAGACCATTAGGGTCATTTAGGCCTGTAGAGTAGGCCACCTACTTGTGCCATTGGGCATCGTTGTTTTCCCACACGAACTGAGCATCGCTAGGTTTTTGGCCTTCTGGTTTTGGGTACGATACCCCCCACCTTCTGTGAGCCCTAGAGACCATTAGGGTCATTTAGGCCTGTAGAGTAGGCCACCTATTTATGCCACTTGGCATCGTTGTTTTCCCACACGAAGTGGGCACCGTTTAAATGATTTTCTGTGCGGGTACCTTTCCTGGAGGGTACCCTTAGGGTGTGTTTATTTACTTTTTATGTACTCTGGATGTCATGCATGCATTTGTTTTTTACACACCTTACTTCACACTACACTTCACTTACATGCATACATTACATCAGTAGACCTAAGGATATTTCGTATCTGTTTCATGCATCATACATGGCGCTAGGTACATTCTTTTGCATACTGTAGAGTCCCTGATTGAAATCTTTTAAACTACAAATCCTTGATTTCCTGGGATAGAGCCTTCCTATCTTGTATACATATAGGGCGATTGATTGTGTTTAGGAAGTTAGCTGGCAGCTCACTCCAGGCAAGCATAAGTCCAGGTTGTACACCCCTCAGTGTGTCTCCTTTCATCTGTGTTTTGAGTCTGTCTTTTCTCTTAGGATAGTAATCTGATTTTTGATCTTTTAAACTCAAAATTTTAATCATATCTTTATCCATTCAAAAAGGTCTAATCATCATTAAAGATAAATAGAAGAGACTCTTTGGAATAGAATTTAGAACTCTTTTTGTGCACCAAATCAAGAAGTAAATAATATATCGTCCTTAATCGAGAGTTTTCCTAAGTCAAGGCTTAGGATTTAATTAACTACGGGGGCTTGCGCCCGTAGGAAACCGATCCCCACAATCAAATAAACCCCATTCGAGCTGATGTATCGAATGGGGGAAATCTCGTGAACTTTTGGGTTATAGATATTATTATCCATCGAGGTTGGTAGGTGAAAGCCGCTACCCTCCATGGCTAATCGTATCTATAACTACATCTGCTCTTCCATCGGCCTGCTTATGTCGATTGTAAAGGTCTACGACCATTTTGTCCTACTGGATAGTGTGATCGTACCCTTTGCATTCGAACCACATGAGCAGAATCCTTTCGGAGACCCACACCATAAGGTTTATAGGAAGGCGTAGAGCCATGTGAACTGCTCGGATGATATGAACGGGTCTCTTCTAAATCAAGCACTAGTCTGTAGGCATTCTCTAGTGTGGTGACGTTCCGGGCAAACAGCTCATTACAAAGATCCTCTCGCAACTCGGTTCGAAACATAGACAAGATCTGTGCGGAGGTGGTAGAAGTCTCCCCCTTGTAGCGAATCAGGAAGTCATCTAAAGAGGTGATGTATTCCTTAACTGGTTTGTTGCCTTGAGTCAGCCTATTCCACCTATCCAATAGTCGGGAGAAGTACGAGGGAGGCAAGTATTTCTGCTTGAGTTCCCGCTTCATGGATGGCCAATCGGTAATGGGGTAATCATTCCTAGCTTCCCTAAGGATCTCTAAGTTGGCCCAAAACAGACTCGCCCTACCTGTGAGCTTCATCTCCGCAAAACTGACCTTCCTAGCCTCAGAGATGCTATACCACTTAAAGAAACTGTCCATATCTTTTACCCAGTCTAGGAAGAGCTGAGGATCGAGTGTGTCATCAAAGGTAGGAGCATCAACTTTAATATTTTTCATGAGTGGTATATCAGGATCATGACGTGGGTCATGTCCAACGTAAGGAGTTCGATGATTGGCACGATGTTGCCTCTCATCCGGGTAAGTGTCATGCCCATACATAGAAGGTGGTCTAGATGGGGTGTAGGGAGAAGGATGCTCTCTAGCTCGCTCAAGTGTGCAAATCGCTCAGTGGTGTTCCTACGAAGCTCAACTAGCTTGGCTTGGTTCTCTTTGAGTTGCTAGCTAATATTGTTCATTTGGCCTACCAACAAGTCTAAAGCCCTTCCTAGTTGTTCCGGGTCCATGGTTAGACACTAGAGGTCACTTGGGAGACTAAGTAGTTGACAGCACCTAAACGCAAGGGTAGACTCTCTAGAATAACACTAAATGGTGCAAGAAATGTTTGGACAGCAATTACAACAAAGATTAAAATGATTTTAAAGATGTTATGCAAGCGGAATTAACTAAGCATGATTACAACAAGCCTTAGGATGATTTCTAGCATGAAAATCCTAAGCTAGCCATGCTCTGATACCAGATGATGTAAAACCAAATGCTTTAAATGAATAAAATATAATTTGCAAAATTTCTTGAATTAAGCAAGTAAGATTAAACTGTTAGCAATCAAAATGTCACTAGAAAACAAGCACCGGTAAAATCAAAATAAGCTAGGAATTCAACAAGATGCAAAGTAAATAGTGCTCAACAAAATCCCTATTTTAACAATAAGATTAGAAACATAGGAAGCACGCTCAATCCTACGTTTACTAAGCTTAGGCATGAGGCGAAACTTGGCTCCTTGTGAATTATCAACACCTACAAGATTAGGGGATTAGGAAAGTAATTAAAAGGGGGAAGAAGTTCACCCTTATCAAAACCCGGACATAAGTAAGTGAGATGCTGAAGAAATTTGTCGTAGCTCCCTTGAAAGTTCAACTTTGTCGAAGCCCGGTAATAAGTAGTCAAGAGGTTAAAGACGATCGTCGTTGCTTCCCTTGAAGATATTATGGAGAGAAAGAGGTCTCTCTAATGTTGAAGTGTTGTACCCGCTTGTTAGTACCTCTTCTTGAAGGTTCCTACTGAAAGAGACAAGCTTTGCATTGAGAACTCCAAAGGGAAAAGAGGAAGGAGTGGCCGGCCATGGAGGGGAGAGGGTTGGGGAAACTAGGTTCAGGTTTTGGGTGGTTTATGTGGAGGGAAAATACAATTCAAACACCTCCTAATTATCCTCTTGATTGAGAATAATTAATGGAAGGGAGATAAGAGAGAGATGGGGGCGGCGGGCATGAAAGAAGGGGGGGATGTTAATTGAATTTCAATTGGAGAAGTTCTCCAAGGGAAATAAATTAATTAAGAGGGGCTAGGGGGGAATTCGGCCAAAGGGAGGTGGGGAATTTTGAATTGCTTCCGAATAGGAAGATTTGGGATTTAGGAAATAATTTCCTAATCCAAACTATAGGGGGCCGGTGGCATGGGTAACCATGGGGAGAATTAGTGGGAGGGGATAAGGGTTTCTTCATTTGGTTTTAATTAAATCCAAATGAATTTGAAAATTCAAATTGAACGTAATTTAGAAACTTTCCTAAAATAGGGGTCGTAAATTAGGAAAGAAATTTTCAAATTCAATTTGCTTTGAATTTTGAAATTAAGCCTTTCCAAATGAGGAGGATATGCTTATGGAAAGAATTCAAGGTGTGGTTTGAATTTAGGAGGGAGGAGGGTGATAAGGCCGGCGCCTTGGAGGGCTTGGAAGGAGAATTTTCGGTGGGGTGAAGATGACATTGGGTTGGTTGGATGAGGGTAGAGAAGGAATTGAGGTTATCCGGTGGTGAGTGAAAGTTGGGTGGTGGTCGGCAGCTTAAGGAGATGGGGAGAGATTTCAAAACTGGCGGCTAGTTGAGGGAGGAAGGAGGAAAAATGATAGAGAAGGTAGACCACGAACCCGGCCGTCTCCAAGGTTGATGGGTGATCCGTTTCCCTCTCCTAGGGATTCATCTCCGATCTCTCAAATTCTCACAAGAACTCATGCAATGAAGAAATTTTAATCAATCATTCATTAATTTTCATAGAGAATATAGGAGCTATAAATAGCCTCGTACATAAGACTCAAAATAAAAAGACAACAATGCCCTCAGGGCTTACATACGACCTCCCTTTAAGTAAGGGGTAAAAACGGAAAAACAATTATAACATAAATAATGAAAGACAAATAACATAATAAAAGATGAATACATGAAATGACTCAAAACTATATCGAATCGATCGCGGCCGTAGATCGACGGCCACGCCTCTGCTGCACTTTCCTTAGTATGATGTCCCCATCAGGTGCGCTCTTAAAAAGTGCAAGGCTTAAAAAAAATGATGAAATTACAGCAGGTTGATTAAACTCTTCTCATGCTACTTTCATTCATCTATTTTGTCATCTTTTCATCCTTATTTTTTTTATATTTGCACTCAGTTTGGGCGTGTGGTTTGTGATAGTAACACATCCACAACTACTGATCTAGATCAATCAAAGACTTAAGAGAACAGCAAGGCAAGCAAGACCTCAACTCTTGTGGTGAATGTCACTACAAATAGGCAGCAAAAAAGGAGGAATCAGCAAGTTCATGGAATGAAGAAGTCATGGGGAATAGAAGATCAGGTATAGGCAGTTCATAGAAAATTAATAAGGATGATAGATGATAAAACTGTTGACAGCATCAAGGTGTAAGTACAGTCAGGAAACATAAGATTAAGAACCCAAAGATAGAGGGAAAGCTAAGCATTGCAATAATCCATAGTTTGACATTGTTTATATAAGCATCAATCTCCTAGAAAATCAGGTGGAAAACATTAATGCGGTGATGCACTAAGTAGTACATATAGTCATGTAGAAGGTAGAGAAGGAAAAGGGGAAAAAGAAGCGGAAATTATCATGGTCAAAATTACAGCAAAGACTCAAGAGGCAGAAGATAAAAAATCCAAAAAGAATAGACAATTCAAATTGCATTGAACTCATCCAGAGATTGGCATTTATCTAAGCATCAATCTTAGACTAAATCTGACGCAAAAGCATGCATATATATATATATATATATATATATATATATATATATATATATATATATATATATATATGCTACCCGGAGATAAAAAATGGGCTCAATCAAATAGGGTGTCAAAAATTGACCCGAACCGGACCCGACTTGGAAATTCCGGGTTTGGGTAGACCCGCTTAATAAACATATCGGGTTCAGGTCTAGAAATTCGACCTGTTTAATAAACATATTGGGTTCTAGTCAACCCGCCAACCCAAAATTAACCTGGTGCTAACCTGGATTGAGCAGATTTATGTGATTTGGCCTAAAAAGCGCACGAAATGGGAGAAAGAATCGCATTGAGCGAGCTCGTGTCATCATTTACTGAAGGAGGCAAAGAACCGTCAAAGAAGGCGAAGGTCGTCAAACCGACGGTGGAGCCTGCTTCTTGGAATACTCACAATCCATACTCACCCCTTCCTCCTCCTACTCATCCTCCTTCCTTGCCTCTCCCAAACACCACAACATCACCACCTATCTCTCCAAGATTCAATGCGGCGGCCATATCCAAGTATCTAACCTTTCGATTGCACCATCGCTGTCGAAAAGCCATCCTTCCGAATCATCACTTCCTCTGCCAATACTTCCAATCTCCTTGACCTCAACCACCAACCCATCCCTTCTCTCGACAATGATGGTGACGAGAAGCTCGAGCCCCTCGCGATCAGCACTGACGCACATTCCCTCTTCACTCCACCTGGCTCAATCCTCCTTAAACGAGCTGCAAACACCCACGAGATAACTCTCCGTTCATTGCAGCTTTTGTTTCGAGTCAGCAGGTCAGGTCAAGTCATGTCGGGTCGTGTTGGTGGTTGGTCGTGTACGAATCTAAGATTTTAACTATTTAGATAAACAGGTCGGGCATATTAAGATCAGGTCAATTTCGGATTGGACCTGGACCCAACGAAAAAACCCATTTTGACTCCTCCACAATCAAATATAAGGGTTGCAAAAAAAAATCTGTGGTAATCTAAAAAATTAAATAAATTGATATTCTACCATCAGAATCGTGATCAATGCTCACCATACACACATCTCAACAAGTAGTCTATTTCCTCATCATAGTTTAAATATAATTTATGAGTTTATTTTACATCCATGCTTTGAACACCTCTCTGCACCTCTATGATTCTTTATCATAAAATCAATGATTTCAACTTTCACAGCCCAGAATGCTATGAAATACCACTGACATAGGTAAAGTCAAACAAATTATCAATGAATAAAGCCGTGCAGCCTGTGCTGAACAAGAAAAAAGAGAAGAATCATAATAAACTCATTATCAAGGTGCTTTGGTGTATTTTATACAAAAAATTGTTGTATGATATGGAAAAAGAGAAATAAACAGGATTTTTCCTATATCTAAAGATGTAGATAAGTTTTTTACAAACACTTATTGGTTCCTTAGAGGTAGTTGGAACAGCAGAAATTAAGACTTCCAGGCTTTACCAAGCTGTCAGGCAATTAAATTTGGACATCAATGGTGACATGGGACATGCATTTTATTTTCTTCTTCTGAAACATAAGCTAATAATGGTTGTTCTGAATGATAGCATTTTACTGGCATAACCTATCATATCTAAATCAGAAAAAAAAAAAAATCAAAGCTAAAATCCCTCCAATGGAGCACTGCTCAACTGGGATAACCACAAATTTTATAACTAAAGATTGGAAATGGAAATTCTATAACTATTTATGTTTATGCATCAGAAAAAAAAAATTAATGAAGGAGTTGGGTCCAGACCTTCCATATAGTGGGGCGTATTCTAGCACCATCCGGAATACCCTGACAAACTAATCTTCGCAACTCACCAATATTTATAACCTTCTTTGAAAGCTGATGCAAAAGGATGAACTAAAATATTTAGAAGCCAAAGCGAGACCAAGGGAAGTGATCGAGATGAACAGAGGACGAAAAACCCTAATAACAATCCTCACCTCGGATAAGATCTGCGACTGACGCGAAATTTCCTCAGGTGAGAACTTCGGGGAACCGGGATCACCCTGAAACGATGCCGGCGGCTCCAGCTTCGGTGGTGAGGGCGGCGGCTGTGGCGGCGGCGGCTGTGGCGGCGGCGGTGATCGTTGTCGTGGTGGGGACTCGGGTTTTGCTGGTTCCGAAGCGTAGATTGGGGGGCAATCGGTATAGGGTTTGGAAGACCAAAGCGAGCTGTTCAGCCACTCCGGCACTCCTTTCTTCCCCATTAGCAATTTTCCAACTCACTACGTTTTGGACGCCAGCACTCAAGCGGGCACGCGCCCTCTCTCTCTCTCTCTCCGTCAGGAACAGCGTCGCGCCGATTCTAGATCCTTTCGAAAATGTTAGCTTTGGTATGCACTGATTAAAAAGTTCGTAAATTTTTCTGTTTATGTAATTAATATCTAAAAATTTATATTTACTTATATAAAATCTTGATCTGAAATCTTGATCGTTAATTCCGTAAGAAAATCACTAGCGTTATTTTATTTAAAATAAATATGCATTTTTATGCATATGTTTTAACATAACTTAAATATTAAAATATTATAAAAATAAATATAATAATTTAAATATTAAATATATAAAAAATATACAATATGCATATAATTCACTTTTTTAAGTCAATAATATATTTAGATGTTAAAAATTTTAAAAATCATTATAAATATCCTGAATGTGAATCGTATCTATGTAAAATTTGTGCTTATGCACTTCTACTTATCTCTTTAATGCTTCTTATAATTTATGGTTAATTGCTTAATATATTACATTATTAATTAAGTTAAATTAAAAAGTTTTCTACTTTTTGTAATAGATTTTCAACTGAATTACATATTTTCAAAACTTTCATGAAAGGTAAACATGAGATTTTATTTGAGACAATTTTCTTATTATTTTTTATTTAAGTACAATAATTTCTAAAAAATTATGTACTATAAAGTTATTTTAAAAATAAAAAATAAAAAATTTTCCCAAACAAAATCTAAGGCTTCATTTGGAGGGGCTTTCTTGATGCTTCTTCAAACAGCTCTCTAACATAAATTTTTTAATTTCTTACTAAAAAACTCCTTTAAAAATCAATATTAAAACCGTCCCAAATGAAACCTAAATTTCACACAATACTGCCGTTAAAGTCGCATAAGATTGGCTCAGAGAAATGTTCAGAAACATTCACCTTAAAATTGATTGATAGCCCTATCGAGAGAATGGCAAGGAGAACTATGAAACATGCAGCGATAAAATTGTTTTGTCGGTGGAAGATTTGAGTAAGTACTAGATTTGTTTAATTGAGATATTTTAAATTTATACAAATAAATGATGATGTAAAAGAGGAACTTTTATTTGGTCCGGTGTAAGAATGCAGAGGAACATCCGGTTGTAGGCAAAATCCCGCCTATACCGAGGTGTACCTTTTGGAAAAACTCGGTACAGAGGAACTTTTTGGAAAAACTCGGTACACCTCTGTATAGGCGGGATTTTGCCTACGACCGGATGTTCCTCTGCATCCGGTCGGAGGACGTAATAATTCTTCGTAAAAGAGAGGTATTTTCATTACAAATACAAGTTGAAAATTAATTCATGGTATTCTTAATAATATATGAAGCTAACTAATTATAGTATTTACGCATTTATTTTTTCACATATCTCATCAAATTTGAAATGTGATCTAAGAGTATACATAAAAATGATTTGGGAAGAATATTTATCAGGTGATTCTCAAATGATTTATGGGCTACATGAAAATTATTTTGGACTTGTATTCAAATAAAATTGTAATCAATAGCCATATGTTCCATTTGTAAATGAAAGATTAAATTCATAGAAAAACACCCACATTATCACAATAGATCACTAGATATTAAAGCTTCGTTTGGAACGACTTTTTTTTGCTTCGTGTGAAAACAACATCGTTGTATGCAACACTGATGAAGGTCCGAAGTATAATATTTTGTTTTTTGACACTCAAGGAGATGGAGTTTCGAGAAAGATACATGCCATCGATATCATAATCTATATCAAAGAATGCTTGGAATTGAAGTGGTGAGTAATAAAGAAGAATAGATAATGTCGCATAAAAAGCCCAATAGTTAGTTTGATGTAATTCAATCGCCGGTAATGAGCAGTGCATACAATTAGACAATATAAATTGTGAATGTTGTGCTAACATGTAACAGCTAATCAATATGAATTCCCTACAATAGCTTTTTAATTAAGGTGAATTGGGATGTGACAATTGCTTTAGGACATTATTTTTTATTAAGGTATTCCGAATATAAAAAAATATATAGGGTCTGTTGGTAGCAGGATTTAGGCCGGATTCGAGCGAAATCCAGCCAAACAGTCTAAAAATGTAAAATCAAATCTCAAGGCAATGAAAGCTACTGTAGACGAAAAATTCCACCTTTTCGTGCTAAATCTTGGATTTCTAAAATCCTATATTTTGCTAGATTTACGAAATCCATTGGCTACAGAGGAAGAGTATGCTCGTTAAATTCGCTCTATAGTCAAATAGTCACACAAGATTTAATATGACTTATCATGAATATTACCAAACAGTTTTCAAGATTTAGGCCCAGGATTTACAAAAGTAGGTAAATCCTACTTAAATCAAATCCTGAGTGCTATCAAACAGCCCCATAAGGTAGTAAAAAAGAGGTTCCAAACTTCAAACCGGAAGTAAATAAAATAAAGAAATAAAAGACTAAATAATATGAAGCTAAGTACAACAATTACGTATTTCTTCCTTAAAATTATCTTAAATATGACATGCATACAAGAAATTCTGGGAATTAACTCTGCAGAATCAAATAAAACTAAAAAGGTGATTGCTACAGCGTAATTTCCACAACATATTACAGCACTCTAAAATTTTTAATGAATTATCATAACTTATAAACAGAAATAAAAGCACATCCTTTTACCTTCAGAGCTGAATACTAAACCCACAGTTGAACCAAACAACAGGAGTCCATAACTTTGTGCCCTCAGCTTCAAAGGTTAACTGGGAGAAGGTGGTGGCTGTTAGCTGGGTTGAAGCTCGTGACTGCAGAAACTACAGTATCAGTTGCAATCATGGCTTCATTTGCATCTTACAACTATACAAGAAATACTTGTACATCATTCCTTTAATCTAAAGTCTGTTAATCGTGATTAATGCTTCTTTAGGGACGATTTTTTTACTGCTTCTTAAAACAACTTTTTAGTACAAAAATTAAATTTTTTATACTAAAAAACTATTTTAAGAAGCAGTAAAAAAACTCGTTCCAAACGAAACCTAAATATGAAGACAGCAGCAGCGGCTGATAAGTATAACTAAAATGGCCTTATACTCCGACGTCAGAATCAAATGAGCTCAAGGCGCTGATCAGATTCTCATAAACTTTAATACCATTTAGGAAAACCGTATCCTTCAGAAACTGCAATTTCAACATGCAAGTAAGAATCTGAAAGAGAAACTTTGTTAGGATCATAAACATTTAAATGAAAAACTAAGGTCAAACCTCATTATGATCATGAAGAAGGACAGGAGTATTCGCCATAGGCGAGAAACCGAGTGTGGGGATGCCCATCTGTCTCATGAATCGAGCATCAGTTGTTGAGGACAGAATCTCAGGCTTTCCAAGTTTCCCACCAGAGGCGGAAATTGCTTGTTTGAAAATAGACCACCACGGATTGGATGCATTGGTTGGTGTCACTAAAGGACGCCCTGTAACATCTCTGCTAGGTCCTTTCTGTGTCAACTGCATAGACATCACGAAACAATAACAGATTTGATTGCTTCCACTCTTCCTAAGTGGGCATAAAACAAGAAAGGCAACATAGGTTCAACGTTCACAGTACTGTCATTTCCGATTCCCATATTAGGAAGGCTGATTTAGGCTCCGTTTGGGACCACTTTCACTTTCCAGTATAAAAATTTTAATTTTTATACTAAAAAATTGCTTTAAGAAGTAGAAAGAAAGTCGTCCCAAACAAAACCTTAAGTATAATCATGTCCACCTGGCAGTCTTATTGAATTTTTTTTTGTGGCTTAAAAGCAGAAAATTTTTAAGTTCCTGCGAGTTTGCTAAATGAACAATGTGATGCCGTTTTTGAATTTATGAATACGTGTTGGATCCAAATTGAGGAATCTCCTAAGTATTTTTGTGAGAAAGCATATTTGCGTCATTTGCCTATGCCCAAAATGGTCATTCTTGCCAATGTGAGTAATTTTCTGATAACACCTGCAAGAAAGAGAAAAGACGGCACTAAACTAAATGCCAACATGTACCATCAATTCTCATTATCAGATTGATTTCCCATAAGGAAATGTTCAAAAAGATCAGAAAACCGATTGCAGTTTCACACAATATGCGCAACTTCAAAAAGTGTGGTGTACAGGTACTTTAAGTAAATAAATGGTGGTATTAGGAATAAGAGCTGGGTGTCCAATATATAGTGTTTTGAAAATTGGACCGGGCTGGCTAGTTCGACCGTGAACCGGTCAAGTTGCTGGCCCAGTCAAATTCAAAAATTGAAGTCGCTTGGAATTGGCACGAATAAATTTGAAAAGCCGGTTTAACCAGAAAACCCTCTAATCGGTCCCGGTTTTGTTGAGCCAACCGGTTCAATACATATTATTTTTATTTTAATAAAATTTTTAATAATAAATTTTATTTAATTATTATTTTTTTATTTTCAACAATATCAACAACATCAAGACTTTATCCCACTACATGAGGTCAGCTACATGAATCCTTTTTCTCCATTGTGTCATGCTAAGAAATAAATTAACATTTAAATCTAATAAGGAAATGTCATTTCTAATATTTTCTAACCAAGTCTTTTAAGTTTACCTCTACCTTTCTTAACATAAGTCAAATCTAATAATACAACTACTCTCCTAACCTGGTGGTCAGAATGCCTCAGTTTTATGCGACCAAACCATCTAAGGCGACTCTCTCTAATCTTATCTTGCACTGGAGCTACTCCAATCTTTTCACATATATGCTTGTTTTGTATCCTGTCTATAAGAGTAAAGCCACACATCCACCTAGGCATCATCATCTCTGCAACACTTAATATTATGCTTTGCTTTTAATGGCAAACATTTTGCACCATAAAAAATTGTAGGTCTCACCATCTTATAGAATTCTCCTGTAAGTTTGAGAGGAACTTTTCTACACAAGCCTGATGTATTCCTGCACTTCAACCATCCAACTAGAATTCTACTAATAATATCCTTACCTATTCACCGTCACTCTGAACAATAAACTCAATATATCTAAAATGTATACCCTTATTAATGACTTGATCGTTCAAAGTTATAATTCCCCTCTAGATCTATTACTACTAAAATTACACTCCATATATTCGGTTTTAGATCTACTCAAACGAAAACATTTAAACTCTAAGATTGATCTCCATAATTCAAGTTTAACTTTAACTCCCTCTCTAGTCTTATCAAAAAGAAGAATATCATCACCAAAAAGCATACACCAGTGTACAACCTCTTGCAAATGTCTAGTGAGAGCATCCATGACTAAAAAAAAAAGATATGGGCTTAAGGTTGATCCGTGATGTAATCCAACCAAAATAGGAAAATACTTAGTCAAACCACCTTGTGTTTGAACATAAGTAACAGCTCCTACTACATATATATCCTTGTTGTTGTTGTTATTGAATTTTTTTTATTTTAAATATCAATTAAAATTTATATGCAAACAAATTTAACCAAAATTCAGAATATATAATTGCCAGCCTACAACATCATGCAGCTTGATTTGTTGCTTATAGTTCATATTTTACACCATATAAAGATAATCACTTAAAATTCTCCTATGATGTGGAATGGAAAATCTGTGAAAATTATAGATGAGAGTAAACTGTGAAATTAGCTTGGGCTTGAAATAAGGCTGAGATTATGTATAATTTATAAAAATTAAGAACATAATTTTTTTTATATTCATAAAATTTATATATTATATTAAATATTATATTATTATTCTTATTAAAAATTATATTTATATAAACATTTTTTTTTATTTTTAAACCTATTTAATATCTATATAATTATATTTATAATATACATATACATATATTCACATTAATGATCAATCGAGCTTCTTAACAAGCATTATGTTAAATCATAATCAAGCTCATTCATAAACTTTAATCAAAGCAGGTCATGTATTCACTTTTTCAATTTTAATTATTACAAAATTTATATTCTATTTAAATAATTTTAATATTTATCACGTTATCCAGTTAGACCTCGATTGAACCCCAGTCGAACCATCGAACCGTGAACCTCGCTTTCTTTCAATTCATTGTCTAGTATGATTTCCACAACCTTGGTATAGAGGCGAGGGGAAGCAACTTTAACCAAATGTGATGTCTGTTGGATTGAGAGAGAAAAAAACAAAATAGGGTCATCATGGCACAGAACTTGGGTGTCCAAAATGAGGGAAAAGCAACTCCAATAAAAATACCAAATACGATATCAAATGAGAACAAAAAAGCCGATTTATTAACTATAATGTTTCATGCTAAATGGTGAAAAATAAAAATAATTACAAAGCCACATCAAAGACATATGAAGGACTCATACACATCGACAAAATTGAGGTTTCAACCCTGTCAGCTTTCTAAAAAGATAAAGCAGCGAAGTAGTGAAATAAGTTTTGATGGAATCCTAAATCATCAAGCCAATGCCTAAATGACCTCCAATTTTCACTTCATGGAAAAAGCTGGGACCCTTTCCATGTCCAACAGTTATTGAGTGAAAAGATTCCTTGTGTTGAAAATAAGTTTAATTGGAGGTAATAGCGCGTCCACCCTTCACTTTACACAGGTTCAAGTAATAGCAAACTTGATGGGGACATCAGATTTCGACATGTGTACCATCGCCGGAGACGCCGATCGACGGCCCTGATTCAGAGTCTTTATTTTTTATGATTTATTCTAGCTTTGTCTTTTTTATTTCTTGCTTTTCCTTTTGTACCCCTATGAGGGAACTAGTGATTGATGTAGCCCAAGGGCATAGTAGTCTTTTATTTTCTTATGTTTGTTGAGCCTACTTATAGGCTTAGACTTTGTATTGTTGGTATTGCTTGATAAATGAAAATTTGCTCCCTTTGTTCTCTTTGTGAGTGCATGACAAGATCTCTTGGTGAGTTCTTCCCTTGAGATCTCTTGGTGAGTTCTCTATTTTGTTGTTCTCATTTGTTCTACATCTCCACCACATAAAAGCTCCACGAAATCCCTAACCCTAGCCGCCGCCCCCTTCATTGGGATTCCCACGCCGGCCACCCTCCTCCCCACGGCCACCCACCCCACCACCTCCCCACTTGTTCCACCCTACTTCTCATAGAAATTTGATTTTCAAATTTCAATTTTCTTTCCAAATTTTAGGAATCTATATATGGAAAGTTTTGGAATGAATCCAAATTAAAATTAAAATAATTTGGATTTATTTTAAGATCTTGCCTAGTCATCTTCTAAGTTTGGAAACTCTTCTCCCTCTCTCCCCAATTCCCTCTTCCTCTATGCATGCCGCCGGCCCCTTGATGTTCTCTCAATCAAGACCCAATTAATTCCTCCCCATTAAACCCCAATAAAGACTTGGCTTTATTTTCCTTCCCAATCACCCAAAGAAAAGAAAACTGAAACAAATTTCAGTTTTTCTTTTCCCTCTCCCCTTCCTACCTCCACCGCCGGCCCCTTATTTGGCTCTTTCATTAAGAGCCAATCAATTCTTTCTTAATTCAAGGACTCCCAATTCAAACCTGTAATTTTCCCTCTCAATTACTCCAAAACTGAAATTAAATTTCAGTTTCTTGGAGCAAACCCGATCCCCACCTCTCTACCGCCGGCCTCCCATCATCCCTACGACCCGCCGCCCAACTCCCCTCTTTTGGGGAATTTCCTGCGGCAGCCACACTCTCCTCCTCTTCAAGGATGCATGGAGGAGCCGGAGTGGAACTTTGGTTTTGAATACGACAACCGTGGAAGAGTCAACATTCTCCGATCTCCTTTCTTCGACGTCGGATTCGACTTTGATGATACGGTCGACGAGTACTTAGATCGAATTCTACCGACATTGGTAGAATCCATTGATGAACATTTCTTCGTCTACACGTGGATCATCAAAAGTCGTCGTCACGTGTCCCATCCACATCCGGCACCATCTTCTCCTTCCCTACGGATCTACGGCTTCGTCGTCCTCGGAGTGATTTCGTCACTTGCATGTTTCTTCTTCTCCCAACAAACCTAGAGGTAGATGAAAGAGCGTGGCCTCAAGGTGAGACGATTACTTTGTTAGCCGCCGGATTCTTGTTGACCATTCATTTCCATTACGAATTATTACCGTTGTTATTTTCTAGAACTTGTTAACTTAGTTGTTTTCTCTTGCCTAGACCTTGTTGACTTCTAAGAATATAATTGAATCGTCAAATTTGTGAAGCTTTGAATTGTAATCACATTTCTTTAACAAACTTCTATTAATTTCCTAAGAAACAATTCCTGGTTTCACATCATTTGGTATCAGAGCATGGCTAGCATGCTTTGCTCATGTTAGATGCATCCTAGGAAGTCTATTTTAGATTACCACTAGTCATTTACATGCATAACATTGTCTAGTACATTTGTTTTTACTGTTTTCCTTGCTGTCCAGTAATTTTCTGCATCATATTTTATTGTTAACATGCATGCCTAAGTTACCTATGTGTTAGTTTGGTCACTTACCACCCACCGCTTCACCTAAGTCACTTGCTACACTCAATTTTATTGCTGTCCAGAATTAATTCCTGCACGAATTAGTGACTGTTAGGTGCCCTTAACTGTTGTCTAGTTGCTGTCCACTCACCACAACCCGCCCTTTTCACTTAGACCACTTTCCCATTTGTGTTAGGTTGCTGTCCCCAACGTTCCAGCAGCTGTTTAGAGACTTTAAGAGCTGTCTTCTGTAACATTTAGGTGCTGTCCTCCACCCCAACCCGACCCCTTTCATCCCTTAGCTAGCCCCATGGACCTGCAACACCTCCAAGCCACCCTAGACCTCATCTTGGGCCAATTAGGGACTGTTACGCAGCAGATTCGTAACACTCAGACGGACTTAGCGGATTTTAGGAGATTGACCAGTGACCGATTGGATAACATAGAACGTATTGGGAACCCCGCAATCTACATCCCTTCTCGGCCTCATTCGCCCTACGATGAAGACAACCGAGCCGATCATGACCACCCTAGAGACCAGTACCGCCATAACCCGAGACCCCATCGAGACCCTGTCGGAGATGAGAATCCTTGGCGAGACAACGATGCCCAGTTGTTGAAAAACATTAGAATTGATGCTCCAACCTATGACGGGACCCTCGATCCCCAAGTCTTCATGGATTGGCTCAAATCCATGGATAGTTACTTCAAATGGTATAATATCTCGGAGGCTAAGAAGGTTAGATTTGCAGAAATGAAACTCACGAGCCGAGCCAACTTGTATTGGACCAATTTAGAGAATATGCGCGAGGCTCGAGGCGAACACCCTATCCCGGATTGGAGGACGATGAAACAAGAACTTAAGAGGAAATATCTCCCTCCCTCCTACTACCCGAAGCTCCTTGATAAATGGAATAGATTAACCCAGGGGAGCAAGCCCGTCAAAGACTACATCTCGGCCTTTGACAACTTCCTGATCCATTGCAATGGCGAAGAGTCGGCCACCCCAACTCAAATCCTATCTATGTTTAGAGCTGGCCTTAGTGAAGATCTGCGCACGGAACTCTTTGCTCGAGGTGTAGACTCGTTAGAGGCAGCCTGTAGCCTAGTTCTAGACCTTGAAGAGTCCAAAACCCATTCCCAAACAAGGCACTTTGACTCCCGCTCGAACTCGTATAGAAGCTCGTCTGGACAACCTCAAAACCGACCCTCGGGATCGACCGCAAACCGAACCCCTACCAGTTCGGCCCCGCCCCGCACGGACCTCAAAGGCAAAACCCCTGAGCGAGACACTCCCAAACCCAATTCTGGAACCAAGTGCTATAGGTGTCATGGGTACGGACACATTGCTTCACAATGTTCTAGTCCGTACAAAGTCACCATAATTGAAGAGGCGGACGAGGAGGAAGAAGAACCTGAGACTGATTTAGTTCACCAAGCGGATGAGGAAGAAGACTCCTTTACTGAAGAGGAACCCGTTACCCTGCAAGTTGTCAGGTGCGCTTTGGCCCAACCTAAGTTAAGTGACGACTGGCGTAGAACCTCGATTTTTCATACCTTCATTAAGATCGGAGAGAAGAGCTGCAAGGTTATCGTAGACAGTGGAAGTTGTATTAACGTTGTTTCGTCAGCCATGGTTTCCAAGCTCAATCTCAAGGTAACCCCTCACCCAAATCCGTATAAGGTTTCTTGGATCAACTCGACTACCATAGAAATCAAGGATCGAAGCCTTATTCCTATAGAATTTGTGGGATATCAGGATAAGATTTGGTGTGATGTCCTAACCATGGACGTAGGTCAGATTATCCTTGGTCGCCCTTGGTTATTCGACAACGACATCCATATTTATGGGAGGACGAACACTTGTGTGTTCGAACATAATGGAAAGAAGATCAAGTTAATGCCCTCTCAACCTAAACCTCCCAAGACTGAAGCTAAGCCTGTCCCTGTCAAGCAAAGTAAAGGTCTCCATTTATTGACTGCAAAAGAGGTGGAAGCTGAGATCACCCAAGGAGCACCCATGTACGCCCTAGTGGCCAGAGAAGTAGATGAGGACCAACAAGAACCTATCCCCGATGCCGTTAAACCTCTTCTTGAGAATTTAATTGATGTTTTCCCGGATGATTTACCTTACCAACTGCCACCCCTGCGAGACATACAACATGTGATAGATTTAGTGCCGGGAGCATCCCTACCCAACCTCCCTCACTACCGTATGAACCCAACGGAACATTCTGAGCTTAAAAAGCAAGTCGATGAACTCCTACAACGAGGATTCATTAAGGAGAGCCTGAGCCATGCGCAGTTCCTGCACTTTTAACTCCCAAAAAGGACGGCTATGGCGGATGTGTGTTGATAGCCGCGCTATCAACAAAACTACTGTCAAGTATAGGTTCCCCATTCCCCGTCTTGATGACATGTTGGATATGATGACTGGAGCGACTCTATTTTCCAAGATAGACCTTAAGAGTGGGTACCATCAAATTAGGATCCGTCCAGGAAACGAATGGAAGACGACATTCAAGACTAAAGATGGACTTTATGAATGGACTGTCATGCCGTTTGGTTTGAGCAACGCCCCTAGTACCTTTATGAGGGTTATGACTCAAATTCTGAGATCTTTCTTAGGGAAGTTCGTAGTAGTTTACTTTGATGACATCTTAATCTACAGCACTTCGGTGGATCAACATCTCAAGCATATAACACAAGTCTGTGAAGTTTTGAGGAAAGAACAGCTGTTCGCTAACCCTGCTAAGTGTAAATTCCTCACCAATAGTGTGACCTTTCTTGGATTTATCATTTCAACTCAAGGAATATCGGCGGACCCAGAAAAGGTGCGAGCTATAAATGAGTGGCCAGAGCCTAAGAATATTCGGGATGTTAGGAGTTTTCATGGATTGGCCACATTCTATCGGAGGTTTATTCGGAATTTCAGCACCATTGTAGCCCCAATAACTGACTGTCTTAAGAAAGGGGAATTTAATTGGACGACAGCTGCGACCAAGGCTTTTGAGGATATTAAAAAGAGAATGGTAGAAGCCCCTGTCATGCGACTCCCTGATTTTTCCAAAGTATTTGAAGTAACCTGTGACGCATCAGGGATTGGAATAGGAGTCTTGTCACAAGAAGGACATCCCGTAGCATACTTTAGCGAAAAACTCAATGACATACGACAAAGGTACTCTACCTACGATAAGAAGTTTTATGCTATCATTCAGTCCCTTAGGTATTGGAGGCACTACTTGCTACCTCAGGAGTTTGTAATATTTTTGGTTCATGAGGCTTTGAGGTACATCAACTCCCAAAAGAAGTTAAATGCCCGTCATGGCCGTTGGGTTGAATTCCTACAGGAATATTCTTACACTATCAGACATAAAGCCGGGGCTGAAAATAAAGCAGCTGATGCGTTGAGCCGTAGGATAATGGTCACTAGAGAAATGAGAACTGAAATTGTGGGTTTTGAACGTATTAAGGATGACTATCAAGAGTGCCATGATTTTAAAGAGATCTATGCCTCCCTAGTGTCGGGAAATACCCCAGCGATAGATGATTTCTTATTAGAGGATGGGTATTTATTCAAATCTCGGAAGTTATGTATTCCCAACACCTCTCTTCGTGAATTTCTTGTGTGGGAATTACATGCTGGAGGCTTAGCTGGACACTTTGGGCAATCTAAGACCATTGCAGCTGTTGAGTATTGGTTCTTCTGGCCCAGCCTTAAGCGTGATGTCAATAGACTGATCAAACGTTGTCATACCTGCCAATTGGCAAAACAAAGAAAGCAGAACACCGGCCTCTACACGCCACTCCCTGTCCCTAACTGCCCTTGGCAAGACGTTAGTATGGACTTTGTCCTAGGCCTACCCAAATCTATTAGGAAGCACGACTCCATCTGTGTTGTAGTAGATCGTTTTTCTAAGATGGCCCATTTTCTTCCCTGTTCTAAAACTTTCGACGCATCCAGAATTGCCAAACTTTATTTTGATGAGATTGTCCGACTCCATGGACTCCCTAAGACAATTGTGTTGGATCGGGACGTGAAATTTACAAGTTACTTCTGGAAAACTTTATGGATCAAAATGGGTACTAAGCTGAAGTTCTCCACCGCCTTTCACCCGCAAACTGATGGCCAAACAGAAGTCGTTAATAGGAGCCTCGGGAACCTTCTAAGGACTCTAGTTGGTGATAACATTAGGGATTGGGATTCCAAACTACCCATTGCTGAATTCGCCTACAATAATTCCATCAATCGAACTACCGGTATGAGCCCTGCTGAAATTGTTTATGGATACCAACCTAGGCAACCTATAGATTTACTCCCCATGAGTCCTAATCTTAGAGTTTCAGAGTCTGCATCTGCATTTGCATCGCATATCCAGGAATTGCATCAAGAAATTAATAAAAGAATTGTGCAAAGTAATGAGAAATACAAACTTAATGTTGATCTTAGGAGACGCTTCAAGGAGTTCGAAGTTGGAGACTTTGTCATGGTTCGGATTCGTCCGGAGCGGTTCCCACCAGGGGCCGTTAAGAAACTACATGCTAAGAGCGCAGGTCCCTTTAAAATAACTTCTAAAATAAACAGTAATGCCTATGTCTTGGACCTTCCAGAAGGTTTCAACATGAATCCCACGTTTAACATTGAGGATCTAGTAGCCTTTGATGGACCTGATTTTAACCCTGAAAATCCATTAAATCTTGAGCCTTGTGAGTCCATACCTTGTGAGATCCCAAGCCTACCTCCACTTCCCAAAATTCCCCCATTACCTAATAGGGAGAAGATTGAAACCATACTTAGTGATGAGATCATTTCCACCAGGAACGGCGGGTGCCAAAGATACTTAGTTCGTTGGAGAGGACAGCCGGAGACGGAGGACACGTGGTTGGATCGTGAGGAGATACAGAGACTAGACCCCGACCTGCTGGAGTTGTACGAGAGTTCTCAGGACCCTTACTCGACGGGGTCGAGCTTTCTCCCACCTGGGGAGAATGATGGGGACATCAGATTTCGACATGTGTACCATCGCCGGAGACGCCGATCGACGGCCCTGATTCAGAGTCTTTATTTTTTATGATTTATTCTAGCTTTGTCTTTTTTATTTCTTGCTTTTCCTTTTGTACCCCTATGAGGGAACTAGTGATTGATGTAGCCCAAGGGCATAGTAGTCTTTTTATTTTCTTATGTTTGTTGAGCCTACTTATAGGCTTAGACTTTGTATTGTTGGTATTGCTTGATAAATGAAAATTTGCTCCCTTTGTTTTCTTTGTGAGTGCATGACAAGATCTCTTGGTGAGTTCTTCCCTTGAGATCTCTTGGTGAGTTCTCTATTTTGTTGTTCTCATTTGTTCTACATCTCCACCACATAAAAGCTCCACGAAATCCCTAACCCTAGCCGCCGCCCCCTTCATTGGGATTCCCACGCCGGCCACCCTCCTCCCCACGGCCACCCACCTCACCACCGACCGTCGGTCCACCCCACCACCTCCCCACTTGTTCCACCCTACTTCTCATAGAAATTTGATTTTCAAATTTCAATTTTCTTTCCAAATTTGGAGGAATCTATATATGGAAAGTTTTGGAATGAATCCAAATTAAAATTAAAATAATTTGGATTTATTTTAAGATCTTGCCTAGTCATCTTCTAAGTTTGGAAACTCTTCCCCCTCTCCCCCCAATTCCCTCTTCCTCTATGCATGCCACCGGCCCCTTGATGTTCTCTCAATCAAGACCCAATTAATTCCTCCCCATTAAACCCCAATAAAGACTTGGCTTTATTTTCCTTCCCAATCACCCAAAGAAAAGAAAACTGAAACAAATTTCAGTTTTTCTTTTCCCTCTCCCCTCCCTACCTCCACCGCCGGCCCCTTATTTGGCTCTTTCATTAAGAGCCAATCAATTCTTCCTTAATTCAAGGACTCCCAATTCAAACCTGTAATTTTCCCTCTCAATTACTCCAAAACTGAAATTAAATTTCAGTTTCTTGGAGCAAACCCGATCCCCACCTCTCTACCGCCGGCCTCCCATCATCCCTACGACCCGCCGCCCAACTCCCCTCTTTTGGGGAATTTCCTGCGGCAGCCACACTCTCCTCCTCTTCAAGGATGCATGGAGGAGCCGGAGTGGAACTTTGGTTTTGAATACGACAACCGTGGAAGAGTCAACATTCTCCGATCTCCTTTCTTCGACGTCGGATTCGACTTTGATGATACGGTCGACGAGTACTTAGATCGAATTCTACCGACATTGGTAGAATCCATTGATGAACATTTTTTCGTCTACACGTGGATCATCAAAAGTCGTCGTCACGTGTCCCATCCACATCCGGCGCCATCTTCTCCTTCCCTACGGATCTACGGCTTCGTCGTCCTCAGAGTGATTTCGTCACTTGCATGTTTCTTCTTCTCCCAACAAACCTAGAGGTAGATGAAAGAGCGTGGCCTCAAGGTGAGACGATTACTTTGTTAGCCGCCGGATTCTTGTTGACCATTCATTTCCATTACGAATTATTACCGTTGTTATTTTCTAGAACTTGTTAACTTAGTTGTTTTCTCTTGCCTAGACCTTGTTGACTTCTAAGAATATAATTGAATCGTCAAATTTGTGAAACTTTGAATTGTAATCACATTTCTTTAACAAACTTCTATTAATTTCCTAAGAAACAATTCCTGGTTTCACATCAAAACTACTTTCAGTATCTACATTTTCAATCTATTTGGTCCAACCGACAACATGATAAAAAGAAAAAGCATTGATGTTACGCCTTTTTCATCCGCTCGTTAGAGCCTCTACTTTCATCTTTTAATGAGCAATTAAAAAAAATGTTTTAAAAATTAAGATTCAAGTGTGAATGAAAACATTGATGACATCGAGTGTTAATATCAGATAGACATTCAATTACAAAACTTATGCAAAAGTTCATTACAAGAAGCCCTCATTTCAATCCCTAGCTTTCATTAACAGTTGATTGTCATCCATATTCTCCTAATTCTCCATCACCCTATTCCGTTTCTCGGAGCTGTTCCTTTTTTCAGAGCTCTGCCTTCCTCTACATCTATGATTCCATAAGACTTCTTCGAGAGCAAACAAATCTTATGATATTTATTTTGTTCCACACTATCCCTTAGTTCAGAGTAGTTCTTCTAAATCAATTGGGCATTGAGTTTTTCTTATTCTTCATACTTGTTCTTTGTTGGTCTCACAACTACAGCTCTCTATGAGCAAATGAGCAAAACTTCTAAGCATACAGTAATTCATTTGCAATTTTCTAGTAGTTTACTTCATTCAATGATGTCATGTTGTTACATGGCTTTTAGTAGATGCTCAATTTTGTACTATGTAGATTATTTATTAAGTTGTGCATTAGGCTTTCTTTTTTTCTTTAGGTCGATTCAAATTGTTCTTGGCTTCTTATAATCAATAATATATGTGTGTGTGTGATTTTGAATTTGCTCAAAATGATTTTAAAGTTGATTGAAATCAAATGGATTTCTCGATTCAAAATCCAATGGATTTCTCTACTCAAACCTCACTTAATATCAATATCTAATGTGTAGTAAAAATCAGAAAAATTACAATGTGAAAATACACAACAAAAGATAGACAATGCATGTATAAGACATGCCAATAACATTAACGTGGAAAGACTAAAAAAATGAGATAGAAGTAGTGCACAATAAATTAAAAATGTTAAAAAAATAGAGTTGGCACCTCATAAACCACACAAGAGGAATAAATGGGGGAACAGATTAATAAAATCAACTTCACACGGGATAAAAGACTGCAAGTGTGAACTTATAAGAATGCTTAGTTTGAATAAATTGAAGGGAATGCATATATTTCACAATTTGATATTTATTGTTTGGTTCCAATATAACTAATATGCTAACGGAATTGTTTAGAAAATGTAAACAAATGCATTTTTAAAACGGCAATTCTCTACCCTAGTATAATTAAGAAGGAAAAGAAAATTTTATTGCATCATTATTGCGACTCATAAGTGCTCGTATCACAAGAAACAAAAACTTTCATTTATCATCAATAAAACAAGATTAAAAAAAATCACTTAATTTTTCCTGAACCAAACCAGTGAATTAATTTCAATTCAATTATTTTTTCATTTCATTTCCATTTCACTCTCTCTAGAAAGAACACACTTCAAAAGGCCTTTTGTATCCATGTCAAACGCGTACTTGCCTCTAACACGCCTCGACATATATTCAACAATGATGTTTTTTTTTTCAAAATTATAGTAAGACTCGGTAATGACACACCTTGACATGGTTGGATCATGTGATGATTAAGAAAATTATTTTTTATAAGTTAGCTTAGTAAACTATATTTTATTGATGATGGCGAAGGTTTTATTGAAGAGGACATCGGTGCTAGTGACAATGATGGGTATGCTCGAGTGTATTGGGTAATTAGTAGTACATCAATATATTCATATGATTTTTAATATTCTGAATATTATATACTCTTTCTATTTTTGGTATTGTGTGAATTATATAATGTCAATATTTACAAAGTCATGCCTAACAATTAATATTGTAGTTGGTGAGTTGTTGATAATCAAGTACATTTAATAAAATATTAAATATAATTCTAAATAATCTAATCCTTTTCATCGGTCCTTAAGCTTTTATATGACTCATAATATTTTATTTCATTTTATAATAACTTTTTATTGAAAATATATCTATTATATATTTTTATTATATATTTTATATTTATAATTTATAAAAAAAGTATCAAGTTCATAGCGAGTTGTTCACTACATTTTATGAACATGTTGCGCCCATACACATGGGCGGATCCCAGCTCACTTGAGGGTTGGAAAATTTAAGATATAGGACGGATGGTTTTGGAATTTTGCCCCCCCCCCCCCCCGAAAAAAAAATAATTTTTTGCCCTAACATGCCCATCTCATGCATGCCTGCCCATCGAACGGCATTGCTAGTGGTCGAAAAAAGTTCGACGTGCAAGCAGAAGCGGTCGAAGTCTCCGATCCTTTCTTCCTCTCCCGATCTGAGTTCCATCTCAGTGTTACCGCATGAGGGACAAAGGAGCTAAAGGTTATATTTTGCCATTAATGGCGATGGCTTTCAAGTCAAAGCTTCTTCTACTGATTGATGCTTATAGGAGACAGTACAAGCTTTTGTGAAAAGAAGAGAAAGGTGCATGATGAGCGGGGTAGGAAAAAGTAGAGATACCTCAAAAAAGTTAAAATTACTTGCTCTAATTACTAAATGAACTAAATCATTATATCTAAATATTAAAATTATTATTTATATAATTATATTCCAATTTATAAAATAATTCCATATACCTGAAAAACATATCTCTTAAGATGATGAAGGTAATCCAATGAGCGAGAAAATCAAAGTTCAGATATTTTGGATTATAACATTTATGCATTGTAGAAGCATAAAGGTATATATTTTCAAACATATCTATTTCTAATCTCCTTTTTTTTTTAATATGTAGTTGGTGTAATTGTGAAAAATCTTAGGGGGTTGTTTAAAAACTTAGGTGTATTTTAAATATAATGTACATTTAATATTTACTATTTTATATTGCTTAATTATTTGTAAAATAAATTCAAGAGTTTTAATTGATTATGTTTGGTTACATATCAAATTTAATTTTTATTAAGAGCATATTCTATGTTGGGGGTCAATGGCGGAGCCAGAAAATTTATTGAGGGCCTAAATTGATTATTTTTTATTTTTCCTAAACTTTTTTCATCTGAGCTTATGACCGGCATATGCAATTTAAATAAAAAAAACTCAACTAGTATTTGATGCAAGATTTTCCACATTTAATTTTAATTTTTTAGTAAATCTAAATCCACTCGAATGGGTTTCAATGTGAAGGCCAAGGAAGATTAATGTGGAGTGTAAGATTTGAGTTTCACTACATGATGAATTTTTAAATTTCTAAATCACTAAAATATTTTTAAAGTGCATAAACAATGAACTAATTATTAGTTTTAAATTTTATCAAAAAATATTTTCATTTGTTTTTAAGCCAATCAAATATTTAAATTTTCTAAATCTCTCCATTTAAAATGTAGTACACTCAAACCCCTTTAACCAATCAGTACATAGGTAAGTTTTATTAATATAAAATAATAAAGATAATTATTTTTATATAAGATCAATTAAATATTGATTTAGGTTTCATTCATCTTTTTAAATATTGATTTGATAATAACGAGACAGCACATCAATTCTAGAAGAAACCACAAATACCTTGTGATATGCATGATAGGTTTCATAATTTGAATACATGTGCCCATCCTACTCAATATTCAAAATTTGGACCATATTTTGATGTTATCATTTTTTTTAGAATTTTAGCTTATATATGTTTTAAATTTTTAGTATTTAATTTTTTATATAATAAGTATGCCCACCCTCAAAAATAAGGCTGGATCCGCCCCTGCCCATACATTCATATCCCCCAATAATGTTTGAGTATCATAACTTCCTCTATTTCAATTCCTTCAAACCAGCCTCAAGTATCCTATAGTTATTAGGAAGATAAGGAGTTGGTACAAGACAAAAGCTAAAAAATCTTTTGAAAAGGTATCATATATCACTATTCCTGAAATTGAAAAGACTAACTCTTCTTTAGGTTGAGAAAGTGTAATAAAAAGAACAAGAGTGGACTATACCAATCAAAACCCAAATTTCATATTTTGGCCTATTATAAAATCATTTGCTAGTGTCATGTCATCAAAATTATTTGTGAGCCTAGAAAAAATTTACCTACAAACTATAGTAACTGCAATAAAATTTGTCATGATTTCATCTTGATAGCTCACCTGGTAGGTCATGTTTCTTGAAATTGGGGCCCACTCCTCATTTATTCTTTTTCTTAAAACGTCAATACTTTCTGTCGGTGGAAGGCGTACATCAAACCCCGCCTCAGCTTCTGAAGGTTGCACATTCATAACAAAACCCTGAAATTAATAAAATCCAACCTTTATCTTAAGGAATGCAAGAGAAAAAAAAATTAAAAAAAAAATCTTAAGAATGCAAGAGAACCAATATGCACGATAAAGACTTAAACGACATGAAATTTAATCATTTTTAATAAATATCAATCATAAATTGGTAAGCTAATATAAAAAAAAAAATCAAATCCAAACAAATTTCAATCTAAATTTGCTAAAAATACATGGATGAAGTAGGTTTGAACAAATTTCTTGAGATAGTAAGACAAAAACATATTTATGCATTAACATTTGTAAATATTGATAGCTATGCTCCATAGTTGCATTAAGACTATGATTTATCTAAGCCGACGGATATGGACACAACAAAATACAAAAAAAATTATAAAATAAGCCTATAAAATCTAAAACGCAAGATAATTTAATCAAAACATACATAATTGCTAGAATTAGCAGTTGTATCAAAACATCCATGCAAAATAGTTAAATTAAAAACATAGATCAATACATTGATTATAAGGAGGAATGAATGTACTAAGAAAAGGAAAAGTGTGTTGAGAGAGAATGCTAAAAGAAGAGACTGAAAGTGATAGAATGCAAATATGATTGGTTTAGAAAATAACCAACTTAGATTGTTGTGGCTTATCAATAATGTGTTAAAAAAACGCATGCCCAGTCTCATGCATATCTCAAAGTTTCCAATAAGTATTTGAATATATTTGAAATATAAAAGCAAGCCAAGTAACATGTACAACGCAATGGTGAGCTCAGCATGGCACCATGACCCTTTTGAGCACATATAAGTTTGTTATGGCATTCTAAAAGGATCATGGTAGCCCTCTAGAATTGTCAATGATCAATAGCTTCTAGAATACTTGTCAAATGATTATAGGTGAGTTTACTTCCATCGATTTACTGATGATTGATTAATGTTGGATATTTTATGAATAGAAAAAAATATTAGCACAATATAAATCATGATTATCATTCTTGAGATATGGCATTGCATGGATGATAAATGAAGTCATCTTTATGCTGTCGTCTTTCTACTGTGGAAAAAAAATGTGTATAGGAAGAGCTCAAAGAGATGCCATTTCATGAAATAACTCTTTTTTCCAATCACATTGACATGGCATTTAAATGTTGTGACCTTATCAAAGCCCATGTAACCATTATTAAATAAAAGGTTTGACATACTATTCAATCCACTATGCTAGATTCACCATCAGATGGCTCCCTATTAACAAATTTAAGGATAAGATGATGTGAAATTCAAAGTCTACAGTCACTAGAAACATAAATATTGTGTTAAGTCAATCATTTTAACTCTTCAAATATAAAATTTTAGATTTGAATTTTTTATTTCACTTTTGAGTTTAATTTGTTGAAACTAAATTCATATTTTTCTGATGAATGCATTTCTACGTTGAGATTTGAGTATGATTCTATTATCATTTCTATGACTATTCGTTCTTTGCGGTGTATCCTATTTTCCTAATTTATGAGGTCATTATATTCCTAGTAGCTTCTTGTTGGCACTTCTTACAGGTGGTCCCTTCGGTTAGGAGTTCTTATCAACTTCTTATTTAATATAAGATCTAGCGGACTTTTATAATTTTTCCTGTCCAACGGGCATGGTTGTATCATGCCTGTTGTGGTTGGGGGTGGTTTCTTATGCAAAATTTTAACATGAGACTATAGTTGTTCTTAGATCAGGTGCTATATAAGGACAACAAATCCAAGTTCTACGAGATATAAAAGGAAAATTATTTGACTTAAATAAAAGTATTTTTCAATGTCCAAACCTTTTTTTTATAATCCTTCATCAATTGTCAAGCATCAAACATGAAACATACCAAAAGCAACTATCTACTTGTTCAAGCATGAGGCTTGTCTATAGATAAATTTTTTCTCTTTTTTTATATTCTCTTCTTTTTTATTATTGATTGAAAGTGTAGATTTATTTCTTTATTTTTAATTCAATTCACAGTTTATTCATGATATTTGACAATGCATTACCATAAGGCCTCCAAAATCTTTTATGAAGAAAATTCATTCAACAATAAAACTCTTGAAGCCATCCCACCTAAGGGTTGGATCGTAAGTCTACAGCTTTGGGCCTTCCTCAAAAGTTTAGGATGTAAGTCCAAAACAAAAATACAATACATATTATATACATTATTACTTGAAACTAAATTGAAATGATGTAAACATATGAATTTGCTAGGGCCCAATCCTCTACAAGCAAATGGAATATTTAACAAGACTCGCAGGTTGTCAATGGTTATTATGATAAAAATGAAACTTCACATTGCCAAAAGAAAACATCCTCGCAGCCAAGAACCCCACTGCTCCTGCACATTATGGTTGATCAAACATTTTAAATTGGGTTCCTACGTACAACTCAAGATATGCATTAAGCTTTAAATATGCTGATAATAAAAAAACTATTTATAATCAAAATATTAAATATGAATAGGTATGCATGCCAACTAAAGCAAGCATTGGTTGCCTCAATTATGTGCCCATGACATGATTACCTCACATAACTAAAAGACGAAAGAATCTTATATATGGGAACCTTATGTGCGCTCTTGAGGCAACTCATCCCACTCATGAAATCGATTATTACATATCATAACCATATAACGAAGGTGCATGCTCTTGAACACAAAGAAAATTCACTTCAAATCTTTTCCCTTATGGTGGATGTGAATATTGCCAATCATATTTAGAGATAATCATCATCATAAAAATGTCTTCTTAAGTTCCAAGAAAAATGCACTTGAGCTCTTTCTTGTTGATTAGTATAACCAAAGAAAAATCATCACTAGAGAAAACTCTATTTAAATCTATCCCTATGTAATGTTGTTGTTGTTACTACTACAGTACTACTACTATTACTATTATTACTACCACTACTATTATTGTTGTTGTTGTTGCTGCTACTACTACTACTAATAATAATAATAATAATAATAATCTTTAGCAATAACTTGTTGCTTTGCCCTCATATCAGCCATGTGTCCATCCTACACATCATTTTGTCAAAGATGACAAAGTTGGGTTAGATTAAAATTCATAATGAGTAAATGTCATATCAAGTGTATCCATATATACACCCTTAAAAATCTCACATCATAAAGGATGTGAAAAACTACTTTCATATCGTCTGGTCATACAATCATGCCTAAAAGATGCCATTGAAACACAAGGCTTGGCAAAGGGACAATCCCAAATGTTCCCAAATTTCAAAGCCTATGAGTTATGAACCAAAAGGCACACTCAACATGGCGTTAAACTCTTTGTTAGCTATGGCCAGTCTTAAAATAGACCCCTTCAAAAAACTTTCCCCTAGTTCTGAGATGTCCCTTTAGATGATGCAACATATGGTTATTGACAAGAACTTTTTAGGTGATGTTGGGTTGACTCTCTCATTCACTAAATAAGCTAAGGGCTATGACAACCTAGCATAATAAAATCATGTGTTATTGACCATGTTTTTCATTGTTCCTTCACCATCTGCTTTGATATAATATCATTATATTCTTTTCTTCAATCTAAATTGCTGCTACCAAAAGCAAAGTATCATAGAGCATATAGATTAACTTTAGTCAAAAGTGCTCTTGTAATCAAGATAGGTAATTAATCATAAGGCTTATACCCATGACAAACTGCAAACAAGAGAGTAAAGGCAAAAATTTTAGGTTGTGTCTTATCTAATATTCAAGTTATCTTCTAATAAATCAATTAAAAATTTCAACATAATATAAATTCATATATAAAATATACATATACAAATGTACTATATGTGTGTGCGTGTATAGATAGTTATGCGGGGATTTTCAAAGTCAACAAATTTCTGGTCATTCAAGAAGGTTTCTTCTTACATCTCTGACTAGTTACTATGACTCTACACAATGTTCAGTATTCTGCAAACGAGAATGTTCATATTTGCATTATTGAGTCCATGATATGGTGTCTCATGGATTCTATGTAGTAGTAGTTCATAACTAAGAAACACAAGCTTTTAGTGATATTTCTACCAAAAAAATAAAGAAAAAATAAATTAAAATAATAAAATAAAATTCTCTCCATCCTAGGTTAAGTTTCTTAAAATTTATTTCTTTGGTGTCGAGTAAAGTTAAATATAAAATTTGTAAGCTTTTGCATCTCCACATGTGAATTTTCGAGTTTCATACATCTACTAGTGTTGATTCCACAACATCATGCCATGTTTCTTCTTTATGATTATATATTTTAAGAATCTAAGATGATTCATCAATATTTGATTACTAATCCATATCATTCATTTATGCAAAATAAATTTCCAACTACATAAAGATCGAAGCCTCTTGGAAGCAATGCTATTTTTGAACCCCAAAAAATTTCATCTAGGAGTCATGCCCATGTATCTGCTACTAAAAAATTTCATCAAGCACAGACCCCCAAAAAGGATAATCCTCCTAGCAATATGTCGACATTCTGGATGTCCTTAAAAATGGGGTGATTTCCTTAATTGGATCCCATAACAACTCAATTGTTGAAATCAAAGAAGCAAATTATGCCCAAGCTTAAATGGCTAAAGAAATTATGATGTTTTAGTTACAAGAGATTCGTTGGAGGTGTTGTTGCACGGTCCAAGCTAAAAGAGAATAAGAAAAAGAGACTAGCTATTTCAGTTGTTTATATGATCGACTATACTAGTAACTAGCCTAGTACACACATTTATTTTGAGCAAATGAGACCACATACACTCGCCTGCAAGCGAGCATTTCCCCCTTTTCAATAATTGGACTCCTTGATGCTGCCGCATTGGCCCATACATAATGACAAATGCAACAGAAAATAAAAGCAAAAGAAGATGATGTTAATCTTCTTAACGCAAAGATGAACAAGATGATAATGCATATGAACATGATGAAACAACTTTTACAAAAGACTACACCTACAAATCATACAAATCTCCTATCTACTATTGAGCCTCATCAGATGGCCAGTGACAAGTTAACCATAGATACCAGATTTACGGAGTTCAAATAGCATCTAGAGGAAGAAAAGAAGCAATTTTAAGCAAAAAATTGAACAGGAATGACATTCTTAACTGCATACTTTGTTAAAACAATAGCTTGGATAATGGCTAGTTTACTAATAGAATATGATCACGGAAATTTGTGATGCATGCACAAAAGTTCCAAGATTCTAGTTTCTAAGGTTAGAATGTTAGAATGAGAGTATTCAATACATAATATGGACTGATTGCACATTGTTGCAAGAACCGCAAGGAACTTCGAATAAATGAGGAGCTATAAGGATCTCTGTAGGACGACAATAAACTCCATAGCAGGTTGAAGCAAAGACAGGATTTACTTTCCTGACGCTAGCATTGATGACTAAGATTGAATATCAAGAAGCATGGAGACAATGAACTAGATCTTCCAAAAATTCAGTAGAAATCCAAAGCGAAGGAATTTTAAGGTACCAGGGAACAAACTTGTCACAAACAAATTAATTTTGCGAGAACTTATCTAATTTAGAAAATTAATGCATCTCGAGCAATTACTGTTACAGAAAATCATAAAGAAATGGCAGCATAAAAAAAGTGTCTTAAATAACTAACAGTAGGAGTTGGCGTGCCCGCTTTCAGGTACACAGGATTCACCGAGATGACCTCGGACCCGGCCCTGATACCAGCCTTGACTAGATCGAACTGGCTGTCCCTGAATCGAACAATAGCCTCGACGCACTCCATCAGATTTTCCGCTGCAGAGCCATCATACATCTTCGATCCATGACCCGGCGCACCGACAGCGTTGACGATCAGCGACCATGGCAAGCGATCGGCATAGAAGACCCTGAACTCATCCGTAGGCGAAGCCTGACCCTCGTCAAGCACGAAACCTACGTTAAGCATCCTGAACTCCTTGGAAGCAACAAACTTTTCGTTCCCATCCGCGCCGCCGATCTCCTCATCGGGTACGAGGGAAACGTGGATGGACCGAAGAGGGGAAAACCGGCGACCTTTGAGGTTGCGGAGAGCCTCGAGGTACTGGATTGCAATGGATTTGTCATCCTGGGTGCCGCGAGCAAATATACGGCCATCGGAGTCGCGGTAGGCGGAAAAGGGTGGGTGAATCCAGTGCGAGGAGTCGGCGGGGACGGAGTCCAGGTGGGAATTGAGGAGGATGGAAGGGAGGGAGGGATCTGTGCCGGCCCATGAGAGAAGGAGGAGGGGTTTTCCTGGCGTGAACTCTAAGGTTAGGATTTTGAGGCCAATGGAGCGAGCCTGGCTGGAGAGGAAAGAGACCGCCCCGGCGTAGTCGGGGTTCGGGTGGGCGGTTTGAATACGGAGGTATTGCTGGAAGCGCTCAATCTGGGCTTTCTCATCTTCCAAGGAAAAGCCTATGGCCACGGCTCCGGAGGAGAATAAGAGGAGGAGGAAGATGAAGCCCCCGGCGACGGTTGTGAGTGACATGCCAGTAAGTAGCTAGTTAGGTATCTAACAGTTATCTGAACTTCTATGGAGTCTCACTCACATAAAATAAAAAATAAGGGGATTTAAATACATACCGCTTTATCTCATAAAAAGAATTTCAGTAGTTTTATTTTTTTAATTATATTTTTTGATGCGATGCATCGCAGACAAAGTTATTAATTCTTTGAGGAGCTGTTTTTTTTTTTTTTTAAGATATTTACGTCATTTAAGATAAATTTATACACACAATACATATACAAAGATTTGAACTCAATAATTTTTAGTTAGAAGTCTAAGCTCTCAACCAATAATTCAAGGTGAAAAATGCAGAATGGGTCCGTGAGTGCGTCACGTTGGTATTTGAGAGCTAGTTCCTCCCACGAATTCGCGTTCGAAACTCCTAATATTCCAAAAAAAAAGCATAATAAAGAAATAATATAAAAAAGAATATAATATATAGAAATGATTTAGACTAATTTAAAAAGAATGTATGAAATTATTATTTTTTATTTGATTAAAGTAAAATAAATATAATGTAAAGTTTAAAAATGATGATAGTTATCATGATGGTGGCCAGCGGAAGAATGTAGCCAATGGCAGTGGCTAGCAATGAATTGAGATAAGATAGCTAAGTCATAATAATCAAAACTAAAGAAGTTTACTTTAAAAGCTCGGTGGTGGCATGTAGTTAGTTCGATTATTCTCATATTATGAGAGGAGACCATGCTATTAAATATACGTGCATTAAAGGTTTATGACTATTTAAGTTTTGTTTGGGACAGTTTTTTTATTGCTTCATAAAGTAACTTTTTTGTATAAAAATTTAATTTTTTGTACTAAAATTTTATTTTAAAAAAGTAGTAAGAAAATCATCAAAATGAAGCCTTAATATTGTATAAAGCTCTTTGGTAAGTGTTAGTTGGTTGTAGATAGGAAATATCAAAACTACAGTGATAATGGGAAATTAGCTTCGCTGCTTTTTCTGTTATCACATCACTAGCTTTATTGTTTCTTGGTAGGATGGGAAATCATATGACTATAAAGTTGAGCATTAAACATTATTGAGTAACAAATGTAGGATGTTTGTCATTGGAAATTATTAGTGATTGTAAATAGGAAATGTTAAAAGTCAGGCAATAATGAGGTATTAATTTGACCGTTATATTAATAAGAGGCAATGCTACTTGACTAGGGAGTCTAAAATAAGATGGATGGAGGTCATTGGATATTGGTTGTCAGAAAGTGTTAAGTAACGGTCAATAGGAAATATTGCAAGCTAAAAAATGTGGGGACTAATAGCTTAGCAATCTCTTGATGTGTCTAATATGATGGCTTGTCATAGTTTAGATCAATTTTTATAAATAAATATAATTATTTTTAAATATTAATAATAATTTATGTATACATATTTAATACATATGCACGTGTATATTGGGAGAAATTTTGGTATATAAAAATACATCACGAGACGTGACGATGGAAAGACATTAAGTGTGACTCTACCTAATTTTTATGATGGTGCTCATGTATTGTAGCATAAGTTACTCGTGTATACGGAATTGGCACGCACAAGCTCCTATTTTGTAGCTAATATTGTTAGAGTGTAACATTCTTTGTTACACAGCTAATCTTGATCTGTTGGTTGAGAGCTTTGGCTACCAACCAAAAGGACTTGGGCTCAAAGCTTGTGTATGTGATGTGTGTATAAATTTGTCTTAATTGACTAAATTTTCTTTTAAAATAAATCTTAGTTGTCTTCTTTGCATGGATGGACATGACGTGACAGAAAGTGATATTCATAAATTGTCTTCATCATATTGTAGAGCATTTTGTATTATATTTTTACATATTTTTTCTTATTTTTATAGGTATTATCTCTAGGTATGAAAAAACTAGATTACTTCTTCAACTAAATTTTTTTGAAGAAGTTCATGCATGTTGTTAAACGTGAATTTCTTAGAATCATATGGTATTTATTTTACAAACCGCTTTCGTTAGATTGTTTTAGACAATCTGTAGTTTTTATTGATTATTTTTTTTAGTAATTTTAGGAGATATAAGTTTCACGAAATAAAAAGAATTGCTTGAACTTTGTAATTAAAACTAAATAATTTATATAACTATATATATATAGCGAAGAGAGAGAGAGAGAGAGAGAGAGAGAGAGAGAGAGAGAGCTATAGTTTTTAGAACATAAGATCATTTTCGTGAAGAGGGCCAATTACATCTATTTTGGATGATTTTTTTTTATATATAATATTTTTAAGCAATTCAAGTTGGGTGGTTGAAGTCGAGGTATATAATATATCTTTTGTGTGATCAAAAAATACCCCTCAAACTTAAGAGAAAATCTTACCCGATGGTTGTGAGACATGTAATAGTTTATGGCACAAAATATTCGCCATTAAAAGAGAAACATAAAATTAAGTTTAAGTGAGGCAAAGACAAGGATCTTTGGGTGGATGAGTGGCTTTACACTTAAAGACAAATAGCGAAACCACTATATATGTGAAAATGTTGAAGAAGCTTTAGTGATAGATAAAATAGTCGTCTTAGATGACCCAATTAGGAGAGTTGATAGCTTAGATTTAGACTATAATAAGAAACGTAAATGTAGATCTAATAGGGCTTGATTAGAAAATATTAGAAATGATATTTGTTTATTAAATTTAAATGAGAATTTAATTCTTAATAAAATACAATGAATAAAAATGATTCATGTAATCGAGCCACTGAGTGTGATAAAGGCTTGACGAGATTGTTGTTATATAATTTGTTTAATGTAGAATAATCTAAAATTTGATAAATTCACATTGCATCATATTAATATAAAATGATCAACATGCATATTTGATGTAATTCATCTATTGTAATTTATACATGTTAAAAAAAGTACTTTGAACACTGCCGTTGTCAGGTCCCAAGTCCTGGATGAGAAAAATGGAGGGTTGTGTTAGATAGTCGACAACCAGCACAAAACTTGTCGAATAATCATGACATGAAAAGCCGACCACACGTAGTGGGACAAAGGCTTGACGTTGTATAATTTGTATAAAAAGAGCACTTTGATTTATTCTATAAACACCTAGGTGTTAGGCTTATATGCACTAAAAATGGTATAATAAAAAAAATTTTGAGTATGACATGGGAACGTATCTTCAACCAATTATTTTACTGTTTTTTATCACTTTTCTCTCCCTAATCCAAAGTTCTGTGTTTCTTCCCTAGCTCCCAAATTATGGTGGCTTTGAGGGTGACGGCCTCCCTCCCGTCGATTGCATTTGTTAATAGCCTCGTCCATTGCAGGCCGGCCCAGCGTCCTCCCTTCGCCGCCTTTGCCAGTTTCTCCAGTGGCGGAGCCACTTGCGGGCAAGCTTCTCCTCTACAGCGGCAGCTTGTGCTTTACACGAAGCCCGGATGCTGTCTTTGTGAAGGCCTCAAAGAGAAGCTTCAGGCCGCGCTCTCCCTTGGTGGCTCGCACTCTCTCCACTCCGTCCAGCTTCAGGCTAATCTCTCTCCCCCTCTTTCTATCTCTCTCTGTGCCTTGCTCGCTCTCTCTCTCTCTGACTCGGTAGTTTTAGGTAAGGGATATTTCTGGGAACGCTGAATGGGAGAGGCTGTACCAGTACGAGATTCCTGTCCTTGCCAAAATACTCCCTGATGGTAGAGAGGTTGGTGGCCTCTTTTATCTAACTAAACTTACTATGTTAAAACGTGTTAGTCCGTTAGGTGTTTGTTGATATGCCTCTTTAAGGAGTCGTTCCTTGCAATTGCATGTTAGGGTTGGAATATATTTTTTACTTTGTATACAGCACTTCTTAACACCAAAGATAGCATTTATTTGCTGCTTATTATTTTGGCATTCGGTGGCGCTGATGTTGGGAAATAAGCTATATTTCAAACACCAAGAGTGAAAAAAAACACAAAACAGATAAATTTAGTGCGCAAAAAAAGAAGAAAAAAAGAATTTTGCATATTAGTTTCAGTATTTCTTTAGAAGATTTGTTCTCATTCCGGTCCCTAAGCAAGTTGGCCATAATTTTTTTCCCATCATGGAGCCTCTTAAAATCTCTTGCTTACTAAACACGTGCTTGCTAGTAAAGTTTTATGAACTAATACCAAGCAGTAAAAATAAAAAACTGAGATGCACCACGTTCAATATTCATATGCTTTGCTTATCATGAACATTTTAGGCTCAAGTAAAGTTATAGAGTGCAGTTCTTTGAACATGTTAAGCTTTCTTTCAAATCTTGAAAAAACTAATTTGAGTAAGTTATGGAGTAAGTCTTTGATTTTTTAGTAAGTTGTGGTGCAAGTGCTTGATTTCATTTGAAAATATGTGAGTTTGACATTTTCTTTAAATAAATGCAGGAAATACTTCCTAGATTGTCCCCTCGCCTTGGAGTCGAGCTCATACAAAAGAAAATTGCTGCCGCATTAGAACAATAGGTTCATTTTGCAGGTGCTATTGCTTTAATTTATAGATTTAAGGAGCAAGATGGAATATGTTATTATCTGCCCCAACTGAATGGCCTTTGCTTTTCATCACAAGGCAAGAATTTATATTTCAGTCTTATTTTTGCTTTGATTTTTACTACCAAAACAAACAGAAGTAATAATCTCTTGAGTTTACAGGATCGTTTTATCCCATCACTAGTTTGATGACTACAATTACATTGGCTGCTCTGCTTGTGGTGTTTGATTTTTCCAGCTAAATGGTAAATCCTTGATTACTTGCAGGTTTCTAGTGCTTCACCAGATAAGTTTATTCCAGGTATTAGTTCTTAACCATGCTGCGGAATCTGAAATTACTTGATGTAATCTAGTGGGCTCAATACAAAATAATTTGAAAGTCTATATCTTCATTAACCCAGCTGGGATTTATCAGAACTCAAACACCTTCCATTCAAAATCTGATTAATATGTAGTGGCATATGTGGCTGTTCAACGGTCTATCAAAAGAAGATCATAGATTGCAAATTTGATTAGGAACACTCTCTCTTTTAACGGTATGATGATGATGACATAATAAAATAGTTAGGTTATTAAGCGGCTTCTTGAGATTGTAGGAGAGCATCATAAGCTTCCCTGCTATGCTTGGTTTGTCCGAGAGAAACCTCCAGAGCATCCTACTAATCATTTCCATTTTTCCCTTGCTGACACAGTTTGTACCTTTATAGTGATATTTATTATCCCAGATAAATTCGTCTTCTCCTTCATCTCCATATTTTTTTTGGACACTCTAAAAAATTGGTTTGTTTAAAGTGCATGGAGAAAGGGTACTTTGTTTCAAAGTGTAGAAACTTTGTGGTTTGCAATGGTTGACAGGGGTTGGGACACGTCTAGATTTTCTCCCTAATCTCATGACAACGAAGCATATGGAAGTCAGGTTACCATCCCGCAATTTTTTCTCTATTAATAGCTTCCCATTTGAATAAATTAGTATAATTCTATTTTTTATTTGATTGATCTTATAAAAGTAATACTCAAAATCTTATTAAAATATTAAAAAAAGTTAAAATAACAACCAATAATCGAATTGATATTTTAACTGTTGAATGAACTAACCAAATAGAATTGATTTAGTTAAATTTTTTTGTTTAATCCAAACAAGGCACACTTTTATGCATGATCAATAACAAGGCATACATTTGACACAATAATAATAATAATACATTAAGAAGGCCCTATGTACATAGTAACAATAATGATGATGATAGTGATAATGATGATCATGATGCCTTGCTTCATTTTTCCAATTTAAAATCAAGGGGATGGTTGTACCAGACCAAATTCTCAACTTTCGAGATATTGTCCGCTTTGGCTTCAAAGCCTCACCGTTTTGTACAACAATTAAATCACCCATGTTAGAATTGCTCTGAGATGAGCACGCTTAACTCAATTTTTTCTGACGTCAAATTACGAGCTATTACAATGATCAACATGAATTGTTATAAGATGGTCGTGCAGCGTAGTAGTTTCTTTTGCTATAGTTAAATTGTGGTTACCAAACATTGGTGCTACTCCAAAGGGTAAGTATATCTTATGCTGGCTTAAGTTGAGTGGTTTTCCCTTCCACCTCTGAAACGCCCCCATCATTTCCTACTTTATAGTTCATTTTAGCTGTCTAATTGGTATGTATCAGCACAATGATGACAAATCTAATCTTTGCAAATATATGAGCTTTGGTTTGTTTTAAGAGACTTAAAGACATTCCCTTACACTCTGTGTGGAGCCAAATGAATATGAATATTTGGTCAAATATTAAGATTTTTGGAAATCTTAAATCTGTTAATTAGGAGTGTTAATTCAGGTTAAAGAGTTAGGTTTAGGTCTGACACAAGTCCCAAAATTTACTCAACCTAAATCTACTTGGTACAAATCGATAAGTTTATTATATGGGTCAAAATATTTAATCCGAACCTAACCTATCTAAAACATTTATTATATAAATCATTTTATTTTTTGGATCAACACGGCACACTTAACCTACATATAATACTAGCTTAATTAACCTGACCCGAACTTGTTTATTCTGAACTCAAATAGAATCGAGTCAATTTTAAGTTTATTTGATCAAATTGATCTCGACCCGAATAATAATTGGATTTATAATTCCCATCCAAATATAAATCGAATGTTAATCAGGTCAACCCAAACATGAAATTTTAATTAGGTTTTGGTCAGATCATTCATAGCAAAGAAGGTAATTTCCTCACAGGGGTATGTTGGGTCATCCTTGCAATGTTTCAATTTCAAATTCAAACCCTCTCCAATTGTAATGTCATTTTGCCCTCTGTTGCTGGCCAAAAACACATTGTTGAGTCTCTATCTATTATTGTTATTGCCACACCTTTCACAACCTCGCTTCTTGTTCGAAGAAATGACCGTCCTTCAATTACCTCTTTGTGCTATTATTGCTGCTACTGTGGGGCCCTTTGTTGTTGTGCCTCCCCTTGATGCTTGTTGACATCCACATTTTCTAATATGGATCACCTAGATTTGATCAAGGGTTGTGGCTTTCCTCTTCTTGCTATCAATAAGGATATTGTAAGTCTTCATTTGGGACGACTTTCTTATTGTTTTGTAAAGATGCTTTCTAGTACCAAATTTTAAATTTTTGTACTTAAAAACTGATTTAAGAAGCAGGAAAAAAGCCGTCACAAACGAAACCTAAATCTCATTGAAAAGTTTGGACTAAGAAGAATTTTCTAATTGTGGAAGAATCATGGGTGTTCATTGCACCTTTCCTTCAAAAGTAGTGGTCGTCTAGTTCTGTCAAAGCCTCTAGTTATTTTTCCATCCCATCTAATTTTGAGAAAAGAGTTTCAATCTAGGAGCCAAAATGAAAGTCTCCTTACCTTCCATCAAAATGACCTTAAGAATTAAATCTAGGGAGCATCCTATGGATACCTTCATAATCCCTTTTTAATGATGCTCTTTTATTTTCTGAGCTTTTGGCCTTAGTTTAGGATTGTGAGGAAAGAATCTAAAATCTAACTTCTAACTTGAGTGATGTTTTGAAGCAGTTTTATTCCTTTTTATTGTGAATATTGGACATTGAGATGTTAGATTTTTGGGTTCCATGAAGCAGAAATTGGTTAGAGATTGTTTCTAATCCAGAGGCGAACAACAACTAAACTAATGGAAACCGTGCAGCAATAGCATTAGCGAACTAATAAAATTCAAGAGACAAAGAACTGCCATAACGAACATTAGCATATCAGCAATTCTATCAAACCCTAACTAGAACAAAGGCACCCAACTGCACTCCGTAAGCAAAATCAATTACCAATACAATTCCAATTTCAACGGTGAGAAACTTAGATAGGAGACACACCAGAGGTCACGTGTGCGTCGTCAGGAACAAACCCAGAGCCGAAGCCGGTAATCGGAGCGATCCAGAAGATGGTGGAGATAAGAACGCCGATGGTGAAGAGAAGCACAATAACGCATCTAACGCTGGAAACCTTTCGAACTCCAACCATGCAGGGATAGGTCGTGACATCGACAGCTGTATCTGTCGCCGATATCTCGATCTCGTGCACCTCGGGATTTCCCATTCATAGAGCATCGGCCTCCCCTCTATTCCGTTAAATCGATTAGTGCCGACACAAATCCCTAACATTCCGCGAATGTGAATTAACGCCGCCGATAACCATTGGACTCTTCTCTCTTACGCCCATTCCTCGCTCGCTCAGTCGCTCGGCTTTGTCTTAAATAAATAAATATTTATTTCTTGTCGTTTTGGGGGTTGGGCCTTTGATTAACCAATGTATAAACCATTTTGAACCTTTTTATTTTAGTTGGAGTTTGTAATCTTTCTCAAATAATTTAAAGGAATTTGACATACTACTGATAGCATATAAGTGAGTCCATTCAACTCGTGAGTCTATTCAGATTTGATTTGATAAATAGCTCATAAGTCAAATTTGATAAACTGAGAAGTAAAATTATCTCTAACTCGATTTGTTAACTCGCAAGTTAGCTCGTTTTAAAAAAAAAATTTAATATAGAATATAATTAAAAATATTCAAATTAAAAATTTTATTTATGAAGTCGCTAAAAATGTTTATTAAATAATTCTTTATTATTTATCTTCTAATTTATAATTTTTTTTATTTTATTATAATTATTATTTGAATTATAATAATTTTTTTCTCATTTTGGAATAAATAGAATATAACTTGAGCTCAAATTGAACTCTATTAATTAATCAAGTTCAAGCTTAAACTTAAAGAGCTCGACTTATTTACGTCTGTATTTTTGCTTATGTGATGATAAATACTAGTTGGTCATAATTTTTTTTTTAATTTTTTTAACCATTTCAAAATTAATTTTGTCATATATTTTTTACATCATCAAGTAGAATATAATATTTTAGAATAATTAATGTAGAGAAATTTCCAACTTCTACCATAAAGTTCTTGGAAAAAATCTCTTACAAGGATTCTCACCATCACGAGTGAGAAAGAGCTTTGGCATTGAACATGTATATTACAAACATATTTAAAAAAACATATTACATACAATCAAATGAATATTTTCATCCCCCACATCAAATCATCAATGGACGTTAGCTTTGCTCCATTATTCAATGAATGTGCATTGTGATAAATAAACCTAGCAACCAACTGATGGTGCCAGCGGAAATTTTAGAGAACTTATAATATATTAGAAAATCGGTCGAATCTAACAATTTTAAATGCATTAAAATTGAACAAGACGCAAAATACCTCAAAATTTTATTCTGTATTTTTTTTTGACTTCAAACCAAACATCAAATTTTCAAATTTACTGCATTTAAAATATTTTAACCCCTCTTAATTCAAACCAAACAACACCTATATTGTCTTGTTATTCTTTGGAAATTTCAAGCATATTGCATATTTTTTTTATATTTTAAATGATAACTTATAATAATTTATGATGTCGTTGATGGGGACCTCACAATAATAAAATGATAATAGAGAATGAGCCACAAATTAACTAAAAATAGTGATCATTATTAATTTTTAACTAAGATTTGTACTAAAATATGTGTTAAAAAGTTACTATTTTAAAAAGCAATAAAAAAATCAGGTCAAATCTAACAGGTGAGAGATTAGGAGTTTAATTGGGCTAAATTATTGCCATCTTAATTTAATTTTTCACATCTTTTAATAAAAAAAAGATGCGTTTTGAGATTTAAAGATTTGTGATACCAAATACTAGTTCCTATGAAGACAATATTTTTTTATTTTAAAAAAATGGGATTAAACTAATCCTTTTTAAAGAAAGAGTTGATACATCTCAAAAAAATTCAATTGAATGATACAAATCTCAGTATATTATTTACTCAAAAAACTTTTAAAATTAAATTTAAATTTTTTGAACTTTGATTTCACCTAATATAAACTTAATTTGAGTATCTTGAAAAGACGAACTCAACAACAACAGCAACAAAATGCTAAATAAACAAATCTACGATGAAAAGAGTCGATACGAGTTTATGAAAATTCATTTGAATGATACAAAAGTAGCTACTTTGGCTTGTAATAGGCATAAACAATATAGAACGTCTTTGTTGCAGTCAGCAAAAGCAGGGCAACAACAACCATCAAAGAGAACAAAACCCATGAATTGTTAAAATACTTATGGTTAAAATTGGCTCTCCAAGTATTCTATTTACTGCTATAGTAGCGATTCACCTGCACCGATAGCTTCGACAAGAAGGAATCATCACTGTCGAACACTACCTTCTGGCAAAGCCGGTTGAACATATCGACCACCTCCTTATCGCTCCCGAGCTCATGCTCGATAATTTCCTTCTCATGCAAGTACCCGACATCCACCTCCGAGTCGATGAGGTTGTCCATAAAGGAAAGGTATGAAGTTATGTGATTACCGCACTCCAAATGACACTGCTCAAACGCTGTGAGATTAAGGAAGAGTGATTTGGTCCCGTCCTGGATAAAAAGTCGGGGGATGCAGAGGACGCCGTCCTTGAACTCAATGTCCCAAAACAGGACGCCTGTCCGGCGCCAGAATTTGATACCGGCGTCGCGGAGATCAGCAACGCATGGAATGAATTGCTGATGCCGCTCGTCGGCCATTGGAGGCAAGCAAGCGTCGGAGCAGAGCATTGGGCAAGCGAATTCAACTGGCCGTGCGGATTGCTCACTATGGAAGCTCGGCCGTGGACAGGAAGCTGGCGTGGGGAGCGGAAGGAGGCTGCGGCGGAAGACGTCGAGGCAATGTAGGGCTCCGCCGCTGCTGCCATCTTCGTAGAGAGTATCAGAAGACGCAGTGGGACAGAGGAGCTCCTCGGTGGGCATAAGGGGGTTGAAGAAGCGGAGCGCGAGCGGAGCGACGAGGTATGCGCGAGAAGGATCGTAGCCGAGCTGGAGGGCAAGGATCCAGTCGAGGACGAAGAGAGGGAGCTGATTCTCGAGCATTATCATGTCGCGCTGGAGAGAGTGCATGATGCCCCGGACGGCGAAGACGGGGTCGTCGGGGGAGTAGCCGAGACCTCGGAAGCCCTCGCGGGTAACGCCGCGGAAGAGCTCGAGGGCGAATATGGAGTCGAGGACGAGCGATTCAACGAAGGCGTCGGAGGACATGGAGATGGGAGCCTCGTAGCAGGAGCGGGCACGGTCTTCCAGGAAGCGGGCGGCGTCGAGGTAAAGGCGGACGTCGTGGCCAGTTCGGTCAAGAACGCGGTAAAGGGAGCGCCATTTGTGGCGATCCATGGTGCGGAAGCGGCGGCGTCCGCGGTGGTAGGGGCCGAGGGAGACGATCTTAGGGGTGTAGGCGGTCTGATCAACGTCACGGAGGGATTTGGGGACGCGATAGATGGATTGGGTCTCCCAGTGGGAGGAAGCCTCGTCTTGTCGGGCCTGGTTGATCTTTTCCAGGAATTTCGAGATGATCGGCGGTGGCGGAGGAGGACGAGGCGGCGGGGGCAATGGCAGCGGCTGAGACTTGAGAAGGGGTTTGAACGCGGAATTGTACTTGTACAAGCCGAGGGGAATAGGCCTGGCTATCGGGTTTGCCTGGGGTATGCAGAGATTGGCCTCCATGTTTTCCTTGAACTTGAGGGTGAGGATGTAGAAGACGATCAGCTGCTCGTCTAAGAGGTAAACCATGTCTTCAATGGATGCCGAGAACGAGAGGAATGCCGAGTATATATAATTATTAATATATATTAGATTAAATTTAATTTTTAAAACTAATCCATGTTTCACTCCGTCTCCGCCGTCTCTGCCGTCTCCGCCTCCGCCTCCGCCTCCGCCTAATTTTATTTTATTTTCTAACGTTGGCACTTAGCACTATTAGTTACAGCCTCCACTAACAAGGAATATTCACTGCACATAACTAACCATGTGGTAAAAAGCAACACTCGATTTTGCTACAGTTTAGCTAAGAAGTGCGAAGAAAATACCAAGACAAAGATGCTCAAAGGAGGCGATGGATGTCCAAAAGCTTTGCAGAAGATGAAGCCTTATGTGGCCATGATTTTGCTACAGTTTAGCTATGCCGGTATGTTCATAATCTCAGTGGCAACTCTCAAGGATGGGATGACCCAATTTGTGCTCGTTGTATATCGTAATATTGTTGCTGCGCCTGTCATTGCTCCTTCTGCACTCTGGTTTGAGAGGTTATCTCCCTTTTACCTTATAAGAAGATTAAATAATTTAAGCTTCAGTCTGATTATAGTGATTCCGTATGAAATAAGAATTTGATAAGTCAGTTCATATGCTCATAAAATTTTATGGTGTGTTTGGATGCTTAGAGCTTAAGTGAAAGGAAAAAAAAAAGGTTCAAATTATTAGTTATGGATTCGTCATATTCAACCGGAAATTTTTGGAATTTTATTTCATTTGCTTCATTTTTCTTCCAAACAAATTGGAGATTGCAGGCAACTAAATTTCCAATAATTTGTGGTGGAAAGTTTAAATCAATAGCGATAGATTCATTATCAAGCAACCTGTTCTAAGGGCATCTCCAACCGAAAATCTCATTTTTCACTCCAAAATGAAGTGTAAAAAAAAAAAATGGTGTGATTCATCTCCAATCGAACTGACGCCAGCAATGATGGCAAAGATTGAATATCAAAAAAGCATGGAGACAATGAACTAGATCTTCCAAAATTCAGTAGAAATCCAAGCGAAGGAATTTTAAGGTACCAGGGAACAAACTTGTCACAAACAAATTAGTTTTGCGAGAACTTATCTAATTTAGAAAATTAATGCATCTCGAGCAATTACTGTTACAGAAAATCATAAAGAAATGGCAGCATCAAAAAAAAAGTTTGTCTTAAATAACTAACAGTAGGAGTTGGCGTGCCCGCTTTCAGGTACACAGGATTCACCGAGATGACCTCGGGCCCGGCCCTGATACCAGCCTTGACTAGATCGAACTGGCTGTCCCTGAATCGAATAATAGCCTCGACGCACTCCATCAGATTTTCCGATGCAGAGCCATCATACATCTTCGATCCATGACCCGGCGCACCGACAGCGTTGACGATCAGCGACCATGGCAAGCGATCGGCATAGAAGACCCTGAACTTATCCGTAGGCGAGGCCTGACCCTCGTCAAGCACGAAACCTACGTTAAGCATCCTGAACTCCTGGGAAGCAACAAACTTTTCGTTCCCATCCGCGCCGCCGATCTCCTCATCGGGTACGAGGGAAACGTGGATGGACCCGCAGAGGGGAAAACCCGCGACCTTTGAGGTTGCGGAGAGCCTCGAGGTACTGGATTGCAATGGATTTGTCATCCTGGGCGCCGCGAGCAAATATACGGCCATCGGAGTCGCGGTAGGCGGAGAAGGGAGGGTGAATCCAGTGCGAGGGGTCAGCGGGGACGTAGTCCAGGTGGGAATTGAGGAGAATGGAAGGGAGGGAGGGATCTGAGCCGGTCCAGGAGAGAAGGAGGAGGGGTTTTCCTGGCGTGAACTCTAAGGTTAGGATTTTGAGGCCAATGGAGCGAGCCTGGCTGGAGAGGAAGGAGACCGCCCCGGCGTAGTCGGGGTTCGGGTGGGCGGTTTGAATACGGAGGTATTGCTGGAAGCGCTCAATCTGGGCTTTCTCATCTTCCAAGGAAAAGCCTAAACCCACGGCTCCGGAGGAGAATAAGAGGAGGAGGAAGATGAAGTCCCCGGCGACGGTTGTAAGTGACATGCCAGTAAGTAGCTGGTTCGGTATGTAACAGTGATCTGAACTTCTATGGAGTCTCACTCACATAAAATAAAAAAGAAGGGGATTTATATACATACCACTTTATTTCATAAAAAGAATTTCAGTAGTTTGATTTTTTTAATTATATTTTTTTGATGTGATGAATCGCAGACAAAGTTTTGAGTTTGTTTTAGGTGCTGTTTTTTTTTTAAACATATTTGTTCATTTAGGGGCTGTTTGGTATCGGATTTATCGTGGGATTTAAGTCGGATTTATGCTAAATCCATCCAAACAGTTTTTGTGTGCTCGTTAAATCCTGGGATTCCGTAAATCCTGGATTTAGAGATTTACGGCTTAAATCCCGGATTTACTAAATCCCTCTGCTCGGCGGATTTAACGGGATTTAGTGGAAGAAGCGCGCGAAAGGGAGAAAGTTACCTTCACAGCCAACGAGGTCCCCTTCTTGCTTCCGATCAAAATGTCGAAATTTTCGATCCGACAGGAAGGGAAAGACGTCGAAGGAGCGAAGTCGACAGCCATGAAGGAGCCGAAGTAGCGACGCGCGCAATCTCTACACCTCCTGCGAATCAACGAAGCGAACAGCAACGAAGAAAAAAAGAAAAGATGAAATACAAACCCTAGACGCCTCAAAGTTATTATCGATTAACTTAATTTATATAATTTAAATAAATAATAATTAAGTTAATTAATTAAATAATTAATAGTAGAATTAGTGCATAAATTAATTATATAATTTAACTTAATCGATTAATTAATGATATAATTAGTAATTAAATATTAATATAATTAGTTTATTTAATATTTCAACTCTCATTTTGCTCCATGTTAGTTTGTAATTATCTTTTTATTGAATTTTCGGTCATTTTATATGACCTAAAATTAATTTTATTATATTTTATGCAATGATCTTAATTTCATAAATATCTCCTTTAAACTTAAATCCCTAACTGCCATAAATCCTGATTTATTTTACCAAACAGTTTCAAGGATTTAACAAGATTTAACATTTAGCATACCAAACAGTTTTTAGGATTTACCACATTTTGGATTTACTAAATTCGGATTTATAGGATTTATTAAATCCCACTAAGGTTAAATCTCACTTGTTGCCAAACAGCCCCTTAAGGTAAATTCATATATATAATACATACACAAAAAATTTAATCTAAAATCTCTTAGTTGAAAGTCTAAGCACACAACCAATAGGCCAAGGTGAACTATGTTTAGGCATGGGGGGGTGCCCCAAAAAAAAAATAGCTTAGAGGCCTTTCAGCTTTCATTTCATTTATTTAGGATTCTGGATGTAGCTTCTGAGAGCTTCGTCTCCCTCAAAAGACCATGGCACCCTCTTCACGTTTGCTTTGTCATAGCAAGGAGCTCTTCCCATGGAGAGAGAGAGAGAGAGAGAGGAGGAATGACTTTGAAAATAAATTTTGAGGTTTGAGTTGCCGTGTGTTTAAATATTAACTTTTTAAATATTTTTTTCTTTTTTATTTTTTAACCGGTGGCTTTTTACAAGCCTATTAACTTTTTAAATATAATTTTATTAAAACTTTTATTCGTAATTAGCTATTTATTATATATTAATTATTATTAAATATTAAATTATCACCCAATTATTGAATAATTTTTGCAATGCTAATGATCTAATTAATTATTGTGAATGATTTAGCTTTTCCTAGCTCTTTTTGCACAATAAAAATGTTACGGTCGCAGCGCACTCATGACAGCACATCCAACCAAATATATATTGTGTATTATTGATTTAGCTAAAGCTAAAATTGAAAGCCTAAATGGGCTTAAAATTGATTGTTTTAATGGCTTAATAGAGCAATAAATTCGCCAACGAGAAAACCTACTATAATTTTTGTAATTCTTCCTTTTAAAGTTATTTATTAATCTAAAGAAGCCACTGTTGACCTCATTTTTGTATGAGGTCTCTAATAGACTCTAAAATCAATTTAAATTCAAATCAATCCAGACTTAAATCAATTCAAACCCAATCAAATCCAGACCCAAATCCAAGGTCCTAAGGCTTGGTCCTAAAGGCCTTTTCCAGCAAATCTTCCAGAATTTCAAAACTCAGTGAAATGGGCTCTGATTCAGCTTCTGTCAGTTTCATATTGATGGGGCATGTCTCTAGAGCCAACTCTCCTAATTTGAGCTCATTCTGAGCTCTCTAACCCCTGTTACTAAATCAAACTCCAAAGGCTGTAAAACCTTCAAATATTTACAGCCTATGCCACTGGACCTATCATCTAGTGGATCCTGACCCTGGAACCTTCACCAAAGCCTGCAATCACTTCCAGACCATTAATCCTGATATAATGATCAATAAACTGCATTTTTCTGGACTCATTTCGACCCCCAGGGGTCATGAGCCCAAAATGACCAAAATACCCCTATGGGGCTTAAATGGACATTTCAAATCAAATGATCTCCAAATTGAATTCAACCACCTCCAGCAAGTTCCAAATGTTCAACTGAACCCGTTGAACCCATTTCCAGCCCCTGAACCCAACTGGTTGACCAAGTCAACTAGTTTTGGCCTAAAAGCCCATAAAGGGCCCATTAAGCCCTTTTGACCCTGACAACCTTTTAAAATCCCTAAATTACCCTCATCAGGCACTAAACACCTAATTAGACCTGTACAGCTTAGACCCACACCTTGGGTCAACCTGGTTGACCCAGTCAACCTAGGTTGACCCAAATGTCCCTTAAATCCCTTAATGGGTCATTTCAACATATTCAATATATCAAGCCCTTCTTAAGTTTCAAATTAACCCAATCATATCCTACAAGCCTCTTTAGTTACCACCCCATCTACCGAAATCAAGTTGACTTGGTCAACTCAAGCAAACATGGTCAAACTTCATCTTACATAGGTTCTTTCACTCACACAATACATCTAGTCATCCAAATACTCTGTAAATCACTCAACTAGCATGCCATGGACTCCTCACAATCCATCTCAACTCCCTTGACCGTTCTCCACCGGTCAAATGGTCAACTAGAACTCAATTGAGATCTAGTGGTCAAACCCGATCAATTCAACCCCCTAGCCTCAACCAGAGCTATTCAATCATCCTAAGGGGCTCTAGAAGCCTCTATGAACTCAACCCAACCTAACCTAGGTCCCGGCTTACTCCCTAACTCAATCAAAAGCTCAAACAAGTTTGTTTGGTCAACCCAACCAAATCACTTCTCCAATTCCAAAACAGGCTACTCCAGCCAACTGAACCAGCTCCAGAACCTTCTCTAGACTCAACCAAGCCCATCCAGACTCCCTAGTGCATCTCCAGCTCAGCCCTAACGGCTCGTGGTCCCCCCCATGTGAAGACAAAATTTCTGGCCATCTCAACCAGTACAGCCACTCCTCTGTCCTTCTAACCACCTGAGACAGGTGTCCAACATCCCATCATTCGCTTTGAATGATCCCTGCCGTCCAAACGAGCTCCCACACCTGGAATAGGCAAGAGGGACGGAATTTGGCGATTAGAAGCCATCTCGCATTCCAGTCACTCTCGAGACCCTCTGAGGATTCGTTTCTACTCCCCAGAGCTCTTCCCTCGTTCTCCCAGTGATTTCGTGCCATTCGAAGCTACCGCCGGCGAGATCCTTTGCTGACCGAGAGCTAACTCCGTCCAAGCTCCCATAGCCCCGCGTAGAAGCCTCCTCCAAGCTCGAAGCCTGAAGGAGATCAACACGTGGACAGTCTACAAATTCAACCGTTTTTGAATCAGCTCATTTGATCCATTCTTCGGTGAGATATCTCAAACCCTATGCGTCTACGTAGGTTCTTAAATAACACACAAAGTATTGCATCAAATGGCTTCGAAAATACCCCCCCCCCATTCCTCATCGGGACCTACTGCATCTCTGTCTCAGTTTTTAAGCCGTTTCGTTAAGTATTTTGCGAAAATAAGAATAAAAACGAGTTTAGGGTTCTCGGTCTGGACGGGGGAAGAAGATGAGCCGTGGGCCGTTAGATCTGTTCTATCGCGATCAACGATCTTGATTAAACCTCAATCAGGCTCTGTTCCGACCTCGGTTTAGCCAGATCGTGGGTAGGCTAAATCCGGAGCGTTGATCCAAACCGCGGGCAAACTCTCGACCGTCCGCTCGATCTGAAACGATCCAAACCGCGGGATCTGATCTCGGCCGTTAGATCAGAACCGCGGGAGATCGGACGGCTCCCCAGCCCTGCTGAGCTGGTTAAGTGGCGGGTCCCGCTTGACCGCCGCCGTCCGCGTGGTCACACCCGCGCGCGCCGCGTGTCCCGGTCTCCGCCGCCGTTTGACTAGGCTTAAAATAAATTCAGAAACTGCTCAGAACTTCCAAAATCCACCATAATTTCATTTCTGATCCAATTTTGGAGTTCTTGGGCTCGTTTTGTTCATATTTCTATCTAGTATATTTTAAAAATGCTAAAAAATTGTTTTGACCAGTATTTTACTAATAATTTCAATAATACAATAAATCTTATATAACCTATTTTGAGCTGAATTTTGGCAGAGGAGTTTTAGGGCTTAAGCTTGACTTCTTGTAATTTTCCTAAGCCCATTTGATGCAATTTTAGTAAGTTTATGAATTTACAAAAATCTAAGTCAAATTTTGGCTTAGATTGTTGGAAATTCACAAATCATTCAAATAAAAATCTAATCAAAGCATGTTAAAGTCCTATGGAGTTAGTGTGAAGTCTCCCTTCCACTAACAATGGGTCTAGATGTTGATCATGTATAGTTTCATTAAAAATTATCTTTAATATTATGCCTAATTTAGTTTAAATATACTAAAGAAATTATACTTGATCACTACATCAAACTAGGTTGATCCTTGATTTGGGGATATTAGTGTATATATCCATACGTGTATATGTCCTAAAATCATGTTACCTTAATTTGATGTCTCTATTTCTTTATAGTAAATTATTCAAGGTATAGGTCATCAAACGACCTATAACTATAATAATTTACTATTCCCTTCCCATAGAACATTAGGGTGCACTTTTATTGTTCATGGTTTGTTGTGCTTGTAATTTAGTGTCCAAGGGTTAGTGAACTTGATTTCAACCCTACAACTTAGTGACATTAAGGACAATAATTAAGGACTTGGTCTTAGCCAACTTAGCCAAAGCTAGGAAGAACTACACACATCCCTTTTGGGATTGAACACAAACATAGAAAACTAGTGTCATATACCCCAATGATCAAATATACCTTGATTGGACATTAATTAATCCTATAACAACTAGTAGATTAAGGATTCTTCTTTCTTTGATCTTAATAAACCCAAACAAATCAAATAAAAATCTTCAAAAATCTAAATCAACCTCAAATCACTGTAATCAATCCAACTTTATAAATTCAATGATTTAAAACCAAAATTTCAACTTCAAATTTCACTAATCAAATCAACTCTTAATTAACCCTTAATTAACCCCAACCTTCCAGAAAATGTAATAAATCGAGATTAAATCCAAAAAAAAAACAAATAATACCTCTAATTGACCAAAATTAAATCCCCAACCAATGAAAAATAAAACCAAAATTATTTGACAGCAATTTAAAGCTTAATTTAATTTTAAATAAAATTCAATATTTAATTCATTTAATTAATTAATAATAATTAAAAATTCCAATAAATTCCCAAACACTTGGAAATCCCTCCTTAGGTCATCCCTGACCTTTGGAGCTGATTTCAAGAGGTTTGGAATCCATTTGGAGCAAAACCATAAAAAAGGGGCCTTAATTAAACATTTTCCAAAAATTCATTAAATAACCCAAACTTTGAAAATTCATAACTAATTCAAGAAATATCCAAATTGACCAAACTCAATTGCATTCAACTTATAATAAGGCCTAATATTTATTAAAAATATAAAAGTTCCAGAAAATTATTAAATTCAAAAAGTCAACAAAATGGTCAACTATAGGTTAAAACTAGTTCAAAACTTCAAACCTTCATAACTAAATCCAGAAAAATCCAATTTCAGCAAACTCACCTCCTAATTGATCGTCTTAAGGTCTAATATTTTAATAAAATATTTACTTTCCAGAATTTAACCTTAAATAAAAAGTCAATTTCTGACCCCTTAATTAAATGATTAAAATATTCCAAAATCCCTAAAAACTCAAGAATTGTTCTAAAACTTTAAAAATGACTCACCAACTTCTAAAATCAGTAATCTAACACATTTCTAATAAAATTCATTAATTCCTAATTCCTAATTAACTTAAGCTACTTAACTATACCGGGTACCACTGGGTAACCCAGGCCTACGAGGCTATTAGCTTAGCCCCAAGGAAGGTGAAATAAACTTCACGGCCTCGGTGTGAAACAAAGGTGGGATCCAACCAATATTAAAAATCAAATCTCTTTAAATCAAATCTCAAGTCATTAATAAATCAATCCCCCTCTAACTCTTAAGATTTCTGAATACTATTAATCAAAATTCATTAATTATTTAATTAAATTCTAAATTCCTTTAATCTAAATTAGTTTGATAATTTGATTGGTTAAGGTTACTCTTAATCGATCAAATTTGATAATTAATTTAGACTAAACGAATTCGGGTCTTCTATGCCTAAAGTGTGATTCCACTTGGAGAACTTTGGGCATTCTGACTTTTTAAGACCCTTAAAATACTTAAATAATAAAAGATCTCCTATGGGTGGTGCACGACTCCTTTTAGGAAGGCACCAACCCATTTGGATTTGGAGATCTCCGAACAAAATAATAATTCACCGACCTTATACAACGTGCTAGATTCCTTCGGGAGGGCACGTCGTATTGCATTTGTAAGGTCCCTTTCTCTCTCTTTAATAAATTTTGGGGACTCTCGGAATGACTACCTATCTTCTGTCTAAGGCGGGTATTTATTTTGGAAGTCCTAGGATTTATAAATTGATAATTTCCTGCACTTAGGGAATTATCAATCTATGAATTCTTTATAATTTAAATTAATAAACTTCAACATTTAAAATCGGAATAAATTAAAAATTCATTAATACATCTTATTTAAACTTTAATCAAATTCCCTCGGCCTGGAATAAACTAATCCTAATAATACATGCAACTCAAATAAATAAATCCATTAGGACTTACCCAAGCTACACAGCTTTCTTCACACACTTAGATGCTTGCTAGGACAACCAACTTTAGCCTAGGCTAGGCCGGTGGTTTGTTGTGGTTTGTTTGCGGGTGTCTTGCCTAGAGGGCACCTATGTGTGATTGCTTACTTTTCTGTACTGCATAAACATAGCATATCTACTTTTTCTGTCTGTACACCAGAGAGCGGAGTGAATAAAGATAGGGCCGCTGTACTTACTTTTCTGTCTTTACTTTCCTGCATTTATAACTGTACACTACGCACTCATAGCATGCATCATTATATACAACTGCTTTACTTCCTGTCTTCTATATTACTGCTGCAGTAGAATGTTCTTAGGATCTGATGTACTGCTTTCATTTTCTAGAATTGTTGTATATAGATTGAGTCTGTACAGCGTCTGGAGTATGTCAAAGAATTAAAGATAACTGCTTATAAATATATAAATGGGGCTCCAAAAAGTAATGTCCTCTTTCAGGAGGACGTTCTTTTTTGGAATTCCATAGAAGACCCGGAGCCTGAAGATCATAAGCAGTTATATTTAATTCTATTTTTTCGTAGGCTTAGAATCCAGGTTTGTTGTCGGTGGGTCCTTGCCACCATTACTTTACTGCAAATTCTGGGGTGTAACCGATGAAAATTATATTAATAAAATCAGCTCTTTCATATATATCTGTTTCATGCATCATTAACATTCGTGTAGATTTTTGGTTTTTGTAAGCATATTCAATTGCATATGGTTTAAGATCCTTAGACCACTCCTTGATTCATAGGATAGAGCCATCTTAACTCCTGCATCATCGGCGAATTGTTGTGATTAGGATTTTAGCTGGCAGCCCACTCTAGGCAGGTGGTAAGTCCAGATTGTATACACCTCTCTCTGCACATTTCCAGTTCTCTAATCAATTCTAAATCCTTCTAAAGTCAAATAATAATTCTATAATCTAAAGTCTGATCGTGGAAATTTAATTGCCCAAATATTTAATTAAATATATGTATATAATTTTGGAAACCATTTAGTCTTCATTTAAATCGAGAGTGTTCTCTTAGGAGATGTAATTAACTACAGGGGCTTGCCCCTGTAGGGAGTCTAGATCCCAGAATAATCTAAACCCTACTTAAGTTCTTTTCTGAGGTAGGGGAAAGATCTGTGTGCGTAGATTTAGTCTTATTCATGTTTAGGAGTTATTTCCACAATTAATAATAGACAGACAGTCAATTTGTTTTAACGAACAAATTGAATGTATTCTATATTTAATTGTAGAAATAAAGTTATAATTCATTAATCTAATCAGGTCGATTAGAGAATGTACTCGTCATCCCTTCAGGATGATTTGAATATTCTCTATACTATACCTGATTAGGAGAATGAATTGTACCGCTTCTCCCTTTAAAATCAATAGGAGGATATTAGTCTGTCCTTCGGGGCAGTATAATATCCGACTATGTAGATCTAATCGGGAGAAATATATCCTAAATATAAATAAAGCGAATCGTGTGAGAAGATAAAATTCCTATTTTCAAATAGAAAACCCTGCTATATGTATATTTTTGTCCAGGTTCATTTCTTACAATCAAGAAATAGATAGATATTTGATCTACTTTCATAAGTAAATCAAATATCATCTGTGTGCTTGATTTTAGGGATGAATCAACAATTCGCTAATCTAATTAGGTAAGTAGGGAACATACTGATCATCCCTTTGGGTGATTTGTATACTCGCTACGTCATACCTGATTAGGAAAGCGAATTGTCTACTCTCTTTCTTTAGAATCAACAGAAGGATACCAGTCTGTCCCTCGAGGCGGTCTGACATCCGACTGTACGGATTCAATTGAAAGAGAATATTCAAGAATATAAATAAAGCAAACTATTTTCCGTAAATAAAATAAAATATATTTTATTTTAAAATTATTTTAAAAATCTCTCTCTCCCCTTCTCTTTCTCTATTTAAATAATATAGACTTATTATACAATATAAATTTTATATATTCTATTAAATTAATTATTCACATAAAAGAATTATATTTAAATAAAAATAAGAATAATTTAAATAAAGTTTTAGTTAGAGATTTTATTTTCTCACAGCCACCAGCATTATTTTTTGGACACATGAAAAACATCAATGGTTTGTTTTCCCTTTTACTTCTCTCCCGTGACTCATGAGTCATGACCTCGAGCACGGCTTTTGTTAGGCCCCCCCTGAACAAAATTTCTGGCTCCGCTACTGTGTTTAGGCATTGTTTGATATGCTGCTAAACAAAAAGCAGAATGGGTTCGAGCATGCGTCACGTTGCTAGTTGCGAACTAGTACGTCTCATGAATTTGTGTTTGAAACTCCTACTGTTCCAAAAAAAGCTTTTTGGTAAGTGTTAGTTGGTAGTAGATAGGAAATATCAAAATTTAAGTGATCATGGGAAATTAGCTTTGCTGTTTTTTCTGTTATGAGGTAAAATCACATGACTTGCAAAATTTGTATAAAACATCAACAATTGGTGGATGTCAAATGTCATTGGATGGAGAATGTCATGCATTGATAAATTAGCAAAGCTTCGTGCAATGGTTGAAGGGGAATGCAAAAAAGTTGAGTGAAGTGGATTGCTAGCTTGGTTGTTCTCTTAGTAGGATGGGAGACCATATGAGTACAAAGTTGAGCATTGAACATTATTGACTAAAAAATTAGGATGTTTGTCATTGGAAATTATTAATGACTGCCAACGAGAAATACTAAAAGTTAGGCAATGGTGGGGGATTAGTTTGGGCATTATATTAATAAGAGGTCATGCTAGTTGACTAAGGAGCCTAGAATATCAATAGATGGAGGTCATTGGATATTTGTTGTCAAAAAGCGTTACGTGGTGGCCAATAAGAAATAATGCAAGCTGAATAATGGGGGGCTAATAGCTTAGCAATCTCTTGATGTGTCTAATATGATGGCTTGTCTTAATTTAGATTAATTTCTATAAATAAATATACTTATTTTTAAATAATAATAATTTATGTATGCATGTTTAATACATATGTACGTGTATATTGGGGAGAGATTTTTGTATATAAAAATAAATCACGAGACGTGATGATGGAATTTTTTTTTATCAAAATCAAATATTGTCTATTAAAGAAAATTTCTCATGACAGGATGAAGTCAAGGTTATATCCAATTCACTAAAAAGCATATATCTAAGTATCTAACCTAAAATAAGTGTGCCTCCACGTAATATTTATGATGGTGCTCATGTAGTGTAGGATAAGTTCCTCGTGTATAGGGAATTGCACGCACAAGCTCCTATTTCATAGCTACTATTGTTAGTGTAACATCCTTTATTATACAGCTAATCTTAATCTGTTGGTTGGGAGATTTGGCTACCAACTAAAAGAACTTAGGCTCAAAGCTTGTGTATGTGATGTGGGTATGAATTTATCTTAATTGAGTCAATTTTCTTAAAAACAAAAAAAAAACTCAATTGTCTTTTCTGCATGGTTGAACATGATGTGACAGAAAGTTATATTCATAAATTATCTTCACCATATTATAGAGCATTTTGTATTATATTTTTACATATTTTTTCTTATTTTTATAGGTATTATCTATATGTATGAAAACACTATATTACTTCTTCAACTAAATTTTTTGAAGTTAATGCATGTTGTTAAATGTGAATTATTTAGAATTATATGTTATTTATTTTACAAAACGTTTTCATTATATTGTTTTAGACAATATTTGATTTTATTGATTATTTTTTTAATAATTTTTGGAGCTATGAATTTCATGAAATAAAAAAAATTGCTTGAACTTTGTACTCAAAATTAAATAATTTATATAGTTAAAAATATATATTTTTACTTTATTCTTTTGTATAAATATTAAACCAACAATTTAAAACTTATTTTTCAAGCCATTTGCACCTCCTTAAACTAAGAGAAAGAAAGAGCTATAGTTTATAGGACATTAGTTCATTTTCGTGAGGAGGGCCAATTACATCTATTATGAATTTTTTTTTTCATATTTTTAAGCAATTCAATTTGGGTGGTTGAAGTTGAGGAATGCAACATATCTTTTGTGTGATAGAAAAATACTCCTCAAATTTAAAAGAAATTTTTATAAGATGGTGGTGAGACCTACAATATTTTATTATTTTATGATGTAAAATGTTAGTCATTAAAAGAGAAGCATAAAATTAAGTTTGAGTGTTGCAGAGATGAAGATTTTTGGGTGGATGAGTGGCTTTAAACTTAGAGAAAAATAGTGAAACGATTATATATGTGAAAAGGTTGGAGTAGCTTTAGATGTAGATAAAATTAGAGCTAGACACCTTAGATGACCCAGTTAAGAGAATAGATGAATTAAAACTGGATTATATTAAGAAAGATAGAGATATATTTAAAAAAAACCTTGATTATTGAAGAAAATTAATTCATGTAAACAACCCCACAAAGTGGGGATAAAAACTGAATGTTGTTGTTGTTGTATAATTTATTTTATGTGCATTAATCGAAATTTTGGATAAATTCACATTGCATCATATATTAATATAAAAGGATCAACATGCTTGATTGGTGTAATTCACCCGTTGTAATTTATACCTGTTAAAATGGAACTTTTATTTGGTCCGGTGAACGTACGTAAAACTACGTTCGGCCGGCACTGAGATCGCGCCACGTAGCAGGCACAAAACTAGAAATACCGAATAAATACCGAGCAACACCAACAATAACTAGAAATATCATTATGTGAAGACAAATACTGAGCAATACCGAGCATTACCGAGTTTTTTCTATTGCTCGATATTACTGGGTATTGATCTCATTTTAACAGTATTTTTCATTATTGCCGAGTAATACCTAATAATATCGAGCAAATACCGAGTAACTCAGTGATGAGTCAGTGATGAGAGCTTCGTCCCGTCAGAGGACCTAATAATTGTTCGTTAAAATGAGCACCTTGATATAGTCCTATAAACACCTGCGTGGTTGGCTTTTTTATCACTTTTCTCTCCCCGATCCAAAGTTTTGTGTTTCTTCCCAACTCCCAAATCATGGTGGCTTTGAGAGTGACGGCCTCCCTCCCGTCGATTGCATTTGCTAATAGCCTCGTCCGTTGCAGGCCGGCCCAGTGTCCTCCCTTTGCCAGTTTCTCCAGTGGCGGAGCCACTTGCGGGCAAGCTTCTTCTCTAAAGCGGCAGCTTGTGCTTGTGGCGGAGCCACTTGCGGGCAAGCTTCTTCTCTAAAGCGGCAGCTTGTGCTTTACACGAAGCCCGGATGCTGTCTCTGCGAAGGCCTCAAAGAGAAGCTTCAGGCCGCGCTATCCCTTGGTGGCTCGCACTCTCTCCACTCCGTAGAGCTCCAGGCTAATCTCTCCCCTCTCTCTATCTCTCTCTGTGGCTTGCTCGCTCTATCTGTATCTGACTCGGTGGTTTTAGATAAGGGATATTTCTGGGAACGCTGAATGGGAAAGGCTGTACCAGTACGAGATTCCTGTCCTTGCCAAAATACTCCCTGATGGTAGAGAGGTCGGTGGCATCTTTTATCTAACTAAACTTACTATGTTAAAACGTGTTAGCCCGTTAGGTGTTTGTAGATATGCCTCTTTGAGGAGGCGTTCCTTGCAATTGCATGTTAGGTTTGGAATATATTTTTTTACTATGTTAAAATGTTTTTTTTATTAAGTTGTGGTGCAAGTGCTTGATTTCATTTGAAAATATGCGAGTTTGACATTTTCTTTAAATAAATGCAGGAAACACTTCCTAGATTGTCCCCTCGCCTTGGAGTTGAGCTCATACAAAAGAAAATTGCTGCCGCATTAGAACAATAGGTTCATTTTGCAGGCGCTATTGCCTTAATTTATAGATTTAAGGAACAAGATGGTATCTGCCCCAACTGAATGGCCTTTGCTTTTCATCACAAGGCAAGAATTTATATGTCAGTCTTATTTCTTCTTTGATTTTTACTTCCAAACCAAACAGAAGTCTTGATCTCTTGAGTTTACAGGATCGTTTTATCCCATCACTAGTTTGGTGACTACAATTGCATTTGCTGCTCTGCTTGTGGTGTTCGATTTTTCCAGCTGATTGGTAGATCCTTGATTACTTGCAGGTTTCTAGTGCTTCACCAGATAAGTTTATTCCAGGTATTAGTTCTTAACCGTGCTGCGGAATCTGAATTGCTTGATTAAGTCTAGTGGGCTCAGTACAAAATAATTTGAAAGTCTGTATCTTCATTAACCCAGCAGGGATTTATCAGAACTCAAACACCTTCCATTCAAAATCTGATTAATATGTAGTGGCATATGTGGCTGTTCAACGGTCTATCAAAAGAAGATCATAGATTGCAAATTTGATTAGGAACACTTTCTCTTTTAACGGTAAGATGATGATGACAGCATTTGTTTGACATAATAAAATAGTTAGGTTATTAAGCGGCTTCTTGAGATTGACCTTGCTATGCTTGGTTTGTCCGAGAGAAACCTTCAGAGCATCTTATTAATCATTTCCATTTTTCCCTTGCTGACACAGTTTGTGCCTTTGTAGTGATATTTGTTATCCCAGATAAATTCGTCTTCTCCTTCATCTCCATATTTTTTTTGGACACTCTAAAAAATTGGTTTGTTTTAAGTGCATGGAGAAAGGGTATTTTGTTTCAAAGTGGAGAAACTTTGTGGTTTCACGTCTAGATTTTCTCCCTAATCTCATGAGAACGAAGCATGTGGAAGTCAGGTTACCATCCCTCAATTTTGTCTCTATTTATAACTTCCCATTTGAATAAATTAGTATAATTCTATTTTATATTTGTTTGATCTTATAAAAGAAGTACTCAAAATCTTATTAAAAAAAAAAAGTTAAAATAACAACCAATAATCAAACTGATATTTTAACTACCGAATGAACTAACCAAATAAAATTGATTTAGTTAAATTTTTTTGTTTAATCCAAGCAAGGCACACTTTTATGCATGATCAATAACAAGGCATACATTTGACACAATAATAATAATAATAATAATCAGAGCATAAATCCAGTTAATCTAGTTTAAATAGCTGAACCAATACTAGTCGGCCACGTGTAAAGTCTGTTATGTAAAACATTATATATTCTCATATGTACTAATGAAAGCATGAAGGAAATAAGACGATCTCTGTTTTACTGTATCACTTCCTTCTTTCTCTTCTTCTCTGTATCCTGCGATTCCACATGGTATCAGAGGATGGTCGATCTCACGGACCATCCATGGCGACCGAGGCTTCGCCAGCGGCTTCATCCCGTCCCTCCGCCACAACCGGAGAACTCGCCGATAAGAACATTCTTTACCCTGCTCTCAAATTCATTCTCTCTAATCTCAAATCCCTGGTTCCCCACCATCTGTCTCCGGACAACTATCCGGTCTGGTGCAATCAAATCTTCAAATTGTTCAAGTCCAATGGCTTCTCACAATTTCTTGATCCACCCTCAGTCTCTGCGTCTTCCTCAGCCGATCAAGATTCTTCCAATCTTGATCCCCATTCCTCCAAATGGCTCATCACCGACCAAAATCTCGTCGCCGCTATCTGCTCAATAATCTCCGCCCCGGTCATCCCGTTCGTAATGCATCTGGAATCTACCCATGAAATCTGGGCGGCATTGCAAACCCGGTTCCAATCTTCCAACAGGTCCAAGGTAATCCAGCTCAAGAATGAGCTTCACAACATATCAATGCGGAATCTGTCTATGCAGGAGTACCTGACGGACATCAAGAAAATAGTCGATCAGATCACATATGCCGGATCTACCTTGGACACCGAAGACATCATCATTTACATCTTGAACGGTCTGCCCCCCTCTTAACAGTCGTTCAAGACTTCCATCTGGCACTTGCAATCTCCACTGACTCTCGACAACTTCTACGCAATGCTTATCACGTAAGAACTTCATTTGCGTGTGGACACTCAACGTCTCTCTGCTCAACCAGACAGCAATACTGCTCTCTACACCACACGGGGCAGAGGTCGCCGCGGGCGTGGCCGAACGCAATCTTTCTCCACTCAGCAGTCAAGAACAACGCCTAAATCATCTCTTACTTGCCAAATTTGCACTAAACGTGGCCACTCGGCGGACGTCTGCTGGCACAGACACAATGCCAACTACATCACGCCTACTTCTCAAGCCAACTCTGGTCAGACTCTTCTTGCTTCCTCCGATACGACCTCCACCGACTGGTATCTCGACTCGGGTGCGTCATCTCACATGACTTACGGAATAGACAACCTCAGTCACGCTTCATCCTACCAAGGCTCAGATCAAATCACTGTCGGGGATGGAAGGACTGTTCCGATTGCTCATTCCGGCACCAGAATTCTTCCAACCCCGGATCGTACATTATCTTTGTCTAACCTCTTACATATACCTTCTATTTCTTACAATCTAATTTATATTTCTAAACTCGTCCGAGACAATAATATCTCTATTACATTCGACCCTAACGGCTTTGTTTGCAAGGACTTGTAGACGCACAAAACACTACTTCAAGGACCGTGTAAGGAGGGCCTCTACCCGATCTCTATCAAGAATCAAGAACCGGCTACACAGGCTCTCTCCGTCGTCTGCACAACTTCACCAAATTGGCATGAAAGACTGGGTCATCCCCATAGAAGCATTCTTACCACAATCTCACACAATAACCCGTCATTACATATTAAATTTCACTCTTCAAACTGTAGTTCTTGTAATTCCTGTAAAAGTCACAAGCTCGTTTTTCTTATTTTTGTTCGCAAGACATGTACTCCTCTCGCTCTACTTCACTCTGATGTATGGGGTCCTTCCCCGGCTCCCTCACATTAGGGGCTTCACTATTACCTGCTCATTATAGACGATTATTCTCGGTTTAGCTGGATTTTTCCGTTTACATTTAAATCTGATGTCTCAAAATTTTTTATTAACTTTATTACATTCATTGAACGACAAACGAAAAGGAATGTCCAAGCCATATGCACCGACGGTGGCCAAGAATACGTTAATAATGAGCTCGACAACTTTCTTAAGCACAAAGGTATTCAGCATCAGCTATCCTGCCCCTACACCCCCTAGCAAAACGGTCTTGCGGAACGCAAGCACTGTCACATAATTGAAACTTCACGAACAATGCTTCACACGGCCTCCATGCCCATTACATTTTGGTCGGACGCAGTGGTCACCGCAGTCTACTTAATCAATCAAATGCCCACACCGACCACAAACCACGTCGCCCCTGTCCAACTTATGTTTTAAACCAAGCCAGACTACTCGCACCTACGAATGCTTCCCACTCATGCCAAGTCACTCTCACAACAAATTACAACCGAACTCTGTATCTTGTACGTTTCTTGGCTACGCTGATAATTACAAAGGCTACAGGTGTTTGAACAACATCAATAAAACAATCATCATCTCCAGAAACGTGAAGTTTGTTGAAACGTCCTTCCCATTCAAACTTCAGTATCTACCACCTCCGACTACTTCTCCCGCATTGCCTGCCTCTATGCTTATATCGCTAACCGCACCTGCTAAACCGAGAGCCACCACTGTGTCTCATATCACGAAACCAACTACTCATATTGTCACTAGCTCTCCGCCCGTTGTGCCAACACCTCAGCCTCCTCCGTCAGCCCCCACCTCTGTCTCTCCGCCTCAAATTCTGGCTCGGCATCCCATGACCACCCGGTCTCAACAGGCACTCTCAAGCCAGTTCGTCGACTCAACCTACTCCACCACGAGTCTACCTCTCCAAACCCAACAAGCTACACTGAGTCCAACAAATCATTTGAATGGCGACAAGCCATGGCCGCCGAGTTCTTCGCTCTACAGAAGCAAGGCACATGGACATACCGACGCAAATTTCACTCGGACGACTCGGTCGCCCGTTTTAAGGCTCGTCTCGTGGCACTTGGCAATCAGCAAGAGCTCGGCTATAATTATGTCGAGACATTCAGTTCAGTAGCCAAACTACCCACAATACGCGTACTCTTCACTTTGGCACTTTACCACGACGGGAAAATTCATCAACTCGACATAGAGAACGCGTTTCTATACGGCACTCTCGATGATACCGTCTACATGCGGCAACCCAAAGGATTTGAGGACTCGCTTCATCCTCACCACGTCTGCCTCCTACGAAAAGAAATCTATGGTCTCCGCCAAACTCCTCGGCAATGGTACACTACATTCTCCAATTACCTCACCAAGCTCGGATTTCACCACAGCAAATCCGACCCGTCACTGCTTACATTCCGTAAGGGCAGCGCCCACATCTTCTTGCTTGTCTACACCGACGACATCTTGGTCACCGACAACGATGAGGCAGCTATCTCCGAAATCCTCACCAAGCTCCACACAGAATTCTCCCTCAAACATCTCGGCCACGACAACCATTTCCTCGGAATTAACATTCAACACACCGCAGATACGTATTTCCTTTCTCAACAATCTTACGCTAACTCCATTATTCAACAATCTAACCTCCTAAAATGCAATCCTGTAGCCAATCCCTCAAGTACAAAGCAACCAACTGACATCCCACTTGATCCAAACTGGTCTGATCCATCGCTGTACAGGCAACTCACAGGAGCTCTTCAATACCTCACCATCACTCACCCGGACATCGCATATGCCGTCAACAACTTGTCTCAGCATATGCACGATCCACAGCCCACTCATCTCCTCATGTTCAAACGGCTCCTCCGCTACAGAAAAGGCATGGCTCACTTCGGATTGCCTATTACCAAATCAGACCTGTGTCTTCGTACATACTCTGACGCCGACTGGGCCAGCGACCCAGTCACCCGCAAATCCACATCCGGATATTGCACGTTTCTCGGCAACACCCTGATCTCGTGGGCCGTCAAGAAGCAGACTACCGTATCCCGCTCCTCCACTGAGTCCGAATACAGGGCCCTCACAGCAGCCACAACCGACACCATTTGGCTCAAGCGCCTGCTTACCGATTTTCAGGCTCCCCACGATCAGCCCATCGATCTCTACTGCGACAATACCTCTGCCATTGCTCTCGCTAATAACCCCGTCTTCCACGCTAGAACAAAACACATAGAGACCGATCACCGGTTCCTTCGCGAGAACATCATCAACAACCATATCCGGCTTCTTCCTATCAAAACAGTCGACCAGATCACCGATCTTCTCACCAAGCCGTTATCCACCACTAGATTCAAACTCCTACGAAGCAAACTAACGATCTCTCCATATCCGTTCATTTGCGGGGGGATATCATAGCATAAATCCAGTTAGCTAATCTAGTTTAAACAGCTGAACCAATACTAGTCGGCCACGTGTAAAGTCTGTTATGTAAAACATTATATATTCTCATCTGTACTAATGAAAGCATGAAGGAAATAAGACGATCTCTGTTTTACTGTATCACTTCCTTCTTTCTCCTCTTCTCTGGATCCTGGGATTCCACAATAATAATAATAATAATAAGACATTAAGAAGGCCCTATGTACATAGTGACAATAATGATGATGATAGTGATAATGATGATCATGATGCCTTGCTTCATTTTTCCAATTTAAAATCAAGGGGATGGTTGTAACAGCTCAAATTCTTAACTTTCGAGATATTGTCCGCTTTCGCTTAAGAGCCTCACCATTTTGTCCAACAAGTAAGTCACCCATGTCAGAATTGCTCCGAGATAAGCACGCTTAACTCACTTTTTTATGGAGTCAAACTACGAGCTATTACAATGGTCAACATGAATTGTTATAAGATGGTCATGCAACGGAGTAGTTTCTTTTGCTATAGTTAAATTGTGGTTACCAAAAATTGGTGCTACTCCAATGGGTAAGTATATCTTATGTTGGCTTAAGTTTAGTGGTTTTCCCTTCAACCTCTGAAACGCCCCCATCATTTCCTACTTTATAGTTCATTTTAGCTCTCTAATTCACATTTTTTTAGCTCTCTAATTCGCATGTATCATCACAATGATGACAAATCAGATCTTTGCAAAGATATGAGCTTTTATTTGTGTCAAGAGACTTAAAGACATTCCCTTACATTCTGTGTGGAACCAACCAAATATCAATATTTGGTCAAATATTAAGATTATTGGTAATCTTAAATCTATTAATTAGGGGTGTTAATTCAGGTTAACGAGTTAGATTTAGGTCTGACCCAATTCCCAAAGTTTACTCAACCTGGATCTGCTTGGCACAAATCAATACGTTTATTATATGGGTCAAAATATTTAACCCGAACCTAAACCATCTAAAACATTTATTATATAGATCATTTAATTTTTTGGATCAACACGGCCCACTTAACCTAAATATAATACTAGCTTAATTAACCTAACCCAAACTTGCTTATTCTGAACTCAAATAGTAATTGAGTCAGATTTTAGTTGATTTGATCAAATTGATCTCGACCCGAATAATAATTGGATTTATAATTCCCATCAAAATCTAAGTCGAATGTTAATCGGGTCAATCCAAACATGAATTTTTTGAATCAGATTTTGGTCAGATCATTTATTGACACTCTTGTTATTGACCTAACATACCCCTGTGAGGAAATTACCTTCTTTGCTATCTCAATCGGTTGATCAGTTAATTTGGGTTATCCTTGCAATGCCTCAATTTCAAATTCAATCATCGACTCGATCGTGGCCGTAGATCGATAGTCACGCCTTTGATATAATTTCCACGCTCTGATGTCCCATCACGAATCCTCTGGGTTCGTCTAATAGAGCAAATAGGCACACCTCCGAGCCACTCCTACGCCGGTGTCCAAACTCCTCCATAAACAGGTCCTGACCCCAGCCTTTCTGGCCTCTCTCATTATTGTCACTCTATAGAGATAATATTCATTATTTTGTACATCATTGATCCGTTATTTTGAATGTTAGTTTCATTCCCCTTCTCATTAAACTTTTCTTTTTTAGTTTTAATAACTACTAGAACACGGAGTAATTCTTATGGTTGAAAGATGATGGAATTCATTTAATGTTTCTAGCAATGTTCAGAAACTGCGTTATCTCGATGTTAAAACTCAAACGAAAGGTGAAATTAGTGAAGAGAAAACTCATATCTCCATCCCATATGAGAAGCACAACCTTAATCAATGAATTGGATTCCTTAAAATTCAAATCAGAATAAGTTATTCTTTCTCATTCTAATTTTAGCTAGTGTTATATTCTAAAAAAGATTCAGTATCAGCCTTACATGATGGGTAAGAGTAATTGGAGTCAAAGGTTTAAATATTTTAGCGTTCAAAAGAAGGCTGTAATATTATATATGCGCCTCATTTTAAGTTGATAATTTCTTATCTAATAATATTCATATCTCCTGAGTATTAAAAAATTACTCAAAAACTATTAATTTTAATTCCTCTACATCCTGTGTTGATTTTAATCTTTTCTACCATGAGATTGTTTCTTTCTATTATGTTGTGTTTGCTGCTACCTTTCTCCTTGGATGAGATAAAAAATATTATATTCAGTTTAAGGGCAACAAATATCTTGAGTCGAGTTGATTTTTTATGTTCTTTTTTCAGAGCTTTTGGGACTCCAATAAATGAGACCATCGTGCTTACTTTCTTAACCTTTATAGAGCTTTGGACTTCATGAGAAGAATGGCACATGCATTTCAGAAATTATTACGTGCAGAGATCGAATGTAAAGAACCGTCGCACAGAGATAAATCGGACGGTTCTTTGTATTCGATCTCCGCATGTAATAATCTCTTTCATGCATTAACCTGTCTCATCCCTAAAGACATTCCACGCTTTTTCAATGATTTTTTATTAACCGAACTGAGCAAGTGCATGTGATATTCTGCATCATCTCAACACGATTCAAAAGCGAGTAGATTATCTGTGAATACTCTACAGTATTTTCTAGAAAAATGATTTATAAATGTTTTGTCTTTAATCAAATTCGTGAGTAAATAGAATTATTTGGTTCATCTTTAGGGCCCGTTTTGTTTTTTCTTCTGGAGAGAACTGTTTGAGCCTCGACCTCCCACTATTGCTTTCCATATTCCTTTAAACTTGACCTATCGCTACTTTCTACCCATGATTCCAAAGTTTGTGAATCCAATTCTTTGGTTCCACATTTTTAATTTGGTTCCGTTTTGGTCAGATCAACCATATGGATCAAAGCCTAATATGATCAAATTTGCTTTAGGATCTCTCAAGCTTGCTGAATTACCAGGTCCTCAAAATTGATAATAGCAACATTCAATATTTCTTCACTATTTGACTAAAAGGTGAATACCTGCATCTTCTTCTATAATAATATCACTGTAATAATGACCTGCATCTTGGATTTTGATATTTGAATAATTATGTTGTAAATCTCTATACACCGCAACTAAATATATAAAAGAGACTATCCAAATGATATGCTAGTGAGGTCTCCTCCTTCGGGGAGAGCATTTTCTTTTTGTAAAGATAATATTTGTGTTAAGAGGGCTGCCACCTTCGCAGCTTCAGGCCTGTATAAGCTTGTTTATATATTTTTATATATATCATTTTACCTACACTACTTACTCAACATTGATAAGCCAGCCGTCTTATAACTACCTCTGCTCAATTCACATGTCCACTACGCTCCACTGCACAGAGCCCAGTTATGCAGGCGTTAATCAACCGTTGGATCACTGCTTTTAATCTCAGCCGCTGATGTTATCTTCAGCATCTTTTTACCTTTTATAAACCCTGTATCTCATGGCATCGAGTTCAATGAAACAGTAACATTGCTTGCTCTGCATTCTCTTCTTCCTTACCTTGCAATGTAGCTTTTCTTGGTTTTGTTTCAGCTGCAGCGAAGACCGAAACTCAACATGGTATCAGAGCAGCTGTGCCCGACGGCCTGATCTTCTTCTTTAATCATTTTCTCAGTTATTTCTGTATCCCTCGTCATGGACGATCCTTCTCGTTCATCTACCTCGTCTCCGCATGCTGCGGTTTCGTCTGTTACAGCAAAAATGGCGGAAGTATCCATCCCGACGCAATTAAAGTTTCTGATGACTAATGTTAAGTCCGTGCTAAACATTCAGGTGACGGCGGAAAATTATCGTCTCTGGAAGTCTCAGATTTTTAAGTTATTTGCTGCTAATGGGTTTGATGGATACTTAGATGGATCAACGCCTAAACCTCCAAAACTGATAACTACTTCTGGGATTGCTTCCAATCCCGAATACTCAACCTGGTTGCTGATAGATCAGAATCTAGCAGCTGTTCTGTATTCTACAATATCACCGACATTTTTGCCTTATGTTCTCGATCTCAACTCCTGCTGTGAGATCTGGTCGACTATTGAACGTCGCCTGCAATCGACCAACCGTTCACGTATCCTCCAGCTTAAGAATGAACTGCACCATGTGTCGATGAAGGATAAATCAATGATGCAGTATCTTTCTGAGATTAAGAGCAAAGTAGACGTCATTGGCTCTGCTGGAGCACCGTTGTCTTCGGATGACATTATCATGTACACATTGAACGGTTTGCCGCCTGCGTACCAAGGCTTCAAAACAGCAATACGGACGAACTTAAATCCAATTAGCTTGGATGATTTCTACTCACTGCTATGTAGTGAAGAACTCAATTTAGTCGCTGATTCTCTTCGGGACTTATCAGTTTCATCCCCTGCTCCTGAGACTATTCCGGCATTTACAGCTCAACGTGGAAGTGGCCGTGGTCGTGGTTATCGCGGTCGCTCCTCTTCTCGTCCTCCTCGTGGACGTTCGTCTTCTGGTCGCAGTTCGACTTCAACACAGAACCCGGTTGAGTGTCAAATCTGTGGAAAGTTTGGACACAGTGCTTTCAAATGTTGGTACAGGGGTGATTTCTCACTACCTCCACCAAACGTTTCTGCGTATTCTACCGATACTGCTCCATCGTCATCATCAGAATGGCTACTTGATACAGGAGCTACTTCTCACTTGACGTCTGATTTTGCTCAAGTCTCAAATCCAAAGCAATATGTTGGAAATCAACAGGTAGTTGTCGGCAATGGTGAATTACTTCCCATTACACATACTGGTAAAGGGTTGTTGCCGACTCCTCATCGTAAGCTTTGTTTATCTTCCATACATCTTGTTCCTAATCTCACACGAAATCTCTTATCTGTCAATCGTCTAACTAACGATAATTCTTGTTCCATCCTGTTTGATCCTTTTGGCTACAAAATCAAGGACTTGAAGACCAACCAAATTCTCCTTCAAGGTCGATGTCAACGCGGTCTCTACCCCATCTCTACTGAATCTGCCATATCTTCTAATCCTCATGCGTTCGCTGCCACCACTTCCTCACACCAACTATGGCATCGACGGCTTGGACATCCTTCATATCAAGTTCTTCTCAAGTTGCCGCCTCCAGCAAATTCCGGATTACAATCTGCTTCTAAAACTTTTAATTGTACTGCTTGTGAACTTTCAAAAAGTCACAAGCTTCCTTTTACTACCTCTTCTACTAGGTCTCTTGCTGTCTTAGATTTAGTTCATAGTGATGTATGGGGTCCTTCCCCAATCCTATCTTTGTTTGGCTATAAATATTATGTTCTCTTCATTGATGACTTTTCTCGTTTTACTTGGCTTTATCCATTGAAACTAAAATCAGATGTTCCATCTGTTTTTTCACATTTTAAAGCTCAAGTGGAACGACAATTTAATAAACAAATTAAATGCTTTCGCACTGATGGTGGAGGGGAATACCTCTCTACAGCATTTCAAAATTTTCTTGCACATTGTGGTATTATTCATCAAGTGACGTGTCCTTATACACCTGAACAAAATGGCGTTGCTGAACGTAAGCATCGCCATATTGTTGAAGTTACTCGAACTTTACTACATGATGCCTCCTTGCCACAGAAATTCTGGGTTCATGCCGTTCAAACGGCTGTTTTTCTCATCAATCGTCTTCCATCTTTATCCAAGAAAACTTCTTCTCCGTATCAACTCCTCTTTCATCATCCACCTGATTATACTATCCTTAGAACATTTGGATGCCTTTGTTACCCTTTTCTACCTCAAAAGGCTCTCGGCAAATTTCATTCCAAATCTTTACCCTGCATTTTTCTTGGTTATCCTGCTCACACAAAAGGATATCTTTGCTATCACATTGACTCTAAAAACATTTTTATCTCCCGTCATGTCAAATTCTATGAATGTCATTTTCCATTCTCCACCATACAAACCTCTGAATCAACTACTGAATCAATTCCTCTTATTCCTACTTCATCGATGCTTGTTCCCACGAATATTCAAAATGCTACAGATAATCCTCCGTCTACAATTTTTCCCACATCTGAAACCATATCCATTACCCAACCAACCTTACCTGTCGATCATATCTCCTCTACTTCACCTGCCAGAACTTCTTCACCACTTAATGCTTCTCCTTCAAGAATTTCTCCATCAACATCTCCAAGCATTCCTTTAACGTCTGACATTTCATCTCCTGTTGTATCTCAAGCTCCACCACCAACTACTTCTATACATCCTATGCTTACTCGGTTTCGGTCTGGCAACCTCAAACCAAAACACATTATAAGTATGCAAACCGACACTATACCTATTGATCCAACTTCTTACTCGGAAGCTGTCAAGCACCCTGCTTGGCGACAAGCAATGTCAGACGAATTTACAGCTTTACAACATCAATCTACATGGACATTAGTTCCTAATGATTCCTCTCGCAATGTCTTGGGATGTAAATGGATATACCGGACCAAATTCAATCCTGATGGATCAGTTGCACGGTATAAAGCTCGTCTCGTCGCACTTGGTTGTCGACAACAATTTGGTCTGGATTACTTTCATACTTTCAGTCCCGTGGCCAAATTACCTACTATTCGCATTTTTCTTACGGTTGCGGTTTCTTTTCACTGGCAAATCCTACAACTTGATGTGTCTAATGCATTCTTACATGGAGCACTTAATGAAACCGTTTATATGAGCCAGCCTCCTGGTTTTAAAGACACCGTGCATCCTGATTATGTGTGTCTTCTTCATAAGTTCTTATATGGTTTGAAGCAATCTCCTCGCCAATGGTTCGATACTTTTTCCAATTATTTACTGCAGTTCGGCTTCCATCATAGTACTGTTGATCCTTCTTTATTGATTTATACCAAGCAGTCCGTTCTTATTTACATACTAGTGTATGTCGATGATATATTGCTTACAGGCAATGACAATGCAACCATTACATGCCTATTAACAGCACTATCCAGCAAATTTCAGATGAAAAATCTGGGCCGCATCTCTCATTTTCTCGGTATGCACGTTTCTCATACTTCGCAGGGCCTTCACTTGTCTCAAGCTGCTTACGCTACTCAAATACTCCAACGTGCTGGAATGTCTGCTTGTAAGCCAATTTCATCACCAATTCCTACAAAATTGGTTACCGAGACGGCTACTAGTTCGCTTGCTCTGTCTACTGCAGTCTCCGATCTCTTCCGACATTTAATTGGTTCTCTTCAGTATTTAACTGTTACCCGTCCGGATATTACTTTCACTGTTAATAGGTTATGCCAACACATGCATTGTCCTCAACAGTCGGACTTCAAACTTCTCAAACGGCTTCTTCGTTATCTTAAAGGCACTCTCTCTTTTGGCATCCCCATTACTGCTACTGATCTTCAATTACATGCTTATTCGGACTCCGATTGGGCTGGTGATCCTGCTGATAGGAAATCCACTACTGGCTACTGTGCTTTTCTGGGCTCTAATCTTATCTCATGGCAAGTAAAAAAAAACAAAAGACGGTCGCTCGCTCTTCCACCGAAGCCGAATATCGTGCCCTTGCCACGGCTACTACTGATATAATTTGGTTGCGTCGTCTTTTGAAGGAATTTTCTATTCCTACTTCTGCACCAACTGTCCTTCTTTGTGATAACATCTCTTCCATAGCTCTCGCTAACAACCCAATTTTCAGAGCTAGAACCAAACACATTGAAATAGATTTTCATTTTGTATGGGAATGTATCAAAAACAAGCTCATCACGGTCTCGTATATTCACACTGTGGATCAACTAGCTGACTTGTTTACCAAACCGTTATCTATTCCTCGGTTTCAGTTTTTACGCGACAAGCTGCACATTTCTGAAGCAAATGTTAGCTTGAGGGGCGGTGATAAGCCAGCCGTCTTATAACTACCTCTGCTCAATTCACATGTCCACTACGCTCCACTGCACAGAGCCCAGTTATGCAGGCGTTAATCAACCGTTGGATCACTGCTTTTAATCTCAGCCGCTGATGTTATCTTCAGCATCTTTTTACCTTTTATAAACCCTGTATCTCATGGCATCGAGTTCAATGAAACAGTAACATTGCTTGCTCTGCATTCTCTTCTTCCTTACCTTGCAATGTAGCTTTTCTTGGTTTTGTTTCAGCTGCAGCGAAGACCGAAACTCAACAAACATAAACTGTCTTGCGTCGTAAACTTAATCAGAAATGGATGATGCCACTTCTCACTCTACAGGGCAGTGACATCTCCAGATTTCCAGGCCTCATCTCTCCAGGCAATAAACTAATATCTGCAAACCTGTTTCCACACAATGATTTCCATGTGCAATTCAACATGAACGGCAAAAGCTAAGGCTTATCCATGCCAATGTTACTGCTGCCAATATCAAGAATGATCCAGCATGTAATTGTGCACTAATACCATCTGCAATGTTCATAAAGGAAAAAATAAAATAAAATAAAAACTCTGCTATAATTCAACCGTAAGATGGACGGCCGATCTTGATTCCTACGATTATGTATCGTTCAATAGACTTTTGACTATCTTAATGATATCAGAATTTGATGATCTTGAGCTCGTTAGATTTGTCTCGTTGAGCTGCTCGATTTTACTATAAGCATGTCACGATTGTAGACCGTTTGGTAATCCAAATTGTGGTTAGATCATTCCAAAAGTGCTTCAAGTTTTTGGTTTGGACTCATTTGTGCTCAGATTGGGTCGATTTTGTTGTTGTTGGGTTTGTGTTTCTGAGACGCTCAGTTCGACTATAAGTTTGTTGAAATCAGAATTCAGATGGTCTTCGATTTAATTTTTTGAAGTTTCCAACTTGATTTTGCCACGAGATTCGTGCTTGATCGAGACTATTTTTTGGTGATTTATCAATAATAATTTTTTCTCATTCAGAATAAATAAATCTGCTTGTAGAATATAACGAGCTCAAATTGAAATCTATTAATTAATCAAGTTCAAGTTTAAACTCATATAACTCAAGCTCAGCTCAACTCATTAACGCCTGTATTTTTGCTTTTGTGATGATAAATACTAGTGGGCCACAATTTAATTTTTAAAAATTTTTAACCCTTTCATATTTAACTTTTTCATATATTTTTTGCATCGTCAAGTGGAATATAATATTTTAGAATAATTAATGTAGAAAAATTTCCAACTTCTATAATAAACATTGGCGAAACCACATGTACTTTTATAGGAGAGTGAAAAAGATTGAAATTTTTTTTTTGGCCCTTTTAAAAATTTATTTTTGCCCCCGTAAAAAATCATGTCCTAACTTGATTTAAAATATCTATATATTTCTTTGCATTTAGTTCTAATATTTTCTTTGATTTCTTTCATAACAATTTAATTACACTTTTTTTTTCATTTTTCTTGCTCAATTTTTTTAATAATTTTTAGCTATATATATATATATATATATATATATATATATATATATATATATATATATATATATATATATATAGGGGACAGACATATATTTATTATATTTGTCCCCTCAAAATTAAAGCTGTTCACCTGTGATAGTAAAGTTCTTGGAAAAAATCTCTTACAAGGATTCTATATATATATTTTTTATTATTATATTTGTCCCCTCAAAATTAAAGCTGTTCACCCGTGATAGTAAAGTTCTTGGAAAAAATCTCTTACAAGGATTCTCAGGTATACTTGATTGGTTTCCTTTCCATCACGAGTGAGAAAGAGCTTTGGCATTGAACATGTATATTACAAATTTATTTAAAAAAACATATTACTTACAATCAAATGAATATTTTCATCCCCACATGAATGGACGTTAGCTTTGCTCCATTATTCAATGACCCCACATGAATGGGCTTTAGCTTTGCTCCATTATTCAATGACCCCACATGAATGGACTTTAGCTTTGCTCCATTATTCAATGACCCCGCATGAATGGGCTTTAGCTTTGCTCCATTATTCAATGACCCCACATGAATGGACTTTAGCTTTGCTCCATTATTCAATGAATAGACATTGTGATAAATAAGACTAGCAACCAACTGATGGTGGCAGCGGGAATTTTAGAGAACTTATAATATATTAGAAAATCGGTCGAATATAATAGTTTTAAATGCATTAAAATTGAACTAGACTCAAAATACCTCAAAATTTTATTCTGTATATATATATATATATTTTGACGTCAAACCAAACATCAAATTTTCAAATTCACTGCATTTAAAAATTTTTTAACCCCTTTTAATTCAAACCAAACAATACCCAGATTGTTTTGTTATTTTTGGAAATTTCAAGTATATTGCATAGTTCTTTACATTTTAAATGATAACTTATAATAATTTATGATGCCGTTGATGGGGACCTCACAATAACAAAATGATAATAGAGAATGAGCCACAAATTAACTAAAAATAGTGATCATTATTAATTTTTTAACTAAGATTTGTACTAAAATATGTGTTAAAAAGTTACTATTTTAAAAAAGCAATAAAAAAATCAGGTCAAATCTAACACGTGAGAGATTAGGAGTTTAATTGGGATAAATTATTGTCATCTTAATTTAATTTTTCACAGCTTTTAATAAAAAAAAAAGACGCGTTTTGAGATTTAAATATTTGTGATACCAAATGCTAGTTCCTATGAAGACAATATTTTTTATTTTAAAAAAATGGGATTAAACTAATCTTGTGATGATAAATACTAGTGGGCCACAATTTAATTATTAAAAATTTTTAACCCTTTCAAATTTAATTTTTTCATATATTTTTTGCATCGTCAATTGGAATATAATATTTTAGAATAATTAATGTAGAGAAATTTTCAACTTCTATAATAAACACTGGCGAAACCACATGTACTTTTATAGGAGAGTGAAAAAGAGTGAAAAAAAATTTTTTGCCCTTCTAAAAAAATATTTTGCCCCCATAAAAAATCGTGTCCTAACTTGATCTAAAATATCTATATATTTCTTTGAATTTAGTTCTAATATTTTCTTTGATGTCTTTCATAACAATTTAATTACACATTTTTTTTTTCATTTTTCTTGCTCAATTTTTTTTAAAAATAATTTTTCGTTATATATATATATATAATTATTTTTTATTATATTTATCCCCTCAAAATTAAAGTTCTTGGAAAAAATCTCTTACAAGATTTTCAGGTATACTTGATTGGTTTCTATCACGAGTGAGAAAGAGCTTTGGCATTGAACATGAATATTACAAATATAATTAAAAAAATATATTACGTACAATCAAATGAATATTTTCATCCCCCACATGAATGGACGTTAGCTTTGCTCCATTATTCAATGACCCCACATGAATGGACGTTAGCTTTATTATTCAATGAATAAGCATTGTGATAAATAAACCTAGCAACCAACTGATGGTCGCAGCAAAAATTTTAGAGAACTTATAATATATTAGAAAATCGGTCGAATGTAACAATTTTAAATGCATTAAAATTGAACAAGACGCAAAATACTCAAAATTTTATTCTGTATTTTTTTTTTTTTGACTTCAAACCAAACATCAAATTTTCAAATTCACTGCATTTAAAATTTTTTAATCCCTTTTAATTCAAACCAAACAACACCCAGATTGTTTTGTTATTCTTTGGAAATTTCAAGCATATTGCATTTTTTTTTTACAATTTAAATGATAACTTATAATAATTTATGATGTCGTTGATGGGGACCTCACAATAATAAAATGATAATAGAGAATGACCCATAAATTAACTAAAAATAGTGATCATTACTAATTTTTAACTAAGATTTGTACTAAAATATGTGTTAAGAAATTACTATTTTAAAAAAGCAATAAAAAAATCAGGTCAAATCTAACACGTGAGAGATTAGGAGTTTGATTCGGCTAAATTATTGCCATCTTAATTTCATTTTTCACAGCTTTTAATAAAAAAAAATATTTTTTATTTTAAAAAAATGGGATTAAACTAATCCTTTTTAAAGAAAGAGTTGATAAATCTCCAAAAAATTCATTTGAATGATACAAATCTCAGTATATTATTTACTCAAAAAACTTTCATAATTAAATTTTAATTTTTAAAATTTGATTTCAACTAATATAAACTTAATTTGAGTATCTTGAAAAGACGAACCCAACAGCAACGGCAGCAAAATGATAAATAAACAAATCTACGATGAAAAGAGTCGATACGAGTTTATGAAAATCTAAACAAATTTATCTGCACCAAAAATGTTATTAATAGACTACAATTTCCTACACAAACGGATCTAGACTTGGAGTTTTGGGAGAGCTTAGAGATTTGAATAACTGTAGAGCTCTACTTGACATTCAATGTTATTATGTTAACAATCATCATTACTTGCCACCACAATCATAGGACTATCTTTGCCTAACAACCATCTATTGAATACTGTCTTTCGATCATTGTCTTTATACTATGATCTTCTAACCGTCATCCCCCAACCATTATAATCTTATAATTCATTCGTTATAATTTAATTATTATCATACAACAACATCATTATTTGATTTGTTTACACCTTGCCACTATCATTCAATACATGGATTATATGTTCAACATTCTCACTCATACTCATATAAATAAAAACTTGTATTGCATACTTTATAATCACATTTTTTGCAATTGAGGAAAAGACTGAACTCTTATATATATCATCACAAATTATTTAGCACGCAAAAATTAATGCTAAGATATCTTCGAATGAGACCTAGCTTTGAATTGAATCACTTAATGACAAGGATAAATGGCTATAGATATATTGACGACATCACTCGGGACTTAATCCATATGACATTAAACTTACATCATTAAATAAAAGTGGAACTGACGATAATAATTAATTAATAAAAGTCTTAATAGAAGACATCAGAGGGCAAAAGTAGCTATTTTGGCTTAAAATAAGGATAAACAGTATAGACCGTCTGTAAAGCAGTTAGCAAAAGCAGGACAGTAGCAGCCATCAAAGAGATGAAAGCCCATGTATTACTAAAATACTTATGGCTAAAGCTGGCTCTCCAAATATTCCATTTATTGTTATAGTAGCGATTCACCTGCTTCGATAGCCCCAACAAATAGCAATCAGTAATGTCGAATGCTACCTCCTGGCAAAGCTGGTTGAACATATCGACCACCTCCTTATCGCTCCCGAGCCCATGCTCGATAATTTCCTTGTCATGCAAGTACCCGACATCCACCTCCGAGTTGATGAGGTTGTCCATAAAGGAAATATATGAGGTTATGTGCTTTGGGTACTCCAAATGGCACTGCTCGAATGCTATGAGATTAAGGAAGAGTGATTTGGTCCCGTCTTGAATAAAAAGGAGGGGGATGGACAGGACTCCGTCCTTGAACTCAATGTCCCAAAACGAGACGTCTTTCCGGCGCTGGAATTTGATGCCGGCTTTGCGGAGATCAGTAACGGAGTGAATGAATCGCTGAAGCTGCTGGTCGGTGACTGGACTTAAGCAATCGTCGGAGATGGGCATTGAGCTGGCGAATTCAACGAGCCGTGTGGAAGCTGGCGTGGGGAGCAGGAGGCTGCGGCGGAAGAGGTCGAGGCAATGTAGGGCTCCGCCGCTGCTGCCGGCTTCGTGGAGAGTATCAGAAGACGCGGGGAGACAGAGGAGCTTCTGGGGGAACATAAGGTTTTTGAAGAAGTCGAACGCGAGGGGAGCGATGAGGTCTGAGTGAGAAGGCTCGCAGCCATCCTGGAGGGCAAGGATCCTGTCGAGGACGAAGAGAGGGAGCTGATTCTCGAGCATTATCATGTCGCGCGGGAGTGCTTGAATGATGCCGCTGATGGAGAAGACGGGGTCGTTGGGGGAGTAGCCGAGAACTTCGAAGCCCTTGCGGACGCCGAGGAAGAGCTCGAGGGCGAATATGGAGTCGAGGACGAGGGATTCAACGAACGCGTCGGAGGACATGTGATGCATTATGCTGCTCCGGCGGAACACCTCAAACGGGGCTAACCGTCAGATATGCTCTCCACTATCATTTTCCCTTTTTGTTATCTGCACTATTAGTGGCTCAATGATGCCTTTTTACTTATACGGTATTTTATAGTTTCTTTTTAAAAAAACAATTAGCAATATACATATAGGAGAGGGAAGAAGAAAGATTAGACAACTTGTTACAAACTGATTATCAGTATATTGAATCAGAAGCATACAGCTCCGTTCCTCTATTTCTTGTTCTTGCTTGCGATTGTTCTCTTGCAGGTATTCAAAGGATCCAGGGAGGCATCAGGTTGGTATCAGAGCACACTGAACTTGGCAAGAGAATGGCGGATCGCGGCAAAGCAACTGCAACCGAAGAATCTCGGACTATAGATTCATTATGGGCAAACCAGGAGAACACCAATCATCGAATCGACGATCTCGCCGCCGAGGTGCAGCGATTGGCGGTGGAAATGCGCCGTGAGTTCAATCTCCTTAAGGCGAGACCACCAGTACCTCGCGTTCACAGACCGGAGTTGCCAGTGACAGCGAACAGACCAGGGCGTCAAGGGGAAAGGCCAATGGAGAAACAATGGCAGCACGAGAATGTTATATGGCCTGATCTTTCTGATTCGGATGAAGAGAATCAGTTTTATAGAGGTATTCCGACGGCTGATTCAGGAGAAGATGAGTCAGGCAATCCGTTTTATCCAGATTTCCGTGAACCTCCTAGGCAGAGGCAGTACCGTCAACAGGAATTCAAAGTTAAATTAGATATTCCATTTTTTGATGGTCATTTACACATTGAGGATTACCTTGATTGGGAGAAAGCTGTTGAAAATTTTTTTGATTATATGGAAATCGAACCTCACAAACAAGTGAAATATGTTGCTTGTAGATTGAAAGGGGGAGCCAGTGCCTGGTGGGCTCAAACTCTACAGCTGCGACAACGTGGGGGTAAAGGTCCGGTTCGAAATTGGAGCCGAATGAAACAACTCTTGCGCACACAATTCTTACCCACTGATTATGAGCAAATCCTGTATATGCGATATCAACATTGCGAGCAAGGCAACCGCTCCGTCAGTGAGTATACGGAAGAATTTAATCGGCTAAGCGCAAGAAACAATTTAAACGAGTCTGCAAACCAATTGGTTGCTCGTTACATCGGGGGCCTCAAGGAAAGTATCCAGGATAAACTCGAACTGAATTCGGTTTGGTCCTTAGCTCAGGCCGTAAATTTTGCTATGAAAGCCGAATTACAGCAAAACCATTCGAAGTCTGTCTACAATAGGAGGCAATGGACAGAGCCCAGATCAAATTACAGCAAAAATATCTCTCCAGCAGAGAAATCACAGTCAGCCTCAATCTCTAACCAGGCTTCTACCAATGTTACTGGCGTCACGGCAGAGCCCCACTGTCAGCCGAAGACCAAACCACCAGGTAGAGATAATCCTTATGTTAAGCCGTCTACCGTTAAATGTTTTCGCTGTTTTCAGCAGGGTCATAGGTCCAATGAATGCCCCCAACGAAAACAAGCGAACTTTGCGGAGACCGGGGAAGGAACCGGGTTGGGCGAAATTGAGTCAGCCACAGATGCTGAAGTGGAGGATGTGTACGCAGATGAAGGAGAACCACTGGTGGCGGTTTTTGAGCGACTATTACTAGCTCCACGACAGAGCCTTAAGTCTCAACGTCATGCACTTTTTCGGACCAGATGCACGATCGCAGGCAAAGTTTGTGAATTGCTAGTTGATAGCGGTTGTACAGAGAATGTTGTTTCTCGTTCAGTTGTACAAACTCTGCAGTTAAAGACTTCCAAGAGGACAGTACCTTACAAGATAAGTTGGGTTAAAAAGGGTGTGGAAATAGCAGTCACAGAATCTTGTCGCCTCACTTTTTCCATCGGCAAACACTACGTCTGCGAAGTGGTCTGTGACGTCGTCGAAATGGACGTCTGTCACCTTATTCTGGGTCGGCCTTGGCAGTTCGACGCCGGAGCCCAATACGATTGCCGTGCTAACATTTATACGATCGAGTGGAAGGGTCGTCAACTACGCCTACTACCTAGCTCTGGTGATAACAATGCCGCCCCTGGAGCCTCTGGTTCTAACGCCCTACATGTTGTCTCGGGCTCCAAGCTGCTGCGATGCTGGAAAGAGCCCTCACCAATTTATGCATTGTTAATAACCGAGACTTCTTCTGTTGTGGCCCACAACCCGCCGGATGAAATTAAGCAACTCCTCCAACGGTATCCCACTATTACACAAGGTGATTTGCCAGCTGAACTACCGCCTCTCCGCAACATTCAACACCGAATTGATTTTACTCCTGGCTCCAGCCTGCCTAACTTACCCCACTTCAGACTTAATCCGAAAGAGCAAAGTATACTACAAGACCTGGTGGACAAATTGCTTGAAAAACAGTTGATACAACCCAGTGTTAGTCCCTGCGCCGTTCCTGCTTTGTTGGTTCCAAAAAAAGACGGCACTTGGCAGATGTGCGTCGATAGCAGGGCTATCAATAAAATAACAGTTAAATACCGCTTTCCGGTACCAAGGGTCGACGAGTTACTAGATCAGCTATCGGGTGCTTCGATTTTTTCCAAACTAGACCTAAGGAGTGGATACCACCAAATCCGTATTCGTCCCGGCGACGAATGGAAAACGGCTTTCAAGACGCCGCAAGGGTTGTTTGAATGGCAAGTCATGCCTTTCGGTCTTTGCAACGCACCGTCTACTTTCATGCGCATGATGAATGAGGTTTTAAAACCATTCCTGGGTAAGTTTTGCATCGTCTATTTTGACGACATATTGGTTTATAGCACAGCCTGGCCACAACACTTAGAACATCTCGCCACTCTGTTCTCGACCTTACAGACGCAACAGCTCATTATCAATACCAACAAATGTGAATTTGGCGTGGCTACTGTGCATTTTCTGGGCTTTGTAATCTCCGGCCAAGGCATTCAAATGGATAGCAAAAAGGTTGCAGCCATCACAGAATGGCCGATTCCACAGAATTTTTTTGAAGTTCGCAGCTTTCATGGTCTTGCCAACTTCTATCGCAAGTTTATCAAAAATTTTAGCCTGCTCATGGCTCCGGTCACTGATTGTCTCAAGTCTAAGGTTTTTACCTGGACACAAGCCCAACAGGACAGCTTTGACTCCATTAAGCTCGCCCTCACTACAGCTCCTGTTTTGGCTCTCCCTAATTTTGATAAACTTTTCATGGTAGATACAGATGCCTCCGCAATTGGCGTCGGTGCGGTGCTCTCCCAAGAAGGCAATCCGATCGCCTTCTTTAGTGAGAAATTATGTTCTTCTCGACAAAAATGGGCAGCCTATGAGCAGGAGTTATACGCCGTTGTACGTGCGTTGAAACAATGGGAATCTTACCTACTTCACCAGGACTTCATTCTGTGCAGCGACAACAAGGCCCTCCAATTTCTCAATAGTCAAAAATCTATTAATCGCATGCATGCTCGTTGGCTAATGTTCCTTCAACGCTTTTCCTTTACTATTAAGCACAAACCCGGCTCCGAAAACAGAGTCGCAGATGCTTTGAGCCGAAAGCGGACATTATTATTGACTTTACAAACGGAGCTAACAGGTCTTGAATTACTTAAAGATCTCTATGCCTCCGATCCAGAGTTCGGACAGATTTGGAGCCAAAGTCAAAACCAAACTGGTGATTCTGAGTACTCTATCCGACATGGCTATTTATTCAAGAACAACCTTTTGTGCATTCCGGTTTCTTCCTGGCGCCAGCATCTGATACGTGAAGCTCACGCTGGTGCTCTAACAGCTCACGCAAGCAGAGACAATACTTTAAAACAACTACAAGTTCGATTCTTCTGGCCGCGTATACGCCGGGACGTATTTCGCATTGTTGACAGCTGCCCAATCTGTCAAAGCTTCAAGGGCGGAGCTCAAAATACAGGTCTCTACATGCCCCTGCCTGTTCCGGACTCCATTTGGGAGGATCTCAGCCTCGATTTTGTACTAGGCCTTCCACGATCTAAACGAGGTAATGACTCAATTATGGTGGTTGTAGACCGTTTCTCGAAAATGGCTCATTTTCTTGCTTGTAGAAAGACCTCCAATGCCTTGGTAATTGCTAACATTTTCTTTGAGCAAATTGTACGCCTACACGGTGTCCCACGCAGCTTAACCTCCGATCGTGATGTGAAATTCATAAGCCACTTCTGGAAAGAATTGTGGAAGAGACTCGGTACCGACATTCGTCTCAGCTCGGCCTATCACCCCCAATCTGACGGCCAAACGGAAGTTATCAACCGCACGTTGGGTAACCTACTCCGTTGTCTAGTTCAGGACCACCCCAAGCAGTGGGAAGAAGCATTGAGCACAGCTGAGTTCACCTACAACTCTATGACAAGTCGAACTACCGGAAAACCACCCTTTAGCATTGTCTATACCAAACTGCCTAATACCGTTCTGGATCTCTCCATTTTGCCTAAATGCAAGTCCAGAGCCGCTGCTACCTTCGCTGAAGATTATGCGGAGATGTTAGCTGAGGTGCGTCGCCAGATTCTCAAATCCAACCAGCAATATAAGGCAGCTGCGGATAAACACCGGCGACAGCGTCTATTTAAGGTGGGTGACCTCGTTATGGTTAGAATGCGTCGAGAACGGTTCCCGCCAGGCACTTATTCGAAACTATCTCGTCGCAAGATTGGTCCTATCCCCATTACCGCCAAAATCAACGACAATGCTTACTCAGTGGCCCTACCGCCTGGTTGTAACACTTCACCGACTTTCAACGTTGCGAACATCTGGCCCTATGCACCGCCGGATGATGGCATCATTAGTGTCAGCTCGTCGGAGTCGAGCTCTTCTGTCACAGGGGAGGACTGATGCATTATGCTGCTCCGGCGGAACACCTCAAACGGGGCTAACCGTCAGATATGCTCTCCACTATCATTTTCCCTTTTTGTTATCTGCTCTATTAGTGGCTCAATGATGCCTTTTTACTTATACGGTATTTTATAGTTTCTTTTTAAAAAAACAATTAGCAATATACATATAGGAGAGGGGAAGAAGAAAGATTAGACAACTTGTTACAAACTGATTATCAGTATATTGAATCGGAAGCATACAGCTCCGTTCCTCTATTTCTTGTTCTTGCTTGCGATTGTTCTCTTGCAGGTATTCAAAGGATCCAGGGAGGCATCAACATGGAGATGGGAGCCTCGTAGCAGGAGCGGGCATGCTTTTCGAGGGAGCGGGCGGCGTCGAGGTAAAGGCGGACGTCGTGGCCAGTTCGGTCGAGAACACGGTGAAGGGAGCGCCATTTGTGGCGATCCATGGTGCTTAAGTGGCGGCATCCGCGGTGGTAGGGGCCTATGGAGACGATCTTAGGGGTGTAGGCGGTCTGATCAACGTCACGGAGGGATTTGGGGACGCGATAGATGGATTGGGTATCCCAGGTTGAGGAAGCCTCGTATTGTCGGGCCTGGTTGATCTTTTCGATGATCGAGATGATCCATGGGGAGTCAAGCGGCGGCGGCAGCTGAGGCGTGTGATCGGGTTTGGTCTCGGGATTGGACTTGTGCAAGCTGGGGAGAAAAGGCATGGAGATCGGCTTTGCCTGGGGTTTGCAGAAATTAGCCTCGATGGTTTCCCTCAACTTGAGGGTGAGGACGTAGAAGACAATCAGCTGCTGGTTTAAGAGGTAAACCATCTCTTCACTGGATGCCGAGTATGAGTATGTGAGGAAAAACAATAACTTTAAAGGATACCGAGTACTGAAGAAACCGAGAACAAGAGAAATGCAATGCAGTAAGAAAGGGAAAACAGAGAATAGCAAGAAAAACGTGTAGAACGGTACAGACAGGAGCAGAGAAATGAAAAGAACAGGAAAAGGTTCACGCGTGCCAAACAGAGAGAAAGAAGAAAGCTAATTTCATTGTCTATTATGATTACCGTATACATGGGTATAAATACACAGAAATAATAAAGAAACTGCATCCTGTTCTAACGTTACAAAAGTTGATCCAAACAAGACTTGCCACGTGCACAGTTTGTGGATCCAAGCGAGCCACTTATTGCCAAACAGCCCCTAAAGAATGTCGAGTAATGAGGGGCTGTTTGGCAATAAGTGGGATTTAACTTTAGTGAGATTTAGTAAATCTTGTTAATTCGGATTTAATAAATCTGAAATGTATTAAATCTTGAAAACTGTTTGATATGCCAAATGTTATATCCTATTAAATCCTGTTAAATTTTGATAAACTGTTTGGTAATATATATCAGAATTTATAGCAATTATAAATTTAATAATAAAAAATATAATGTGTTATAAATTTAATAATATGTTAAGTATAAATTACTCATTAATTATTATTTATATAATTTATTATATATTTAATAAAAGATATATTAATTAATCTAATTATATTAATATTTAATTACTAATTATAAAATTAAGTTAAATTAGATAATTAATTTATGCACTAATTATTCAAACCAAACAACACTAAGATTGTTTTGTTAAATCTTTGGGAATTTCAAGCATATTGCATAATTTTATTTTACATTTTAAATGATAACTTATAATAATTTATGATGCCGTTGATGGGGACCTCACAATAGTAAAATGATAATAGAGAATGAGCCACAAACTAAAAATAGTGATCATTATTAATATTTTAACTAAATTTGTACTAAAAAGTTACTACTTTAGAAAGCCATAAAAAAAAATCGTCTCAAATGAGACAAATTATTTTGTACATATACGAGACGTCATTCAGAGGCAAATCAAAACCATGTCACTTCTTTGTTGTATACCGCAGCCGTCTACCCGCTATGTACTGGGTGATGTGATACGCTCTAATTCGCCTCCAAACAATCCCCACAGAATAATTTTGCTTCAAATAAAGCCTTGATTAGGGCACTTCATTATACCTCTGCAGCTGAGAACAATAGAACCGTGAAGCTATATTTGCAGCATTATGCCAAAGATTAGCACGAGAAAAATTAGGAGTTTAATTGGGCTAAATTATTGCCATCTTAATTTAATTTTTCACAGCTTTTAATAATAAAAATATGCGTTTTGAGATTTAAAGATTTGTGATACCAAATTGTTATGCTAGTTTCTATGAAGACAATATTTTTTTATTAAAAAAGAGGACTAAACTGACCCTTTTTTTAAAAAAAAAGAGTTGATACATCTCAAATAAATTCATTTGAATGATTTGAATCTCAGAATATTATTTGCGTATTAGAATTGTTTTAACTTTGATTTTAACAAATTTAAATTTAATTTGAGTATCTTGAGAATACAAACCCAAAAACATAACATCAATATGCCAAATGAATGATCTACGATGAAAATAGTCAATACGAGTCTTTTAATGGAGTATTATAAAAATCTAAACAAATTTATCTGGGGCAAATTTTTAAATGGAGCACATTTGATGTACGATTTAGGAGAAGGATCATGAGTTAAATAAAATTTAAAAAGGATCAAAAACGCAAAGTGGATTTGCGTTTTAACAGAAAATGCAAAGCGAAATCGCGTTTTCATAGAAAATGTGAACAGTGATCACGTTTTCCATTAAAACGTGATTTTATATTACATTTTTCATATTTTTTATTGTTCCTAATTATTATCTTTTGATTTTTTTTAAAATTAGCTTCATTCTTAATAGTTAATACATTTAATAAATAGTTTTATTTAAATATTAGAAATAATTTTGTTGAAATAAAATTCTTTAATTTTCCTATTTAAATTATTACTATTTAAATACTAAAAACAAATTTTTATATTAAAACAATTTTTCATATTTATAACTTATTTTTTTTAAAACGAAAATAAAATAAATTTAACAAATTTTAATAAAAATTTATTTAAATATTTACATTTATTATATTTAATATTTAATATAAATATATTTATAACTTATTTTTTATTTATTTTTAAAACAAATGTATAAAATTACTATTAATAAGTACTGTTCCCCTCTCTCTATTTCTCTCTCTCGGTCTCTCTCTAATTTGCACTCTCAACTGAGAGAGATTGATTTGTGTTTTAATAGTTATAATTATTAAATTTAAATATTATAATTATGATTAATAAATTTATTTAAAATTATTTTTATATTTAAGTTAACTTAAAATTATGTCTTAAAATAAATATAATAGTTATAATATTTCAAATTAATTTTATTAAATATTTAAAATAATTTAATAGTTATAAATCTTATTTTACGATATATTTAACTTTATGAAATTTTTATTAAATGTTTACATTTGTTTTAAAAATATATACATAGAAACTTTATCAAAAATAAAATAAAATAAAATAAAAATTACATAAAACTTTAAACTAAATTAAAAGTATATATATAGAAATTTTATACATTTATTTTAAAAATAAATTTAAAATAAGTTATAATATATTTATTTCTAATATTAAAATATAAATAATTTAAATATTTAAATAATTTTTATAAAATTTATTTAAATTTATTTTATTTTCGTTTTAAAAAATAATTTATAAATATGAAAAATTGTTTTTAATATAAAATTTTGTTTTTCATATTTACATAGTAATGATTTAAATAGGAAAATAAAAGAATTATATTTCAATAAAAATATTTCTAATATTAAAAAAAACTATTTACAAAATGTCTTAAGAATGGAGCAGATTTTTAAAAAAAAATCAAAAGATAATAAATAGGAATAGTAAAAAACATGAAAAATGCTATATATAATCACGTTTTAATAGAAAACGTGATTACTGTTCACATTTTCTATGAAAATGCGATTTCACTTTGCATTTTCTGTTAAAATGCAAATCCCCTTTGAGTTTTTGATCCTTTTTAAATTTATTTTAATTCATGATCCTTGTCCTAAATCATACATCAAATGTGCTCCTTCTAAAAATTTGCCCATTTATCTGCTCCAAAAATACTATTAATAGAATATCATCCCTACATGAAGGAATCTTGAATAATGCTGCTTTATTTTGAATAATGCTGCAGCTTTTCAGAAAAAAACTCATATCTCCATCCCATATGAGAAGCACAGCTTTAATCGATGAATTGGATTCCTTAGAATTCAAATCAGAATCAGTTATTCTTTCTCATTCTAATTTAAGCAAGTATTATATTCTAAAAAAGATTCATTATCAGTCTTACATGATGGGTAAGAGTAATCGGAGTCAAAGTTTAAGTATTTTAGCATTCAAACGAGGGCTGTATTATATATATATATAATACAGCCCTCGTTTGATAATGTTACTAATGGGTAACATGAACAAATTCATTATCAGTCTAATATCTAAATATCGTTTGATAATATTCTATATATTTCATGAATTTGTTCATGAACTGAAAGATCCTTCATGATCTGAGCAAGCTCATTAACCACCTTCGCAGCTTCAGCCCTGTGTGAGCTTATATATATGTATATATATCATTTTACCTACACTTCCTTACTCAACATACACTGTCTTGCCTCGAAAAATTAATCAGAAGTGGGAGATGCCACTTCTCACTCTAAGATTTCCAGGCCCTCATCTCTTCAGGCAATAAACTAATATCTGCAAACCTGTTTCCACACAATGCCTTCCATGTGCTATTCAACATGAACGACAGCAGCTAAGTACGGCTTATCACAGAGCGGACAGCAAAGCCCATGCCAATGTTACTGCTGCCAATATCAAGTATGATCCAGCATGTAATTGTGCACTAATACCATCTGCAATGTTCATAAAGAAAAAAAAAAAAAAAAAAAAAAAAAAAAAATATATATATATATATAAAAAATATATATACTATGCTATAATTCAACCGAAAGAAGCAGTGCAGATTAATAATAAAAAAGCAATAAGAAAAACTTTTACAGCATTTGTCTAATCCCAATGATTTGGGGTGGACTGATAGATTGTTACTAGCAGCAAATTTCTGCTAAGAGTTTTGCACGTAATGCTAAGAGCATCTCCAATGGCGTCGTTCGGTCGCTCCAGCCGAACATCAAATCTTCCGCTATTTGCTTGCGGGAGAACAGTGCAACATCAATATTGGCGTTAAACTGTTCACCAACGTGATTTTTCTATCTCAACCGGATTTGTCGAAGAAACACGCGAAAGAGGACTTCGTAGAAGGGCACAAAATGGAGTTCGATTGGAAATGAATCACGACATTTTTTATTTTACTGTATTTTGCAGTAAAAATGGGATTTTCGGTTGGAGATGCTCTAACCTTCATAGAAGTAGATAAGAGTGGTATAAACACTAAGAGTACATTCAACGCAAATATGACTGAAGAAACTTATCCTAAATCGTTGTATGTGTCATCGCCTCAATGTCACTTACAGGAAGTGCATATCCAACGCTAGGATATCCCCGTTTCGTTGCCAAGGCGTCCATCAGTGCTTGTATGGTGCATTCTGTTTTAATATTAGAGAAGATTTGGACCGCAATGAGGGAGCTCCTAGTGTCCTCTACCGACCCATATTCTATAGTTTTCAATGCATCGATTCCTTACTTCATTGGAGTTAGGCTGAGCGCTCCAAGTCGAGCAAGAAAATTCTATGGGTTCCAAGTTGGCTAAAGCGAGAATGAAGAAACCATTTAAGATCCGGCTTATTACATAAATAACTGCGAGCAATGTATATGTAAATGCGAGAAAAAAAAATCATAAACACAACAAAGACAACATTGGCAGTGGTTCACCAATTGGTGCCTACGTCTACTTTAGCCAAGGAGGAGAGTTTTTCATTATTCATCTAATTGTTACGTATATAATATGCGAGAGAGAAGGGTAAGAGGTAATTTATGAATGAGCAGATTTTCTTACCAAAAATCTACTTGAGGGATTTTTTTGAATCTTTAGAAGTTATTGCTTGGTGTAGTTCCTGAAAAATATGTAATCCTAAAGGAAAAAGTTATATAAGTTACATGAATGAAGAGTACAGGTCTATTTATTAGAAGGCGTATCTTTGAATTTTATAGTTTAAGCTTAAGAGCACATCCTCCTCCGTCCTCGGTCCTTCCTAGTAGTAGTAGAGGGGGCAGGCATTTAAGAACTTTCTAACTTGAGATATATAATTTCTAACATTTCCAATTCTAACACCTTATACTAGGGTAATTATTTCTTTTGATTAATTTTCATATAAGATATGTATTCATAACTATTTATAACTACTACTTTAATGTTGTATGGTCAAGTTCTCATAGAATTGCATTGCAATCTTTGCAAGAGGATTTTTTTTTCTATTTTAAGTAAAAGTCTATTTTTTATTTCATGAATCAATTTTATAAATAACTAAGTTTTCTTATTTTTCTTAATGTATGCGTTTGTTATTTCAAGATCATAAGCTATTGTGAAATCAAGTATAGCTTCTTCAATTGCATTTTTATTTCCTTTAACCATAACCATTACTAATCTTCTCATAGCAATTCTATTATAACATATATATGTTCATTTGAATAAACTCCAATAAAAATCCTTCTTTTAATAGGTAAATAATATAATAGTTCATTCATCTCTTCTCATAATTTTTATCTTCTAATCTGACTTGAGAAGCATAAGCATTAATCACATTCATAATTTACACACCAATAATTATCTAAATAACAATCACCCTACAACCAAACATATTAACCTTAATGACTTTATACTTCAACTCTTGATCAACTTCTATCCAAACTTATTTGTTATTGTTAACTTTTCCAACATATGATAAGTTATAACCTTCCCCAATATTTTTAAAATTTTCTCCTTTCATTTAGCTTTTGTCAACAACTAATATTATATTTTATCATCATAATATCCAATAATTCTCTAGTCTTCATATTTAAAGTCATCAAATAAAATAAAATAAAAATTGCTATTAAAAAACTTGAGATATGTCACTAATAGGTGTGGCTCCTTAGCCAACCCTTACTTTTCATAATAATTGACTTAAATTGTGCATTACTTATATAAAATAATTTCCAAATAAGAACTTAAGTCATAATTAAAGGGGCATTTTATTGAGCTCTTAGCGAGCTAATTATTACGCAACAAGCAAATTATTTCATGAACATAAATGAATGAATGTGTCAACATTTAATGTTGTTTATCTATATTTTGAGCTTTAAAAATTTTATTCAAAGATTGCTCAATTATTTAAATAAATATATATAAATAAGACTTATATATGAATGAGTACCAAGATATTCATCAAGTGTGCTAATTTGCTTACAACCATAACCATCCATGAAATTGCATAGCTTGGTTTATAAGAGCCCATGCTTGCTTGTTCAATAAAACTCATCAATTTAAAAGTGGGTATGGAAATTATTTCAATAAAACTCATCAAGCAAATTATTAAGGCCTCCAGATGTCCAACGAACGGTGCACGATCTAAGGGTTCACTATCAGCCGTCCATTCGAACCACTCCCTATTCGCCCTTGATCTCACACCTATTTATGGGCCATGCCACTCCAAAAAATCTATAAATAGAGCCCTCATTCTTCACAAGAGGGGATCCAAGCAAGAGAGAGAAGAAGAGAAGAGAAGGAAGAAGAGAAGGAAGGAGCTCCTCCTTGACAGCCGCCGGACCACCGCAGGAACCTCGCCGGACCACCGCAGGAACCTCGCCGGACCACCGCTTTAAGGTCCGACGTTCAGCCCCTACGTCCTGCTGAAATCTCGACGTCCTGTTCAAGGCCCGACACTCAGTCCCTACATCCTGCCGAAGACCTAACGTGCTGTTCAAGGCCCGACACTCGGTCCCTACGTCCTGCCGAAGACCCGACGTCTTATTTAAGTAACTGATTGTAATCTGATCACCCTTGGAGGTGATTCAGTCCTTTGTAACCAACTCAAAGTCTAGTGGAATCATTTTCAACTGGGCTAGGTCTCGTGGTTTTTCCCTTTTTAAGGGTTTTCCACGTAAAAAATCTTGTGTTCTATGTGTGTGAGCTAGTTATACGTACAACGTTAAGACGCTGAATTAAATCTCTATCGCCGCGTATTTTCTAGCCCGCAACAAAACTAATATCTGCAAACTTGTTTCCACACAATGCCTTCCATGTGCTATTCAACATGAACGACAACAGCTAGGGCTTATCCATGCCAATGTTATTGCTGCCAATATCAAGAATGATCCAGCATGCAATTGTGCACTAATACCATCTGCAATGTTCATAAAGGAAATAAAAATTAAAAAATAGTAAAAACTTTGCTATAATACAACCGAAAGAAGCACCGCAGATTAATAATAAAAATATAAAAGACAATATACAACAGCATTTGTCTAACCCCAATGATTTGGGGATGGACTGATAGATCGTTACTCGCAGCACATTCCTGCTAAGAGTTTTGCACGTGATGGTAAGAGCATCTCCAACTAAACGCTAAATATACGCATGACGTCGTTCGGCCGTTCCAGGTCGAACTCCAAAATTTTCCACTTTATGCTTGCGGGTGAACAATGTGACGCCAATATTGACGTTACATTGTTCACATAGGCTATTTTTATGTATCAACCAAATTTGCTGAAGAAACGTGCGAAAGAGGAGACAGACGGTTACCTTCGCAGAAGCGTGCAAAATGGAGTTCGATTGGAGATGAATCACAACATTTTTGAATTTCACTGCATTTTGGAGTGAAAAATGGGATTTTCAGTTGGAGATGCTTTAACCTTGGTTGAAGTCTATGTTGCACCGATACAGATACGACGACACGGATACGACATGATACGAATATGGGACACGTCAATTCTTAAAAATACAGGATAAGGGTACAGCGCGGACACAACATTATAATTTATATATCATACATAAAAATTAAGAAATCAATCAAAGCATAATAATTGAAATTACAAAAAAAAAAGAATAAAACAACATCATTTGTAGCCTTGTAGCTTATAATATCAAAATATAAGTAAACATTAAGTGTTTAGTATAACAACAAAAGCATAAACATAAATTATCTAGCACATGAAGCTACAACTATTCAATAGAAGGAATGATATGATTAGCTTCTTCAATGGTTTGTCTTTGAATTTCTATATCATTTTCAATAAATATATAGCTTCTAATTCAGGCTCATCAAGGGAAAGATTAGCAATTTCTAATATTCCCATATCATCAATAGACTCAAATCCATCTCGGAAATGAAAGACCTTGCTCACAGCCGCGGAAGTAAATATCAAGCGTCTTTTTTTTTCAGATTTCTTTTTGTTTTTCAACGGACACGCTTATCGGATACGCATGTCCTTTTGAAATTAAATGGTATTTTAATTGGATAGGGCTTTGCCGTATCCAACATGTATAGATGGCGTATCGGAGGCATATCCGTGTATCGGTGTATCAAATACAACACGCCTAGGTGTATCAGTGCAACATAGGTTGAAATAGATAAGAGTAGGATATACCCTAAGATTACATTCAACGCAAACATGACTGAAAATACTTATCCTAAATCATTGCATGTGTCGTCGCCTCAATGTCAATTATAGGAAATGCATTACCAACGCTACGATACCCGTTTCGTTGCCAAGATGTCCATCAGTGCTTGTATGGTGCATTCTATTTCAAAACTAGAGAAGATTTGGACCATAATGAGGGAGCTCTAAGTGTCCTCTACCAACCCATCTTCTCTAGTTTTCAATGTATCAATTCCCTAGTTCATTGGAGTTAGGCTGAGCGCTCCAATTTAAGCAAGGAAGTTCTATGGGTTGTGGAACACACCCTATCATTACCATGAGGTGCACCCCGGTTCCAAGTTGGCTTAAGTGAGAATGAAGAAACCATTTAAGATACGGCTTATTAGATGAATAACTGCGAGCAATGTATATGTTGATGCGAGAAAGAAAGATCATAAAACAATAAAGACAATATTGGCAGTGGTTCACCGATTCGTGCATGCCTACGTCTACTTTAGCCAAGGAGGAGAGTTTTTCATTATTCATCTAATTGTTACGTACATAATATGCGAGAGAGAAGGGTAAGAGGTAATTTATGAATGAGCAGATTTTCTTATCAAAAATCTACTTGAGGGATTTTTTTGAATCTTTAGAAGTTATTGCTTAATGTAGTTCCTGAAAAATATGTAATCCTAAAGGAAAAATTATATAAGTTACATGAATGAAGAGTACAGGTCTATTTATTGGAAGACGTATCTTTGAATTTTATAGTTTAAGCTTAGGAGCACATCCTCCTCCGTCCTCGGTCCTTCCTAGTAGTAGTAGAGGGGGCAGGCATTTAAGAACTTTCTAACTTGAGATAAATAATTTCTAACATTTTCAATTCTAACACCTTATACTAGGGCAATTATTTCTTTTGATTAATTTTCATATAAGATATGTATTCATAACTATTTATAACTACTACTTAATATTGTATGGTCAAGTTCTCATAGAATTGCATTGCAATCTTTGCAAGAGGATTTTTTTTTCTATTTTAAGTAAAAGTCTATTTTTTATTTCATGAATCAATTTTATAAATAACTAAGTTTTCTTATTTTTCTTAATGTATGCGTTTGTTATTTCAAGATCATAAGCTATTGTGAAATCAAGTATAGCTTCTTCAATTGCATTTTTATTTCCTTTAACCATAACCATTACTAATCTTCTCATAGCAATTCTATTATAACATATATATGTTCATTTGAATAAACTCCAATAAAAATCCTTCTTTTAATAGGTAAATAATATAATAGTTCATTCATCTCTTCTCATAATTTTTATCTTCTAATCTGACTTGAGAAGCATAAGCATTAATCACATTCATAATTTACACACCAATAATTATCTAAATAACAATCACCCTACAACCAAACATATTAACCTTAATGACTTTATACTTCAACTCTTGATCAACTTCTATCCAAACTTATTTGTTATTGTTAACTTTTCCAACATATGATAAGTTATAACCTTCCCCAATATTTTTAAAATTTTCTCCTTTCATTTAGCTTTTGTCAACAACTAATATTATATTTTATCATCATAATATCCAATAATTCTCTAGTCTTCATATTTAAAGTCATCAAATAAAATAAAATAAAAATTGCTATTAAAAAACTTGAGATATGTCACTAATAGGTGTGGCTCCTTAGCCAACCCTTACTTTTCATAATAATTGACTTAAATTGTGCATTACTTATATAAAATAATTTCCAAATAAGAACTTAAGTCATAATTAAAGGGGCATTTTATTGAGCTCTTAGCGAGCTAATTATTACGCAACAAGCAAATTATTTCATGAACATAAATGAATGAATGTGTCAACATTTAATGTTGTTTATCTATATTTTGAGCTTTAAAAATTTTATTCAAAGATTGCTCAATTATTTAAATAAATATATATAAATAAGACTTATATATGAATGAGTACCAAGATATTCATCAAGTGTGCTAATTTGCTTACAACCATAACCATCCATGAAATTGCATAGCTTGGTTTATAAGAGCCCATGCTTGCTTGTTCAATAAAACTCGTTTACCTTTGCTATTGTAATTTGGTGAATTGTGATTTTGTAGGATTTTTGTGTAAATTTGATAGACTGCCGTTACTCTGCCCGATTTTCGTACGATTTCTGATTTGTCTGAAATTGATATATTGAATTGATATGTATATGAATATTGATATGATTGATTTAATATTGACTATTGAATTGATTATTGATTGATTATTGATACTGGAACACAAGTGGAACCTGGTTGAACGTTGGTTGGAGATTGAATTGACCTGTACAGGATGGTGGGCCGACGGGCTTTCCTTTAAACATTGATTATGTATATATGGATGGGAGTCATAAGGAGTTCTTATTGATATGCCGACGGGCGGCCGACGGGCAATAGAGTGACGACTCTTTTTATTGAAACCAACGTATGGATATCTACAACAGCAATATGGATTCTACAACAGCAACATAGCCAGTTGATTGTACTTGTCCAGTGTTATTGTATTGAATGCATGTTTATTGTATTGACATACGGATCGACTGCTTTATCGATTTCTGTTTTATTGATTTGATTGGATTGATGGATTTTCTTTTTATTGTACGGTTTCATTGATTGATCGCTGAGCATTGAGCATGGACATTATTGAGCATTGATATGGATTATGGATGGATATAGATATTGTATAGATTCATTGCTATGGACATGGATATTATAGATTCATTGACATTATTGCTTATGGATTTATTGATATTGCCTATAGACGCATTGATACTATTATTTCTGTACTATATTGACTTGCTGCATGGATTTATTGATAGGATAGATTGAGATTTATCGTATTGCTTTCCGATCGATCTTATTGACTAGATAGCATTGATTGATTGATTAGATTGATTGATTTGACGCGATTGATTTGACTGATTGACAGATTCTTCTGAGCATTGACGTATTGATTTATTGAGTTTGATTTATCGATTCTTCTATCGCCGCATCGACTACTGATCTTATCGACTATTGATTTCCGTACTGCATTGACTACTGAATGGATTTCCGTATTGCATAGATTCATCGACCATTGACTGTTATGGATTTGATTGACTGACATGCATATTGATAGCATTGCCGTGCTTTGATTACAGTTATAGGTATTAGGTGACCTGCTGGGCTTTGTAAAGCTCATTATATGTGGTTGATATTTTTCAGGTCAGGGCAAGGGAGCAGGAGATAGAGGTTGATCTGGATCTTCAGGTTTTAGTTCTTTTGATGATTTTGATTCTTTTGTACTCATGACAGGATAGATTGCAGTACTTGTGATTATAGAATAGTTCCTGAGTATTGTATATGATATTTTGGGATATGAATCGACTTGTACATTGATGTTTTAAATTTATAGACTTTTTATAGACTGTGAAGATTGGATATTGTAGATGACTCTGGTAAATGGTCGGTTTGATTGACATTCTTTCCAAGTTAGATCTTGTGGCGTCACACATACAGCCCCTTAGTAAAATTGCAATTCAGCTTGACACGCTCCCCAAATATTAGTTGGTTAGTAATCTTTCTTAAATAATTAAAGGAATTGTTCGACGAACTATTGTTAGTGTTAGATAAGCTGCCTACGCCGACCCATCCACGTGGCAGCATCTCATCACCTGTACTTTCTTTTATAATTTCTTTTCTGTTCTGTTGTCTTTAAATAGAACTGTTTGTAACTCAAATTTAATTAATGAAATATTCTCTTTCACCATCTTCCTGGCTTCGCCTGTCTTTCCTCTGAGAAATGAATCTCGGTTTCTCAGTTCTGTCGTGATCTCATAATTCTACATGGTATCAGACGTCTTGATCCTCTTTTTCTAAACTCATCTTCGGTTCTTCTTCCCAATGTCTTCCACAACTCAAGAAACGACCTTCCGGCAAGTCTCCGACACCACCCGCTCCCCTCATATTCCATCCTCTCTAAAGTTCTTGATGAACAACGTCAAGAACGTTATCTCCCAACCCCTCACGGCGGATAACCATCCGCTATGGCGATCCTAGGTTCTGAAGTTGTTCCGTGCAAACAGATTTGAAGGTTTCCTGGACGAGTCCACAACCTGTCCGCCTAAGTCGCTACAATCCGATAACGGCGACACCGTCTCAAACCCAGAGCATTCCAACTGGATCCTGCTAGTCCAAAATCTGGCAGCAGCTCTTTATTCCGTCATCTCGGCCACCATTCTACCATACGTTCTTTTTGTGGATCACTGCGCCGACATATGGCAAACAATCGAACGTCGTCTACAATCGTCTACAAGATCAAGAATTAGTCAGCTCAAAAACGAGCTGCACTACTTGTCCATGAAGGACAAATCGATGACACAGTATCTCCTGGAAGTAAAAACCAAGATCGACTCTCTTGCCGCGGCCGGATCACCAGTTGACACCGAAGAGATTATACACTACACACTTAATGGCTTACTGCAGAACTACCAAGCCTTTAAAACGGCTATTCGTACCAATCTTCGCCCGGTAACCTTGGACGAACTCTACACGTTATTGTGTAGCGAGGAACTCAATCTCGCACACGAAGCCACCAAGGATTTTCAATCTTTACAAATATCCGGGAACAACACGGCTTTAACGGCTACTCGTGGCCGTGGTAGAGGTCGGAACTCTTCATCCAGGGACGCAGCAACACAAGATCCACCAACAATCCCAACTACACTAGGCCGGCTAAATCACCGAAAAATTCTGTCACCTGTCAAATTTGCGGGAAATTCGGTCACACCGCTGTCAAATGTTGGTACCGTCACGACGATACCTATAACACCGATCCGGCACCAACCCTCTTCACCTCTCCGGTCACGCCATCACAGTCCGAGTATTTTCTTGACAGCGGCGCTTCCTCTCATCTTACATCCGATCCAAACCAAATCCAACACGGCCAACCTTACAACGGTTAAAGTAAAGTTGTTCTCGGTAACGGACAACATTTATCAATTCAATCCACGGTAATGGTATCATTCCCACACCCACAGGTAATCTCCAACTATCCAACCTTAATCTTGTTCCAAATCTTTCTTTTAATCTCCTATCCGTTCACAAATTAACTAACGATAACAACTGCCTCATAACCTTTTCTTCTCTTGAATATGAAATCAAGGATCGTACAACCCACCGCCGTATTCTCACGGGTCCGTGTATTAACAGACTCTATCCCTTCCGCACCGGCTCCATCCCAACCCCGCAAGACAATCATCTCGCTCTCCTCTTTGTTCAACACGTCCAGGACATGTGGCACCGCCGTCTCGGTCACCCTTCGACTCAGACTCTTCTCAAGATCGCCAAGAACCATAAAGACGTGCGCATTCCCAAATCTTTTTCTATAAGCTTGTCACGACCCGACCCGAGACGAGACGGATCCCGCCCGCGCCGGATCGCGACGGAGAATAGCTAACCAGGATCTGGCTTTGGATTAGGTTACTGAACTGATCTTCCAAATTCTTAACTCAACAGAAACACACAGAACAACAGAGCTACTAAAAACATCAAATGCAGCGGAACAAAACATCTATCTTTTCATTTCCTCAAAATAATCATCTACAGAACAGTACATGGCTTTCAACAGAAAGAAAGACAGAACAGGAAAGCCCTGACTGTATAAAAATCAAAAGTACAAAAGTACCTAATCTGATCAGACTCTGAAATCTAATCCTGGACTTCCTTGCCCTTCCCAGAACCTGAAAACCACCAGAAAGCAAGGGTGAGCTCAACAGCTCAGCAAAGCAACAAACCTCCAATCTAAATCCTCAGAAACAAAACCAAACTTATCAGACAGAAATCAGATCAGAAGTCGGAACAGAATCGGAAATCAAAACTTACGGACAGACATCAGATCGCATCAGAGTCGTACAGATCGTATCAGAACAGAACAAATCAACAGAGTCAGAAACAGAAATCAGAATCGTACGGATCATATCATGTCATAATCACAATTTCGTACAGAACAGAACAGATACAGAAAATAGCACAGATACATATAGCTAAATGCCCTGACACTGACGGAATCTCTACGGATTCCGGCCCCTTATGCCTCCCTTCCCAGACACTGACTGAATCTCATAGGATTCAGGCCCCTTATGTCTCCCTTTGTGCTCACGGCACCAAAACAGATGTGCTTATAGCACCAAAACAGAATTCATCGGATCCGAAACAGAACAGATATCAGATTTCAGATTGAGCTCATTTCAGATTTCCCGTTTCACTAACTGAATCTCATAGGATCCAGGCCCCTTATAACTCCCTTTTTATAGCTTATACACATAGCATTTCAATTCAGAAGAAATCCGGACAATTCAGAAATTACCCAAAAATCGGGCAGCACAACGGCAGTATACGGAATTTACACAAAAATTCCTGCAAAGAAAATTTACCGAATTCGCACAGAATACAGATATCAACATTTCAGAACCTTTATTCTACTGCACAGATAAATTCCAATTTCACAGAAAAATCCGGTCGACTAAAAACACAGTCGAATCAAAAATACCCGGACGAAAATCTTCAGAAAATAACCAAAATGTGCACACTCGGCACGTCAACAATATACAGAAAGTTACGCGGTAAAAACTGAACCAATCAACAGATACGGACAAAAATCATTAACGAAAACGAAATCCGGACAGAATATACCGCCAAACACGACGGAACTGAAAATTGAGAAAGGCGGAATGTGCCTTACCTCGAGCACAACAATTTCCTCAACAGTCACTTCGATCGAAAACGGCTCCGCGTCTTCCGAAAATCCACTTTTCCACAAATGCCCTCGACTTTCTCTCTCCTCAGAAAAATCAGATATTTATTTTTGATTTTCTCTCTCTTCAAAACGACTGAAATCAGCTTTATAATACACAGATCGGCCCGGCCGATCGCAGCATCGTCCCGGGACGATCCGACCAAAAGGATCGGCCTGGTCTCCTCCCTTCAGGGCTATAGCATGGACGATATTTTCTACAGTGCCGATCGGCCTGGCCGATGTCTCCAATCGGCCTGGACGATGCCTGCAGAAAATCACCTGGAGCAAAACTGGGCAAAATCTGGAGCTGATTTCCACTGATCGTCCCAGGACGATCCCAGATCGTCCTGGACGATACTGGAGCAGATCTTGATATTACAATCTCCCCAACTCAGAAAAATGTCGTCCTCGACATTATCCAGTCCAAACTCAGTCAAAACAAGTACGGGTACGACCGTCTCATATCAGACTCCTTCTCCCAAGTTGCTTCCCGTGCAGTCCGTGCTTCCACTGGACTTTAACCCTCGGAATCTCTTTATTTCTTAACTTTCGGG